>JARFJB010002176.1:2062500-2415000 GCA_036346205.1 Vesta saturnalis | reverse complement strand
TAAAAATATTCTAAAATACAAATTTAATATGACAATAGAATTCAGCAACACAAATCAGGTAGGCTAATAGTTCGTAATAAAGAGGAACAATTGCATCTATTGTTTTGACGTTTGTATAATCATTAAAATATTGTTCCATTAATTTGTGTGTTTTTGGATTCTCATTTTGTCAATTTTTGTATAAAATGAATTTCTCCAAAGAAGAAATGGTCGATATGATCTTTATTTACGGCGAAGCTCAAAGAAATGCTTTTCTGGCTACACCCGTTTGTACTGTGAACGATACCCAGACAGAAGACAGCCGCGGGAGAATCGTTTATGAATGTAGCCGAGAGATTCATAAATTCTGGAAGTGTGTATTATCCCAAGCGCGCAAAAACAAACCCAAAGGAAGAAATTGAGTTTCAAGTTGTGGCATCTCTTATAGAAAATCCGCAAATTAGTAAGTACCACAGAGCTAAGTACACACCTAGACCGAAATAGAAATACAGTTCGCAGCTTTATTAAAAAAAAACAAATTGCGTCCTTATCATATCGCGCAACATCAAGCTTTAAGTGAAATAGATTTTCAAAATCGTGAATCTTTCTGCCAATGGGTAACTACTAAAGTCAATGAAGAACCCAATTTTGTAAATAACATTCTATTTACGAATAAAACAACTTTTCACAGTAATTGCAATATGTACACATAACTATCATCCCTATTCAGATACTAATCCACACATCTTAAGAGTTCTTGATCACCAGCATCGATAGTCAGTTAATGTGTGGGGTGGTATAATCAATTTTAAAGTGGTTGCTCCTTTCTTCTTTGATATGAGTCTTACTGGAGAAAGATATTTACAGTTTTTGAAAAATGATTTAACGGAAAATATCGGGTAGATAATATTCAGATGTGGTTTCAACTGGATGGCGCCCTCCCACCAATCAACGTTAGGCTATATCTCGATAGAAATTATCGATGAGGTAGAAAGGACTAGGTGGTGTGCAAAACTGGCCAGCCATATCACCGGATCTTACGCCCGTTCATTTCTTCCTTTGGGGCTACGTTAAAAAAAAGTTTACCAACATCCTACCACCACAAGCGAAGATATGAAAAATAGAATTAGAGCTGCGTTTCAATTCATTTCGGCTCTGTGTTGCTGCGAATGACGTTTACCGAGCGGATTGCAAAGTGTTTAGCTAGACGTGGAGAGCATTTTGAACATTTAATTTGAATTTATGGTTTTATTCGTTTATGTTTACTTGTTCAACTTATTTTTAGGTGTAGAGAATTATTTTATTGTTTAGTTATTAATTAAGTTTTCCTATCAGTTAAAGAATTTATTTGCCATTCGTATTTTCTTATTTGCTCTGGATTTTGTTTTACTTGTTCTTCTGTATGTCACTATTTTCAAATAAAGCGTCAATATCTCTTTTCATGGGGAATCGAAATGTGAAAAAATATACAGGGTGTTGCATTTGAAAAAATTGAGAAAAATTACATTTCGCCTAAGTTAATCATTCTGTATAGTTTTACATGTTTTCGAAAAATCTCCCAGTTTGTTTGTTAGTACACTATTATTCATATTCCGTGGTACAAACAGATTTACCAAATCGTGGTGACAACACTCTCATTGTGGTTCCAAAGTTACCTCTATTTTGGTACTAAAGTGACAATATATGCAAAACGGTTAGTGATACAGATACAAATTTCTATACTTTTATTCTAAATGTAACAGTGAATCCAAAAATGCAAAAATATACAGGGCGTTCCATTAAAAAAAACACAGGTTTGGGTTGGCATATTTTTGTCAATCACTCTGTATATACCTAAATATTTTTAGTATGTACGTCCAGTGATCGTGTATTACCATACCAAATTGGTTTTGATATCTCTAATAGTTAGGGAGCAATCCTCCGTCCACGCAGTAGACACCCACCCTGTATATATATATATATATATATATATATATATATATATATATCGATAGGTAACTACGTTGATAAAATTTTTTACGCGATTTGATGTATGGTGAGGTATTTGATTATGTCTTGGTGTGTCAGGAGAAACAGATACTGCCAGCTTCTACAACTTGGTAAATTTTATATTCGTTATTAAATGTTGATACTCAAAATTAACACATTTTAAAAATACTGTTACAATCTTAATATTCTTAATATGGTCTTTGTTTAGATAAATATAAAAATAAATAAGGATAAAAAAAACTAAATGGAAAAACTGAAGTTGTGCCAAAAACAGTTCGGGATGTAGGAGAATAGTTACTATAAATCAAATGTAATTTATGTAAGTACGTTAGAACATAAAATAGATAATGTTAATTACACAGGTAACTTCTTAACTTGTGTACTTTATATTCTAAAATTGAAATGACAGTAAATCTAAGAATAGATATTGGTAAGCTTTAATGGCAGTTAATTACAATACAATAGACAATTATTACGAAACCACAATAATAGTTATATAATTTTTATTCGTTTAATGACGGAGTGAATAACTATTAAACAAGAGTAAGATGTAACTGTAAGTTTAGAAGTTTGATAATAATGGAATAATCATGACAGTTTGTTAACACATGATAAAATTAACGATTGTATAAATTATCCTCATTTATCTAAAAAAAAAATAATATGCATGCCATTACAATTCATATATGTTTACAGTTAATAAATGATAAACCTATTTATATAACACAAAGAACAAAATGCCAAAGCTGATAAGAGTGATATGAACCAACTATAAAATATTAACAAACATACTGATAAAACATGAAGTGGTCTACCGCGCAACTTCCTCCCAGGTTTCCTTATCATTTCCCGATTTCTGTATCGTATGCACATTACCTTAACAACAGAAAATGCAACTTAAAAACTTCTTTTATATGCGTATCTAAGATAGGTTTTTTAATCAACACATTCCAAAGTATGTTACGTCATCTGTGTTAAACATGAATGCAACAAAAACGATTATGTGAATGTGCAATAAATACATTGCAAACGACGTCAGAATATCAAAAAAAGTCCTCAACATTGATCATTTCTGTAATTATTGTATTACCTACTACTAAATGACCTTGACTAGAAAAATGATGGAAAATTGCCGTTCATACATCTTGCCCTAATTGAATAAATATCTAAGCATAATATGCATTTTCCAACCATAATTTATTTCTTGATTACTCAAAACGTTCAGGTATTTCCAGTCTTCATAATTCAAATCTAATTATAAAGTAATATCTATAACATAATAATCTTGGATTCATTACAATATTTCTTAGATGACATATAAAAATTAATAGTTCAGTATAATCAATATCAGTTAATATTTGAAAATGGTGTAATAATACGGAAGTTTTTGTAGTGTGTAGAAAAAGAAGTAGTTTTTACAATAAACAAAACTTTACTCCCCTTTTTAAAAATTAATAGATGTAACGGTTAAATAAAGTTTGACTGATAAAAAATTTAGGAAACGCGGTTTATAAAATTTTCAAGCAACGGTTTTTTTAGTATTCAACTCAACCACAAGATATTTTCTTAAAAATGTTTATATGTACATAAAGACTGCAGCGCTTTGTTAAACCGTATAGATTAATTATTATTAAAAGTGAAGGTATTGAGTTTGAGTATATTGTAATTATGGTGATTCATCTCAAGTATTTTACAATGTATTCGTTTTATCTGTAATTGTATGTAATTAAGAGTTAATATTTGCCATCAAATCATCCATGACTGTTAATTATCAGTTGATAGACTAAGAATTCAAGGATAAAAATGCATTTTAATTATGTAGAATGGATTTTATGTGTAATAATTCATAAGTTCATTAATTAATTTTGTAACGTGTACAGTTTTTCGTTAATCATAAAGAAATCCATAACGACTTTTCATATGTGTATCGTAAATTAAGCAATGTAAACAGATATCTACGTTTACCTTCACATTACGTTTACCTTCTACAATTGCAAAAGTTAAGCACTGGAATTACGCTTTTTATTACCTGACTTTCAAGACTTAGGAATACTATTATTAGCAGCTTGTACTTTGACCAAGCGACGCGAATTTTTAGTTTAATCCTATTTGTAAAGTTTTGTTAAAGCCTGGAATTTAATTAGATTAAAATTATTCTTTTTCCGAACAGAGATAATTCTATTGGCAGCGCTTGCCACCAGTATAACCAATATAAAATTTGCGTCACTTTAACAGTAATAATTCGATTCCTGTTCTGGTTTCCGATCAGAGCAGGTCGTTAAATTAGAGCTAATTACTCTGTAATTAAATAGTAATTAACTAAATTCGATTCTATCGGCCGGTATCAAGTTAACGATGCCGCGCCATAGACCGGGCCGAGAGGTCTACGACGACGACGACGGGGGCCCCTGGATCGACACCGCGGATTTCCAAGGGGACGCCAGCGACACCAACGTGGTATGGTACGGTTACAAGCCGGGTAACCTACCATCAACGAGTACCGCCAGCCCGATACCGTCGCTTCTGTCCCTTCCGTGGGAGGGCGCCAGAAGCGACGCGCCACCAGCCGCCACCGCTCAGAAGAGGAGAAGGCCGAAGAAGACACCACCGCCCGTAGAAGACGTCGCCCCGCCAGCCGAGGCAACAACGAGAGCAGCACCGCCGCCGCAAGCCGCCGCCGCCGAAGAAAGTAGAAGCGAAGACCCCCGTCCTGGATCCACCAGCCCCGAAGACTTCGTGGCGCAGAAGAAGAGGCCGAAGAAGATGACCGTCCGCCCGCCCACGCCGCCACCTACGAGCAACGTGTACCACGCCCTGGAGCAGTACACGGACACCGCCACAGCGATGGAGCAGACCGCCGCAGCAGAGACCAGGGAGAAAGTACCCCGGTAATCCTTCGTCAGAGGGAGAACTGGGTTGCTTTCTCCGCGAACTCGACCGGAAGAAGATCGCCTTCACCAGGGCCAAGGCGACCTTCGAGGGAATGGATACAGCCTGCCTCACTCCAGGACCGAGACAGGCTGATGAGGTATCTCGATAAGTGTGGTACGCAGTACCACACCTATCAGGCAAGGAGCGAGCGTCTTGCCAAGGTAGTAATACGTGGCGTGCCCGTAGAGCTATCCGAAGCGGATGTAAGCTCCGATTTGACGACGCAAGGATTAATACAGTTTCTTGTTTTAGGATGAAGCAGCGAGGCCGAGCGATCCCCTGGTTTTGGTACACCTACCGAGCGAGGAGGACAAGAAGAGGATTCGGAGGTGAAGCACGTCGCCCGCCTCCGAGTGACCGTCGAGGACCTGAGGCGGAAATCCGACATCGGGCAGTGTCACCGGTGTCAAGGTTTCCGCCACGCACAGCGTTGCTGCAGGGCGGCAGCACGCTGTGTGAAGTGCGCCGGTGATCACCACAGCAGTCAATGCACTTTACCCCGTACCGACCGGGCTAAGTGCGTTAACTGCGGTGGGGACCACCCCGCAAGCTACCGTGGATGCCCGAAGTTCCCTCGACCTCCGCAACGGAAGAAGATGGAAGCACCGCAGCGACCGCCGAAGAGGACACCGCCGGCGCCCTCCTCGACTCGGACCGGAGTCAGCTACGCCCGTGCGACGGCAGGCAAGGCTGAGAAGGCGGAAGTACCGAGTGGCTCCCGCCGCTCCCGTTACTCCGCCCGATCAATCTGCCTTAGGGTTCGACTCCCTATTGACCTTCCTCGGAGGGCTCAATATGGAGAAGGCCCTACCTGTCATCCGTAAGGTGGCAGTGGCACTCGCTAAGGTGGAATCTGCGACTGACTTGTGGAAGGTTTTCCTCTCACACAGTCAGGAGGTGGCTACCCTTTTAGGGTAAACACACGACGGTCCGGATCGAAGTCTGGCGCCCGAGATAAGTATTTAGTATCGATTTTTTAATTACATAATCTCTGTTCTGTAAATATCGACAGTGTTACACTTTACTAACACATTTTCTTTCATTCCAGATAAGCAACCTAGCGACAACAGGACAGCCCACACCACACAACGAACACACCAATCCAAAGCATCACCACACAACACCCGCCTCAAATTCACATTCCAAAATTAAATCTTTTCTTTTTTTTTATTACCAAAAATTACCGCACCTCATGATTGTACACAATACAATAACAAAAACAGCGCAACACCAACAACAAGGGAATAACCAGGGCTGAAGAGGAGAAGGACTCCTGAACAGTCCACGACAATATACACAAAAGCTAAAATAAGTAATTACAAACACCATAAGCATGAGCAAACTAACAAAAAAAAAAAAAAAAAAAACAGTAATAAAAACTAATTTGATGTGACTAGCACATGACAGTAATTCATTTCTTTAGTGCAATTACACATAATGCAATGCAGTAAAATTGTATTCTTATTAATTTCAGCGTCATAAAATAACAATACACATATGGCTTTAATATTCATATATTTTTTTTTTGTACAAAATCTTGTATATTTTGTAGAACGTTTTATGATAAATGATGAATGAATCATACAATTACTATGTACCTCAACAGATGTGCAAAATATTAATAGATAAAGAAGTCATTTGATTTTTTTTTTAATTCTTTAAAGAACCCCATTCTCTACAACCATATTTGGACGACATTCCCAAATATATAATGAAGAACATACAGTAGTACGCACATAACAGTTTTTAATTTAATTAATCTTTAAGGTTTGTGCAAAAAACTGAAATCTCATCCTTAAGCTTGTATTTTCCTGAGATATCTGCAAAATGTCCCTATAAACCCGAACGCGGATGCAAACACGAACACGAACACGATAGTGTTTGTGTTCGTGTTTGCATCCGCACGAACTTGAACACAAACACGAACTCGAGCACGAACAAGAACACGAACACGAATACGATCACGATCACGAACACGAAGTAGGGGAGACCGGTGTCAATTGTAACAAAATTTCGTTTTTTATTTTTCTTTACCCAATCTTTCTTTTTAAAAAGTTGAATTTACTTTTTTTGAATGTAGACTACGTTGGATTTAACTTTTCGTATTTTGAACTAGTAAAAATTCTGCTAATTTAAAACTAGGCGACTTTTTAGGAGGCTTCAACAACTGTTACAACTGCAACCTACCTGGTGTCAATAGTAACAATGACGGTGTTAATTGTAACAACTACCTATAATGATGCAAGAAATTTAGAAACCTTTCATAAAAAGATATTTCTTTTAAAAATCAGTTTATTTTTCTCGAAAAATACAACAAATTATCATTATTAATTCAAAGCAAGCTAATAATATCGAAGTCACTCACATATATGAGCAGTTATAAAAATGTGGATCTTGTAAATTCGTCATCAGAATTACAGTTTATGCAAATGTAAAATGGGCTTTTGTCTGTGCAGTTTAAATGTTCCCATTCTTTGCATGATATGCATTGTAAACAATCTTCTGTGCTCGTAGAATATGGTCCACAACACACCAAACACAAAGTGTTATTATCGGAAGAATCTGAAGAGTAATTTTCTACTGGCTTTTTCTTCACTGTTTTCGTTCTTTTGATTCTTATTTTGGCAGTTTTCAAACCGAACGTTATCGGAGTTTGCCTAAAGAGGGAGAACCCGCAGATTACACCCGAACGCGCGGCATCGGCCAGATTAGCGTCCCTCCGTGGGCGGCGTGTCCGGAACGAGTGTAGTGTATGATATTAAAAGCGGAGTGAATGTGGATTGATGATGCGCCCCGACCACCCTACGACGAGACGCCAATTTATGAGCAGCACGCTCGCATCGCGTCGTCGGCACGCCGACCCGCCTCACTCCCCTAAATCGGGCACGTCTAATTAGGGTCGATAAGGAGTACGCATAGCATAACCGCCACTTATCTCTAATGAGATGGAAAGAGCGTAGATGGGGCAACGCTAGACTCGAGCTATTATACGTATACGTGCATTTGTATTGTTGCCATAGGAACATGTGTGACCCCTATTCAAATACCTTACGTACCGTAGTTATAGTTCATAGAGTGTAACCACGCATAATGCATGGTCACAAGGAAATGTTAAATATAGAGCATTTCCGGTTTGGCATTTAATTAATTATGCCAAAAAAGCATATCTGCATTTTATACAGAGTTCAATAAAGAAAACTGGACGCAAGTGACCGGCCGACAATAGTACTATTGCCCGTAGGCCATCTTATCAGTCGACCTATTATCTAGGAAACCGTCGGCGAAATAAATACGCGTAAACCGAGAGGACCGGAGTAAGCGGCAGATTACTCGATCGCTCGAGTACCCGAAAATCCGGGGTACTCGATCGGTCGAGCACTCGATTATCGAAATATCCGCGTAAACAGATCGCCCGGGATACTCGAATAATCCGGAACACTCGAACGGCCGACCACCCGAATGCAAGAGATATATCCGCGAAAGCTACCGACCGGACTATGATATGAATGATCGATCACTCGTCTGCTCAAATATCCGGAGCACTCGAACGGTCGAGTACCTTGTTATATCCGAGCGCCGACTAGACTGGTTTAGCGGATAACACACGATCACTCGAGGGCTTGAGTACGCCGGATACCGCCGTACTCGATCGAGTCACTCGAGTACTCGAGCACTCGATCGGTCGAGTACTTGGCTATCCGAGCGCTAACCGGACCGGTTTGGCAGATAGCACACGATCACTCGAGGGCTCGAGTACGCCGGGTACTCGTGTACTCGAGCAATATATGAGTACTTGACTACTCGAGCACTCGATCGTTCGAGTATTCGAGCACTCGATCGTTCGAGTACTCGACTATGTCGATCGGTCGAATAGTCGACTCGAGTACCGATGTAGGACGACTACTCGATTAACGGCATCGCTCGAATACTCGTTCAAATTAGCGCTCACTTTTCCTTATTTTATAAAATATTAAACACAAAGGAAAGTTAACTAAACAAAATTTTTTGAAAATGCAGGTCTGTATTCAAAAATTTCGTGATGATGGTCTATAAAAGGTTCAAAACACGATCAGACCATCAAATATGATATATTGCTGGATTTGTAATAAAAAACCTTTCAAAATTAGTTTTCAAAATATCAGGACCGTATTTAAAAAAATAAGTTGATGATGGATATAGAAATAGGAAACATCCTATTGAAAAACTGACTATGCGATCTTAAAACCCGTAACAAGTTGCCGTGAAGAAATATTTGTATTTTGCTTTAGCATTATAATAACGCCAGAAAAAATAAAGAGAAACTTCAAAAATTTAAATTTTTCAAATATCTCAAAACAAAAATCACACCATCGATTTTTTGTCCCATTTATTGGTCCCCTAATTACACAAATTTTTCCCGTTTTCTAAAATTTCTAAAATATTTTTCCTTTAAGGTAAATATTTCAGTATTAGGGGAGACCGGTGTCAATTGTAACAGGTGTCGAAAGTAACACAACCGATAACAGCGCCATCTTTTTAAATTATATCGAAACGAGCGTGTGAGCCAAAGCAGAAAGCGATCCGGCTGTTTGGTATTCAGTTAGAATGCATCCAGCATGCACGCCGCTTATTTTGTGGATGATCGTTTATAAACTGTTGAAAAAGTAAATAAACGTGGCGCTACAAATTGTTTGCTAAAGATCGAAGTGCTCAGATTGGCAATATTTCAAGGTAAGGAAAGGCTTAGTGTAGTTTTTGCTTTGTTTTTTATACGATAGTGGTTTGCTGTTTTGCTTAAAAAATACGGAAATGCAATCAGTGTCTTTTGAAGTTAGGTGGTGTCGATAGTAACACATGCTACGGTGTCGATTGTAACGTGTTAAAATTGACACATGCATGTATTTATTTGACAAAATATTTTCTTTTCATAGTTCACTTTAAAATGGTGAAGCTCATACCAAGGAAGACCGAAAGGGACTGATACCTAAAATTATTTATGAAAAGCAGCAAGAAAGGCGATTGATAACAATCAAGCTGTTAGAAAAGTAGCCAAGGATTATGGAATGTACCGTGTTACATTAAATCGCTTTGTGAATGCTCTACGTAATAACTTACCTGCTAATGTCTACAATCCTCACAATAGGTGTTTACTGCTGAGCAGGAGTCCGAGCTAGTAAAGTACTGTGAAAAAGCTGTCAATTTGTATTTCGGCTCTTCGTAAACTAGCGTTTTAGTTTGCATCTGCTAACAATCTTAACTATCCTCGAAAATGGAATGATTCAGAACTGGCTAGTGAAGATTGGCTCATAGCTTTTGAGAAGAAATCCTCGTCTAACACTTCGCACAGCAACCAGCCTTGCACCATGAATTTCAATAGAGTAAATGGTTCCAACGTTTTTGATAAACTGGCAACTGTTTTGAAAGACATAATTTCGAACCACAAAATATTTACATTATTGACGAGACTGGTGTCTCGGTCAAAAACAACCAAGGTAATAGCTAAAGGGAACCAAGCAAGTAGGATCTCAAGAGCGTGGAACACTTGTTACGCTGTGTGTGGCTGTAAATGCAGTTGGTAACGCAATTCCGCCAATGTTTATATTTCCCCGGTTACATTTTAAAGATCATTTTATTAGAGATGGGCCTATTGGATGCATTGGGGCAGGAAATAAATCCAGATGGATGCAAGAGAACGAGTTTCTTGCATTTATGAAACACTTTGTGAAACATGCTAAACCCAGCGAGACTAATAAAGTTTTAATTTTATTGGACAATCATTTTTCACACATATTCATTGCCTTGATAAATTTTTGCAGAGCTAATTTTATTACAATATTGTCGTTTCCGCCACACATCTCACACCGACTCCAACCACTAGATCGGGGGTATATGGTCCTTTTAAAAAGTATTTCAACAACTGTGGAGATCAATGGATCCGTCGTTATCGTCCCGTTCCCGCGAAGGAGGATACCTAATGCTAATTTTTTTTTCGACGGGATCGAGAGTAAGATACACGGGGAGAACATCATCAATCGGCCCTTCTCAGGGCCACCAAGCGCGTATCGACACGTTAAAAGGAACGAACCGCCATCGACGAGTAACGTTAAATTGTCATTTATAGTATGTTAACTGTTACGTACGTACGTACGTACGTACGTAACGGCAACGTACGTCGGTACCGTTAGATGAATTAGTGGATGGTATACCGCGGCTCGCCGGGCAGTGTACGTCGCCTCCGGACGTGCGAGAAGGGCCTGGGGCGACGGCCACGCGCGCGTACGCCAACATGTGAAACGGTTCGGTCGCGAGGGCGCAATATTCTCTTAAGTGAGCTGTGCATCGTAGCAACGACAATACGGTAGATAGTATGTGTGAGCGCTAATTTGAACGAGTATTCGAGCGATGCCGTTAATCGAGTAGTCGTCCTACATCGGTACTCGAGTCGAATAGTCGAAAATTTATCAAGGCAATGAATATGTGTGAAAAATGATTGTCCAATAAAATTAAAACTTTATTAGTCTCGCTGGGTTTAGCATGTTTCACAAAGTGTTTCATAAATGCAAGAAACTCGTTCTCTTGCATCCATCTGGATTTATTTCCTGCCCCAATGCATCCAATAGGCCCATCTCTAATAAAATGATCTTTAAAATGTAACCGGGGAAATATAAACATTGGCGGAATTGCGTTACCAACTGCATTTACAGCCACACACAGCGTAACAAGTGTTCCACGCTCTTGAGATCCTACTTGCTTGGTTCCCTTTTTAGCTATTACCTTGGTTGGCTTTTGAACCGAGACACCAGTCTCGTCAATAATGTAAATATTTTGTGGTTCGAAATTATGTCTTTCCAAAACAGTTGCCAGTTTATCAAAAACGTTGGAACCATTTACTCTATTGAAATTCATGGCTCGTGCAAGGCTGGTTGCTTGGGGGGTGCGAAGTGTTAGACGAGGATTTCTTCTCAAAAAAGCTATGAGCCAATCTTCACTAGCCAGTTCTGAATCATTCCATTTTCGAGGATAGTTAAGATTGTTAGCAGATGCAAACTAAAACGCTAGTTTACGAAGAGCCCGAAATACAAATTGACAGCTTTTTCACAGTACTTTACTAGCTCGGACTCCTGCTCAGCAGTAAACACCCTATTGTGGGGATTGTATGCCACATTAGCAGGTAAGTTATTACGTAGAGCATTCACAAAGCGATTTAATGTAACACGGTACATTCCATAATCCTTGGCTACTTTTCTAACAGCTTGATTGTTATCAATCGCCTTTCTTGCTGCTTTTTCATAAATAATTTTAGGTATCAGTCCCCTTTCGGTCTTCCTTGGTATGAGCTTCACCATTTTTAAAGTGAACTATGAAAAAGAAAATATTTTGTCAAATAAATACATGCATGTGTCAATTTTAACACGTTACAATCGACACCGTAGCATGTGTTACTATCGACACCACCTAACTTCAAAAGACACTGATTGCATTTCCGTATTTTTTAAGCAAAACAGCAAACCACTATCGTATAAAAAACAAAGCAAAAACTACACTAAGCCTTTCCTTACCTTGAAATATTGCCAATCTGAGCACTTCGATCTTTAGCAAACAATTTGTAGCGCCACGTTTATTTACTTTTTCAACAGTTTATAAACGATCATCCACAAAATAAGCGGCGTGCATGCTGGATGCATTCTAACTGAATACCAAACAGCCGGATCGCTTTCTGCTTTGGCTCACACGCTCGTTTCGATATAATTTAAAAAGATGGCGCTGTTATCGGTTGTGTTACTTTCGACACCTGTTACAATTGACACCGGTCTCCCCTAATACTGAAATATTTACCTTAAAGGAAAAATATTTTAGAAATTTTAGAAAACGGGAAAAAATTTGTGTAATTAGGGGACCAACAAAATGGGACAAAAAAATCGATGGTGTGATTTTTTGTTTTTGAGATATTTGAAAAAATTTAAATTTTTGAAGTTTCTCTTTTATTTTTTTCTGGCGTTATTATAATGCTAAAGCAAAAATACAAATATTTCTTCACGGCAACTTGTTACGGGTTTTAAGATCGCATAGTCAGTTTTTCAATAGGATGTTTCCTATTTCTATATCCATCATCAACTTATTTTTTTAAATACGGTCCTGATATTTTGAAAACTAATTTTGAAAGGTTTTTTATTACAAATCCAGCAATATATCATATTTGATGGTCTGATCGTGTTTTGAACCTTTTATAGACCATCATCACGAAATTTTTGACTACAGACCTGCATTTTCAAAAAATTTTGTTTAGTTAACTTTCCTTTGTGTTTAATATTTTATAAAATAAGGAAAAGTACTAAAGTAAAAATTTTGTTAATTATGTAACTTAACATAAAAAATTAAATACTTGTAAAATTAACATTAAAGTTATCTATTTAAATGATCATTATCAAACACCGATAAAGAGTTTTTCATGAACCTCCAAAGATAAATAATATCTTACAGTTCTATCTGCGATGAGGTGTTCTAAAAAAGAATACATAAAAGAGGCGGCTTTGAAAAAAGTAAAAATAGATGGCTTTGAAGTAATTTAGTATCTGTTACAATTTTGCATCGTACAATTTTGTATTTAGCTGGTACTGGTATTTAACTCTAAATTGGTTAATTTGTGGTATTTATAATTAAAAAAGTATGGCGCAATTTTCAAAAGTAGAAAAATATAATATGCTACCGTGTTACATACTATGTCAACGAAACTCCAAAGAAGCGGAACGCATGTATTTAATCAAATATCCAGAGAGGCAGCAGCCTCATAAAACCACATTTAGGAACTTTCCAGTCAATTTAAGAGAACATGATTCATTTAAAAAGCCTGTAAATTCCCGTAAAAAACCTTGCAATGAAGAAAAAGCAAATAATGTTTTATTGGCTGTTACAGAAAATCGATTAATTTCTACACGACACATTGTACAAACAATTGCAGTGGTCCATTCTACCTCTCATTTTATTTTACAAAAAGGAAAAATACGTCCATTTGTAACAACCCATTTTGAGTTGTATTAAAATATACCGTAATTTAGGTTCTTCGTTCGTTTAGTTGTAAATATAAGAAAAAATTTATTTATTAATGATTTGTAAGTATAAGGTAGGCAACTTAATTTGCATTTTGGTGTAACTTAAGTGCATATCTTCTTAAAGGTTTCTTTAAATTATTTTTTTCTGCTCATATCGTTGACTTAATTCTTTGGGCAAATATTTTCGCGCAACGCGTCATCATTATCCAACTTCCAAAGCGTCCATTTTTTCACTTCCTGATGAATGTTGTGTTGTTTAGGAAGCAATTTTTGGGCTTCCACCTAAATTTTGTGAAAAGTGCCATTGATTTAATGGTAAGATAAATTAACTCGTAATACTAAAAATTAAGACATTTGCTCTTTTCAGACACTTTCTTTTTTTTTACTTTTACACTTTTAATTTTACCGCTTTTGATTACACAATTAATTCTACTGTACGTACGCTTTCATTTTATGACGGCGTTTTGCTTTTAATACAGATCTGAATGTGGATTCCATTATTTATTTTGAACCTTCAAAAGAATGCAATAAATACTGGTTTATTCAATTTCAAGAAGACAAATTTATAAGAAATAAAATTCCATTTTGGGTGTGGTTTACTACGTAAAGCATTATTATTGCAATATATTGCGCAACATTGACACAAGGATTACATCACCTTGGTTTGCATTTCCGCATTTATTTTTTATAATACCAGGGGTTCTTAAGAAGATTTATTATATTTTGTACAGGTATTTATATTAATAACAATTATTTAGTAATTTAAGGCTATAACTAGTTTTAAGATATGTTTTATTTAACCCAATCATTTTACATGTTAATAAACATAGTTTGTATATTTTTTTTATTTTTACATTTTGGTAAATTTTTATTGTAAACAACCTTGGTTTAGTTATTCCGAGCATAATTAAAAAATAACTTGGCGTTCATTTTATTAGTGTTAAATTGCATTTTTATTATTTAAGTTCAGTGGAAGTAATCGAGCAGAATTGTGGTAATTAAGCAAATCAAAAGAATGAACCACCCTACGTTAATCAACCGACTGAGTCAAAGGCATTATTAATGGTGAACGGGTTGTATCTCCAGTTAGCTTAACGATTTGTTTTGGAGAATATTTTTATACTTATTTCTTTATTTATTATTAAACCTTATACCATTACATCTTTATTTTATACATTTAAATTTAGAATGTGTCAGAGACTTTGATCAGGGGATTCAGAGAGTTCTGTGAATGGTATGCCAGAGAATCTGAAGATAATGAGCAATTTCCATATAAAATCATTTGGTTGGATGAAAGTCAGGTGACCAATAATGAAATTTTCAACAGAAGAAATGCTATATATTGGGCGAAAGAAAATCCTAGAGTTTATAAAGTGCGCAGATACCAACACCGTTTCGACTTTAATATGTGGGCTGCAAAATTTATTAAAAAACAAAGTAGAAGCAGCTTTACCTGATTTGCCCCAAGCTGATATTAAAGATTATTAGTTTTTAAAGACGGTGCTCCAGGAATATTTAGCAGGAAGGTTTCCAGCAAGATGGATTGGAACATATTGAAGAGTAAGATGACCAGTGCGATCCTCCGATATAACACCTCTTGACTTTTTTCTCTGGGGATATGTCAGCATTTATATTTACCGGCACAATATTGAAAATCACAATCAGTTGCGGACCTTAGTTCTCGAAACATTTCAAAGTATTACGTCTCAAATGATACGCAATGTTTTGAATTCAACTGTAAGACGGTGTCATTTGTGTTTGGAAAATAATGGAGAACTTTTTGAACTATTATAATACTTACCAAGTAAGTAATCCTTACTTGAATTTACACTAAAAAAAAAAGGAATTATTAGTTTTTCCTTTTACTGTCAATTTGTTTGTTATTATTATTATGAAACTTTATTATTGTGTGTCTGTAATAATAATACCGGAAAGTTACTGCATCAACTTCTTGAAAAGGCAGGTTTGTATTCGAAAATTTCGTGATGATGGTCCATAAAAGGTTCAAAACGCAATCAGACCATCAAATGTGATACATTACTGAATTTGTAAAAAACTTTTCAAAATATCAGGACCGTATTTAAAAAAAGCTATAAAAATAGGGAACGTCGCTATTGAAAAACTAACTATCCCATGTTAAATCACGTAACAATTTTCCATGAAGAAGTGTTTGTATTTTTGCTCTAGCATTTATAATAACGGCAGAAAAAATAAAATAGAAATTTCAAAAATTCACATTTTTTTCAAATATCTCAAAAACAAAAAATCACACCATCAATTTTTTGTGTCATTTTATTGGTCCCCTAATTACACAACAATTTTCCCATTTAAGCGGAGTTGTATCTGTTCTATTTGTAGGCGATGACATTAGATTAATTAATTAACAAGGTGTTTTCTTACAAAACATGTTACTCTTCCTCGTTCTCTGGTTATATCTGTTACCAACTTAAATCTACTTATTCTATATATGGAATACCTTCCATTTTTCAACAAAAAGAAGAAAACAAATTATACAATATCACTACTACATAACAAAATCATTAAACTTACTGGGTTGTTTAGCCTGTCTTACTGATCTAGTTGACACAAAACTCTAATCATTACCCGTCAAACCCTCATCTACATTTGGGGGTCATAACATCTGATTCTACATCTTCTAAACCTAGTGTCCAACATGTTGCATACCATTTTGTGATTTTTTTTGAAAACTTGAGTTCCTTCTAGTTCATGTCCCACTCTCTTCCTTCACAATATAAGACCTAGGCGAAGTATGCACATTTTTAATACTTCACCCGGAACAGATTGCTTATCTTTATTGATAACTATATTATCACCTTGTTTGAACTCTCGTCTAGTTTTTGCATTGCAATCATATTTAGATTTTATTGAAGTCTGAATTTTGTTTCTTTGTTTCTGTACTTCTACTACACCTGGATGTAGCAAAAATTTACTTGACACAAGACCTGCTCCCAATAATCTAGTATTTAGCAGTTGTGATGGTGCTAAATTTAATCCACATACTGGAGGAACTCTATATTCCAACAAATAGTCCAAGACATTCTCGTCCCGTTCTTGTGCTTTACGTAACATTTGTTTACATATATTTACTGCTTTTTCCACTAGCCCATTACTTTTGGGATACCTCGGGCTTGGAAATGCAGGTTCTATATCCTACGCCTCATAGAACTTTTTATACCTGCAACTATTGCAAAATGTTTACTTTTAAACTTTCAGGAACTACTGTTTTTTTAAAAATATTACACCGTGCTTTGCATATAGATATTATCTGTTCTTGTAATACTGTTGTAAGTTGGGAGATACATTTTCTTTTGCTGGCCAACCTTGTATACTCCTTTATTTGACTTAATGTTGGATCTTGACTCGTTTTGCTTACTATGTCTTTAAATCTGTTTTTTGATTTGGGCAATTCCAACTCAAGAGAAAGTTGTGGACTATTTGTTGGAATATAGTGTTACTATACTATGTGGATTAAACTTAGCACTATTACAACTTCTAAATAGCAGGTTATTGAGAACAGGTCTTCTGTGAAGTAAATTGTTGTTAAGTAGAAGTACAAAAACCAAGAAACAAAGTTCATCCTTATCTAATCCAGTTCTGATTGTACTTAATTAATCAACTCTTTGTATCAAACTTAACTTTACACAAGCATTGAGTCTTAGGATTGGTGCTCCTGCAACATTTACAATTTAAAATTTAATGCTACACTTTTTATCCATAACTTCACATACTACCATTAGGATTCCGACTACTTGAATTTTGTTATTACCATAAGCAACAATGTTATGTGTCTGCTTCATCATTTCATTACTTTTCTTTAAAAGTTTTACATATTTAAGTGGCAGCACATTACACTGTGCCCCGCTATCCAATTTAAATACATTTATCTGATCTCCTATCTTTACTTTTTCTACCCAATTTGTCTTAGGTATTATTTGACAAATCATTAACTTCCAATGTGTCAATAAATAATTAATTCAACTCCTCAACAACCCGATCTTCACTATCTTCTATTTCATTGACTTTTTTAAATTACTTATTACTATACTTATCTCTCCTTCCACCCTTATAATTTTCACTTTTAGCTAATCTATCCTACCTTAAAATGTCCCAGTTTTCTATAGACATAACATTTCTTAACATATTCCACACATTTTCCCATTTCATGCTCAAAACCATACTTCAAACATTGGTATAAGCTAGTTACTCGTTCACCCTCTGTATTCCTCTTGATGTTCATTACCCTTCTCCAATTGCATAACAAGTCTACTTTTTCACCCTGTAATCCTTTTGTCCGAATTTTCGCTATTTCTGCTGCTCTGCATTTTTTTCAGCCTCTTCTAATGACAGCGTCTGTTGTGTCAATAACCTCTCTTGTATTTATTGCTTATCTTGTATTCCTAAAACTACTCTATCTCTTATTAACGACTCCATTTGTTCTCTAAACTTACATTCCTTTGCTAAACTCTTTAACTCTCTAACAAAATGATCTATATTCTCACCTTCCTCTTGTTCCTTTGAGAAAAATTTGAAACAATTGTAAACTTCACTGTTACGAGATTGACAGTAATTATCGAAAGCTTGAACTACAGCTTCATAATTAACTCACTCTTCTTGCGTTAATTTAAAAGTATTAAACAGTTCAATTGCATCTTCAGCCGCTAAACTTAAAAACAGTGCTATTTTACACTCATTACTTTTTTCTTCTAACTCCGTTGCCGTTAGATATATTTTAAACCGTTGTTTACATTTTTCATAGTTCTTATTTAGATTATTGTCGAATACTAGTGATGATGGTTGATTTATATTTATATTATCTGTTTTATTCTACTTTAACCTCATTATAGTTAATGTCCTATTTTGTTCTTCCCCTTCGAACGTTATTATTAGATCTTATTAGTTCTTTACACCGAGTTTTCCACTTCTGACACCATGTTTTATTTGTAGCCGGTCATGACGATGGCATTAGATTAATTAATTAATTGACAAGGTGTTTTCTTACAAAGCGTGTTATTCTTCGTCGTTCTCTGGTTACATCTGTTACCAACCTAAGTCTACTTATTCTATATATGGAACAGTATCTATTACCATCCCCATAGTGAGAATCCTTATCTTGGATACAGTGTATGTCAAGTAGGTCTACGTCATTTTTCCACTACCTCTGATTTTTACCAGAATATCCTAGCAGCTCAAACCCTAATTTCGCTCATAGCTCTCTTCAGAAATGTGCTTTGAACAGATTCTTGCATTTTCTACATTCAAATGACCATCTCTCTTACAGGCAACGATCCACTCTTTCTTTAAGTTTTCATTATTAGGAAAACGAAAAAACATAGTCTTTTTTTAATGCTTTCACCTTATTATCGATCTTACGCTTGACCACAGCACGACGCATGTTTAACAACTGAATTATAATATGGTTTGTCTTTAGAAATAATGTATTTTATTAAAAAGCACAGCCTGCACCACGATATAGGATACCCTATCCTATATCGTGGCCTGCACCTAAAGACGGGTCCATTAAATCACAAATATCATCGCAAAACAGCTAATTCTTATTATATAATACATCCCAAATCAAACACAAAACAGTATACAAAAAATCAGTAGCAAACTCATGTAACTGAACAAATAACAAACCACAGGGACCGATGAACGGCGTACATAATTTCTCACGCGTGACGTCTCAAAGATTGGCGAAGTGCGCAAGATCTTATCTTGTTTTCTGAGTCATGATAATCTCGTAGTTCCAACGGAAGATCAAGGGTAGTTTATCTACTAATTTGAGTTGGTCCCATGTGATATTCCACAATTTCTATGTTTGTGGAAATAAAGGCATATTATTATTATTACCACGATAGATAGGGTTAAACATATTTTGCTGACTTCAGCCGTTCTCGACTGAAAAAGAGACGTGGGCGTCGTTGAAACCGCATACTTTCTAGTACCGTAAAGTCCGCTTCTTCCCTATATAAAGATGACGTCATAGAAAAAGACAATAAGTGGAATATATTTTTTATTTAAAGTAAAAAGTTTAGTCACTTTACTCTGAAGAATTATTTTAAAAAAATTGGGGGGGGGGGATTACATAAAATTTTTGTCATTTAACAATTGATATGTTGTTGTTAAAATATGTAAATTATAAGTGTTTAATTGGCGTAGTTTTAAAACTGTTTAATTTTATTTACAAAAAGGTATAACAAATCGTATCATTTTTCAACACGCTCGAGTTTAAACCTTCATAAATATTTTATTTTCCCATGCAAATCGATAAAATTTGAGAATTAGGTAGTTAGATTCTTTTTGAAACTATTACCAAAAAGAAATTATAACAAATTGTTTATATTTGCTTGTAAATATCCCAAACAGGTAAACGTGACCAATTCTCACTACGTGAAGTAAGTCAATCTTTTCTTGTCAGAACATTAAGTAATTTCCTAAATAACATAAATGAAAAATATTTTCTTAAAATATACTCATGATTATACTATTATGCTATTATATTTAGAATTTACATGAGTTCTACATACA
The DNA here is from genome assembly GCA_036346205.1 of Vesta saturnalis. Lineage (NCBI taxonomy): Eukaryota > Metazoa > Arthropoda > Insecta > Coleoptera > Lampyridae > Vesta > Vesta saturnalis. The sequence goes on along the minus strand of JARFJB010002176.1, from coordinate 2,394,523 downwards.
TAAAGACAAAATTTACATCGATTGGGGCTTGAACCTTGATGGCGCAGTTGGTTAGCGCGGTACTCTAGCAAAGTACAGGTCGTAGGTTCAAATCCTACTCGCGGTAAACTTTTTATTTATGTATTTAATAAAATTAATAATACTATTATGCTGTTTTGAAAAATGTCCTGTTATTGAACAAGGATGACAAACCGCAGCCGTTTTTAATCTAGGAGAGGCTATATACTTAATTTAATAAAAAAAATGGAAATATTTTAAAAACTATAAAATTTAGGGGTATCAATGTATTTAGATAAATGTTAGGTCTTTAAGAGTACTATTCGCCCATATCAAAACATACAGGGTGTTCCATTTGAAATCAGAGAATTGATGTACGTTGAACATACTAAAGTTTCACACGGATCCTTCTCTCCCCTATTTAATATATCAATAAAACGTTTATATATTTTTAAAGCCTATACCTAGCTTATCGATATCCCTGAACTAATTTGACTCAACTTAGATAATCAACCAAGAATTAATTTTTATTGCTAACCTTACATTCAGGAAAAAAATACATTTTTTGTTAAATAACTTGGCAACGTTGCATTTTATATGTGCAATTGAATACATCGTTGAAAAGCTTATTCATTAGGCTATCCAAAAATGTAATGATATACAGGGTGTTTCATTTAAAATGAAATAGTTGATACCCCAACCCCCTACTTTTATGAATCACCCTGTAGGTGCTAAAATATTTTTAAGTTGTGCACGTATTGGAACCATATAACTTTTGTATAAATGATTTTAATAAAAAATCAACAGCGAAGCTACAATCTACCGTCGCGTGACGCTTTGGATATATATATATATATATATATATATATATATATATATATATATATATATATATATATATATGCTGGGTGTCCTGATAAGGGTACGGAGCGGCTGTATCTCGACAATGGTAGGTCCTAGAGGTTTGGGAAAAAAATCCTTATGAGTAAAATGGGCAAGAGAAATAGCTGAAAATTATTTTGAAGTTCGTAATTTGACCGCTAGGGGGCATAACTACTATAAAGAAACATAAAGTTCATGCTATCTTGGAAAGCTAGAGGATGAGGTATAACTATCAAAACATCATATGACAGCTTGGCTAATACCGCACCGTTTTGCTTTACGACATTTTTTCGTACATATCATAATAAGGGAGGGGAGAGCCAAAGGATTTGTCAATATTTGCATTTTAATATCGTCTAATCCCTGATCCCATTTGAAAGAGTATTTTCTGCTCTTTTAAAGAAAATTTTTTGGTAAACTGTTTAGTTTAAAGTAAATAAACTAGAGGGCGTTATCTGCAGCGTTTACACATTTTTGTGATTTTCGGAAAAAAGTTAAACGGAAAGGTACTACTTTCTTGAAATACTCTGATCCAACATAAAATAGCTAAATTTTATTGAAAACCGCATCCCGATATCTCAAACCGATCTTGATTTATATGAGAAAATGTCAAAATTGGAGTGCTTTAATCAGAATATATATATATATATATATATATATATATATATATATATATATATATATATATATATATATATATATGGTTAAAATATAATTATTTAGATAAATCTATTGAGGATGCAGTGAATCAATATAGGACCTTATTAGTTTAAAAGCTCTTTAATTTAGTCAAGCTTTCGAGAAAATTTGTTTTCTCATCATCAAGACAACTATAAAGAACAATGTTACAATTATGTAATAATTAATGTTAAACTTACTATCGTGAGGATTATAAAAAGTAGGCAAAAAGTAAAAGAAGAATAATAGTAATAACAATAGCTTCAATACTTCAAATTGATATAACGAAAGAAAGTAATGTGATTTAGGATAAATAAAAATAAAATGAATATGTTAACATTAACTGATATTAAACCGATTTAACATTAATCTGGTTTAGTTTCAAACGAAAAAATATAACTGTAGATATTACTAAGTTTATCAATATCTGATGTTCTGTTTAAACTGTTTCTGCAGTTATTGGTACACACCATTTCTAATAGTAATCTCTTAGATAAAATATTTTCTAGTTTTAGGATTTTAACATTATTATAGTTCATGCAATGATATTCGTTTATAACATGTTAGCTAAGGTACATGACTGGAATTTCCATTAGCGTGACTTTCATGAGATAGTATTCTTACCTGATAAATTCCTAGAAGCTGGTTCTATATAACATATATTACAATTAACGCAAGAGATGGAGAACACTATGTTAGACAGTTCTAAGGTTAATAAGAGTGATTTAATTTTTGTGTGTAAACATAAACAAGAAACAGTTTTAATGTTTCTGATGGTAGTTTTAACAAGTTTCGGAGTTAAATTAGGGATAAATGGCAATGACACGTAGGAAATATTGGTTACTAGATTAGTATTAAGTTCATCATTAGGAATAATTTAATTTGGTGAATTAGAATTATTAAAAATTTGGGTAGTATTAAAAAGTATTCTATTAAGTAATTTTAATGGATAAGAATTTTTTAACAAAATTTCTTTGAATAAACATAGACCGTTGTGTCTAAAAAGAGGGCGAGACGAGTTGATTACTCTTCTTTAAAGTAATAATAAGATTTGTTTTCATATAGTATGGATGATTTGAATAAAAACTGATAAATCTGTTACTAAAGGCTTACGGTACCATTCTGTGTGTAGGGTATTATTAGAATCTCTATGAACGATCATATCTAAGAATGGGATACAATTATTTGTCTCTCTTTCACATGTAAATTGTAGGTGCTTATTGTATGAGTTAAAAATTGATAAACAATAATCAATACGATTTTCAGGAAAACTGAATTAAGTAGTCCATTACATAATTACATAAAATTGGTGAAATATATATATATATATATATATATATATATATATATATATATATATATATATATATATGTGTTAGCTTTTTACAAAAAAATGCCTAAACACATGTCCGCCGCACCATATAAATTGCTATTTTTCCGTAAATCGACACAGGGTCGTGCGTTGAATTCTCTTTTTCTGTTACCTCTGCGTGCAGTTAGACGTTATCCTTGTTCAAGGAAATATTTAATTCTATCCCTTGGTTAGCAATTATATAAATTAAGACAAAGTCGAGCTTTCCGTATTTATTGGTTTTAATGTACAGCATCCTGTAAAAATTTAACAATTGTGGCATTTTTATTTTAAATAATAGAACGTGATGAAATCAGCATCAACCCCTAAGCAAAGGTGTACTTTGGCATATACCTAACAATGAAGGCAATCCATTAATTACTGTTTTAATTATTAATTCATCAAGATTGGTCTTGCGCGAAGAGTGGTGAAAAATGGTGTTTTTCTAGAATATATTTCGCTCTAGTACTTAGTTCAATGTAACAAAAAATATCAAATTACGTTCAAATACTCAGAAATAAATATCGATTATGACGCAAGTTGTTTGATTAAAATCGGCTCAATAGTTTTCGAAATATAAACGATTAAAGTTAGGTGACTAAGCTTTTTACTGTGATAGTGTTCGGATGTGAATCATACCTTCAGTTGACGACCGCACCGTGACAACACCGGATGACCTTTTGAGATCTAGTAACACTACAAAGTGTACTACAACTGAGCTAAACCCACCATCTAATTAAGTTATGGCTTGTTTATATGAGGATAGTAGGTAAGTGGTAACTAAATTGTAAGTTAGTGCTTTTTCTGCAAGTGCAGTTCGTACTGTAATAAGTTCTGAGTTCAGTTGTTGGTAAGTTCTAGTGCAGTCTACATATTTGCAAACCTGACGAGATGAACGTGTGGCAGCAGTTTGTAGAAGAATTTAATGACATACTACGCGATATCCTAATATTATATTAGAAGAAATATATGAAGAAAAAAATAGACCTAAACGTCCTTGGGAGCGAAAGTGGATCAACAGGAAGGAACAGTTCGGTGCAAGTATGGTGCTTTTCAAAGAACTCGCCGACGAAGATACTACTTTAATTCCTGCGTATGTCAGAAGAATCTTTTAGTTATCTACTTAGCAAAGTTCAGCCTATGGTAAAGAAGTCAGGTACCAACATGCGAAGTGCTCTATCGTCAAAATTAAAATTACAGGTTGTGCTTTATTTGCTAGTAACAGGAGTCAGTATCCGAGTTCTTAGTCACCTGTTCGAGTATCAAAGGCCAGTATTTGTATAATGATTACAGAAGTATGGGAAGCTATATATACAGCACTCAAGGATTTCACATAGGTAAGCAAAGGCATTTTATTTATTATTTTTGTTTATTAGTTACTCTCTTAATCGGATGATCAGTGCCATAAAAAGTATGAAACGTATTTATAGTGCAAAGTGTAAACATGAAATTATTAACTTAATATTTAGTTTAATATAGTATAAACATTTTCACTCTGTCTAGTAATTGATGATATAGCTTGTGCACCGTACACTGTAATATTTGAATTTTGTGACATCGGAAACCGTTCTAACTAAATAGATGAACTAAGTAGGAGGGATAGGGATGAAGCGTCTACATACTGTGTGCTAGGGATCAAACTGAAAGCCATTTCATTTTGGGAACTTGTAAGAGTGCTCCGCGAGGTACCTGGTAAATGGGGTTTCACTATATGTTAGGGAACTTGTGGAGCGACTTGGGATGTAAGTCATTTGACGAGTTGGGGTATAATCAACTGAGGAATAGGTATTCTTCATTTGTTAAATGCGAAGTTGAGACAAATAAGTTTGTATATGTTGTTGAGCCTCTAAAGCTAATGAAAAAGGCATAGCCTTCAGCTGTGCAGCAACACTTTTCCCAAACATATCAAATTCACGGTTTTCAGTATCTTTTGCATTCACAATGTTACTGATACTGCCAACTTTGTCAACAACTTTATGAATTTCATTCAGTCTTCTTTTGCGTTGACCAGCACTTGATGGTGCGTTGGGTTGCGTTGGAATTGGAGGTTTATCTTCTTGCGATCTGTTCGAATCGGATTGACATTGTGCATCATCACTAAACACCTAAAAATCAATTGTTTTTAGAAATAGTGCTTTATATGCCGCTCTAGAGAATAACATGTTATAAGAGAATCATTTACTGGTGGCCAATAATGCTTTTGCGCTGAAAACATACTTGGTGAAGCCATATCCAGGACATAATTTAACGTTAAAACAGAAGGTCTTTAACTACCGCCTCTCAAGAGCACGACGTATAGTTGAAAATGCGTTTGGGATATTAGTGGCTCGGTTTAGAATTTTTGAAAGATCTGTACCATATAATAACGTGGATAAAATCGTAAAAAAACATGTTGTGCTTTGCACAATTGGCTTAGAATTTTAAAAAACAATGGAAATGCTCCAATAATGGACGTAGAAGATGTTGACAACGGTTACATTTTGCCTGGAAATTGGAGGGCAGTACCATCAGAAGGTTTGGTTTCAGTACAGAGGAACACACAAAACCGTTAAAATCAAGAAGCGAAGGCTGTTTGTGATAAATATTGTGACTATTTTGTTGGCGAAGGCTCAGTACCTTGGCAATTAGGAATGATATATTAAATAAATAAGGATACAATAGTTAAGAGGATTTGTAAACGCTGTTAAATAAATTATAGTAGGTGTATTCCACCTGTCGAAGTTTTTAGTTTTGGGCCAAATTTGTTTTTGAGTTAAATCTCATTTGAAAAGTTGTGCACTTAATTCTAAACAACATATTTAACTAAGCAAGAAATAGTTACATATTTCATACTTGCCATGTTAACTTCGGTATATTTTGTGCTTAGGTTTACAGACTTGAGCGTGCCATATGGAATTGGAATCCATTTCAGATTAGGAGTATTGATATCGTCCAACCCAGCTCCTGATTTCTTAGATTCTTCTATTTTCTTCAGGTCTTGTGAATATGTAGACGTTAGGTTTTTTATTATTAATAATATTTTCTTTTCACTGAAATTGGGTATATTTATGGCTATTTTCATAGCACTACGAGCTTGTTTATTCCTGTATTCTAAATGTTTAATATTTGAGAGACTCCTGGCAATTGTTTTTTTAATTAAATTTACTACTATAACAAATACTTCATACTGTTGTTTTTTCTGTCACCTTCAAATTTTAGATGTCATTTTCAAACATTCTGCATTTATTTCAAACATTTATTCACTTAACCAACCTATGAACTTGTTTACTAAATTAATTCGTACGCGAACTTGTTTAGACGAGTCAAGCAACCAGTACAACTCATCAACTTGCACGAAAAAATATAATAAATTCTATTCCAGTGTACTAAATTTTTACTTGCTCCATAACTTGTTACTTACCACATGCGCGCTGTTCAAATAGGTTCAAGTGACTTTGCACTTTAGTTAAAATTTAGTTGTCTGTCCCCGTGTAAACAAGCCATTGTAGTTGAGTATATTACATGAATATTGTTCAACTTTATAGTTTTAGAAAATAATGTGTTGTCGATTCAACGGACCTTGGTACAAATATAGGCTTAATCTTTGGGGCAACAAAAATCGATGATTTTTTTCAAGAACCATAACTTTTTTTTTTAATTTGATTAGTTTTTGTTAATATATTATTTTCAAATCATTCTAACTCTTTATGTTTTGTTTTGGTAAGCAAACAAATATTTGCAGGCAGTAGGGTTGCAGCTATTAAACGTTTACAGTTACACGTTTAAATGTCCTTGCATAGATAAAATGTTGTAAGTTCGCGTTTAACTGTCAAAACCTTTTGATGTCAGCAATTTTTCAAGCCATACACTGGGAGCATTAAACTACTGCAACAAACAAGATAAGGTAAACAAACAGCATTTTATTCATTGTGCTGATGCATTTTTATTCAGAATATAAATTGTTAAATTAGAATAATCTTTATTCTTTACTCTTGAAATTGTGATGATTCAAATAGTTTTATTATACTTAATTTAGCTATTGAGCAGAAGTCTTTTTCTATGCCCAACTTACGAATTTAGGTTAGCTTTTCTAACGCTTTTATTCAACTCACTTTAGCTGTCCGGTTCAAATCTTGTAATTTAATTTTCAAAACTTCGAGCTTGTTTATCCTGTTTTAAATGTTTAATATTTGAGAGACCCTGGGTTATATACTACTAAACAAACTTTACTGTTTTCTGTCCTTCGATGTCATTTTCAAAAGCATTTATTTCAACTCAGGGACTTAACCAACCTATGAATTTGTTTACTAAATTAATTCGTGCAGAACTTTGTTTAGACGAGTCACGAACCAGTACAGACTCATCAACTTTGCACAAGAAAATAAATAAGTTCTATTCCAGTGTACTAAATTTTTACTTGCTTCATAACTTGTTACTTACCAGGGCATGCGCTGTTCAAATAGGTTCAAAGTGACTTTGAACTTTAGTTAAAATTATAGTTGACTGTCCCGTGTAAATAAGCTATTACAGTTGAGTATCATTACATGAATATTGTTCAACTTTATAGTTTTAGAAAATAATGTGTTGTCGATCCAACGGACCTTGGTACAAATTATACTTAATCTTTTGGGCAGGGTTGACTAACAATCATGATTAAAAAAATCAAAAATCGATGATTTTTCAAGAATCATGACTTTTTAATTTTTCTTTAAATTTGACTAAAGAGTTTTATTAATATATTATTTTCAAATCATCCTAACTCTTTATGTTTTGTTTTGTTAAAAACAAAATTTGGGCATAGGTTATCTTAATTTACAAGTTACCGTGTAAACGTCCTTCAAAAAATGTTGTAAGTTCGCGTTTAACGGTCAAAACCTTTTAATGTCAACAATTTTTCAAGCCATACATGAGTATTAAACCCACATCAAACTACTGCAACAAACAAGATAAGGTAAACAAACAGCATTTTATTCATTGTGCTGATGCATTTTTATTCAGAATATAAATTGTTAAATTAGAATAATCTTTATTCTTTACTCTTGAAATTGTGATGATTCAAATAGTTATGTTATACTTAATTTAAGCTATTTTAGCAGAAATCTTTTCTATACCCAACTTACGAATTTAGGTTAGCTTTTTAACGCTTTTATTCAACTCACTTTATCTGATCCGACTCAAATCTTGTAATTGAATGGTTTCAAAACTTCCTGACTCCTGTTTATAACGCTAGGGCCTTGAAATTTAGGACTAAACTTTTAGCATAATACCATGCACACAAATATGGACAAGTTGAGTTTCAAGGTCATAGCTAGAATTGGCCAAATATGCCGAAATTTTTGTTTATACAGCTAGCCTTGAATTCAGGACTAAGCTTTTAGCATAAGGAAATACAAAATTACGACAAGTTGAGTTCAAGATCAGGAGGTGCGGGGGCTCAAAGTTTTTATTCGGTAAAAATCAACTATTTTCCAATCTCGTTTGAGCTGAATTTGGTACATGTATATTGGCCAAGTAAGTCGAAATTTTGTTTATAAAACTAGAGATCTTGGTACCTACCAAGCGACTAAAAAGTAGAAAATAAAATAAGTATTAAACATTTTAAAAACGCTTTTATTTCCAAATGTACTAAAGAGCAAAATAATTTTTTATCTACGCAGCAACATCAAAAATTGTGTGACTAAAAAAAAATGTGGACATATATGATATCTTATACTTATAACAAAGCCTACCAACACCTACATTCAAACAATGAAGTACATAGGCACTACAAAGAGCGACTTTATGTTTAGTCACACAATTTTTGATGTTACTGGGAGATAAAAATATTATCTTCTTTGTACATTTTTATTTATTTACGCATACTGCATATGGGTTTTCGAGAACTGTGAAAAGGAAGTGTAGGTGAAAGTGAAAATAGTGGAAGTAGCGATCATTTGGGTTCTTTTGTTGTGCAAACTGGACAAGATAAGAAAGAAAGGATTGGACAGGCAAATAGCCAAAGCCGTTTACTCAACAAATTGCAGTTTTAGAGCGTTAAAAAATAATGAAATTCTAAAAGCCATAGAAATGATAAGACCCGGTTACGTTCCTCCATCTAGATTTCAGTTATCGTCAACGCTCCTGAATGAAATATTTGAGGAAGAAAAATCTAAATATTTTAAGAAGTTTTCAGGACATTCTGTTTGCATGTCCTTAGATGAATGGTCCAATGTACATAATGAGCCGATAATCTATGCGTTTGGATAGCAGAGAAGGGAAACAGTGTTCTCTTGGAAAGCATAGATACACCCGGTCATCTTCATACAGCTGACTATCTTGCTGAGTTGGCTATTACCTCAATAAATATGTGTAAAGATGAATATAATTGTAAAGTTACCAGTATTGTGACAGATAATGCGGCCAACATGGTCAGTATGAAGAAAAAAATTTCCGAGTCGTTCAGTTATCCTATAATAACATATGGTTGTTCGGCGCAGTTGCTTAGTTCGTTTGCCAAAGATTTAGAAGCATCGCAGGTAAAAGAACATATAGTACAAAATGGGAAATACTTCAGAAATACCCATTTGCCAAATGCTTGGTATAAAGAAGAAGGGGGCAAGAAATTGGTCTTACCTCGAGATGTTCGATGATTTTAGGAAAATTCACCGCCAGCAATTCACCGACAGCAATTCACCGCCAGCAATTCATCGCCTGCAATTCACCGCCTACGCAATTCATCGCCCCAACAATTAACCTGCAATCACCCCGAATTCATCGCTCCACTGAGGTCTTATTAGTTCCTTTTTTGAAGATGCCTGTTAGGTTACCCAGGAGACACCACGTGGAGGTCGGCTATAGTCTCCCTTTTTGTTTTCTAATCTGAAGAGATACTGAAATGTGTTTATGTTTAGAGCGCGGTGTTGTGAGCGATTTGACGTAGGTAATCGAAGATATTCATATCCGCATTATGTATATGTAAGTACCTGTATATTAATTGAATTTTCATTTACTTTTTAATTGTTCTGTGATTAATCTACATTAACTACTAATTTAGAAAGTTCCTTTGGATGTCGTTAATGGCGTATTTGGGGATGGAATTCTTATAATTCATGAAGTTAAAATAAACAAGTCATAGGTGATTAAATGATTTAGAAAGTTGGATGGTCTAAACTTACATTTCATTTCAATTGCAACTGTTGACTTGTGAATCTTGTGGTTACTGCTTAAGCACGCTGTTCAAGTTGTCTTAGTATTTTGAATACTCAAGTTTAAGTGAATTGTTAGTTCCAAAATGCTCTCCAGTTTATTTCAACAGAAAAAGACAAAAGAAAATTGTGCGAAGGTAGTCACTTCTTCTTTAAGGATAAGGCGATTGACGAAAAAACACATTGGAGATGTGACAAATATCAGCAGACGAAGTGTCTAGCTCGCGTGACAACAGTGGAAGATGAAATCGTCAAACGATGGAAAGAACATAATTACGCCGGTGATGCAGCTAAACTTGAAGCTGCTAACATATTCGTGATTCTGTGACCAATACAAGAGATACGCCCAGTTTTATTTTATCGTCTGCTTCTGTGGGATGTAGCCAAGCGGCTGCTGCAAAACTGCCTAGTTCAAACGAACCGTAAGAAATATTAGGCAAGGAAAAGATGACGGCCCTGCTATTCCGGGGCATCGTAGTGAAATTATATTTCCCGAAGACTACAAAATGTCCGTGAACGGAGAAGAATTTTTGTTGTTTCACTCCGGATACGGCGACGCGAATAGAATGTTAATTTTTTGCACTAGGCGTAATCTTCAACTTTTGGCACGGAGTGAGAATTGGTACTCTGACAACCGTTCCGCATTTATTTTACCAAATTTTTACGCTTCATGGCTTTAAAAACAACCTTTCGTTGCCTTTAGTCTATGCTTTGCTACCGAACAAAAGCGAGATAACGTACGCTACTTTCTTCAGAAAAATTAAAGAGTTGCAACCATCTGTATCACCTGCTACTATAACAATAGACTTTGAGAAGGCAATGATAAACGCTGTGAAAACAGAATTTCCACATATTAGACATCAAGGTTGCTTTTTCCATTTCTGCCATAGTATTCTCAGAAATATTCAAACCAACGGTTTAAAACAACGCTACGAAACGGACACTGATTTTGATTTAAATCTTCGTTTTCTCTCTGCCTTGGCATTTGTTCCGGTCGACTCCGTTGTTCAAGTATTCGAAGAACTGTGCGGCAATAAGACACGTGGATAGGCCGTCCGAATAGGCGTCAGCAGCGAAGACCACCGCACTTTGATCATGCCGTGTGGAATTGTTACGAAGCATTTTGCAAGGATTGCCTAAAACCAACAATTCGGTCGAAGGATGGCATATGGCATTTGAGCAACAAGTTTCAGCACAACATCCAAATATATGGAAATTCATCTCGGCCATTAAACGAGAACGAAGCTTAATTGAACTACGCATTGAGCAGTATTTAAGTGGAGAAGAACCTCCAAGGCCTAAGAGAAAATACAGTGACTGCGCTCAACGGCTACAAAGAGTAGTAGGTACATATCACAATGTGGATATGAATATTTTCGATTACCTGCGTGGAATCGCTCACAACACCACTCTCTAAACATAAACACATTTCAGTATCTCTTCAGATTAGAAAACTAAAAAAAAAGGGAGACTATAGCAAGCCGACCTCCACGTGGTGTCTCCTGGGTAACGCTAACAGGCTATCTTCAAATAATAAAAATAAATATGTTACGGAGCGATGAATTTTCCGGCGGTGAATTGCTGGCTGTTCATTGTTGGTGCGATGAATTGCGTAGGCGGTGAATTGCTGGCGGTGAATTTTCCGGACACCATGTTCGATGGAATACACTTTCAGATTGTCTTGAGATCTGTGTAAATGAATGGCCGAAATTGTTATTAATATGTGAAGAGAATAAAAAAGAAATTGATCCAGTAATTTTTAAAAAAAGGTTCAGATATCTATATTAAAAGGATGGCTGAAGATTTTTTACAGTTTTTAAAACCAATTTCTATAGCACTTGACGTAATAAAACTAAAAGGTGCATTTTTTATCTCGAGCAGTTTACACATAGAAAAAGTTAATGGCTATGTTTGACACTGACAGTTTTGTAGAAGAAAGAAGCTCTAACCCCCTTTCACTATTTGGCATATACGTCGGATCCTACAATAAATATAAACAAAGAATATCCATTACCAGCTGAAGCACAGAGAGATGATTTAGATATTGTTTCCCAATATTTTGCAGACACATGGTTATTACTGTCACTAATTATGTTGGAAGCCAAGTCAGACCCTTTACACAAAACTATGTTTTCCGATCAAATAATAAAAAAAAATGTAACGGCAGTACAGTGGTGGAGATCCCAAGAAGATGTTCCAGAAATTAAGCACGTGCTTTCTGTTTTGTGGTCCTGTGCATCCTCTGCTGACATTGAGAGGATGCTTTCTACCTATGGATTCATACATTCAGATATAAGAAACAGACTTGGCGGTGACAAAGCAGGTAAACTAGTATTTCTATTTATGCATTATAACACTTATAGACGTTCAGCAACATTTATTTATTTTTTTTAATATAGGTAGTTCTCTTTTTTGTATTAAAAACATTTTTCAATAGTTTTATTTTTGTAAAAAGCAGCTAAATGCTGAATTTCTTTTCGAATATTATAATAAATATTATCACATAAAAATGCATCAAGGTTTTATTTTTTTATGAACAAATACATTTTTAAGTGTTCAAATTTTAGCCCCCTTTTCTAAACTAAATTAAACTAATTAAAATCATAATTTTAATCAACTGATTTAAATCATCTCAACCCTGCTTTGGGAAAAAATGTAATTTAAACAAACCATTTTTAATTCACTGTAGCTTAAAAGCTGCACAAACGTTATGTTATATGTATAAGTTTATAAACCTTTATTTGCATGTTTAGCGTTTCAGAACATTTATATGCGCCGTATTGGATTAATATTACGATATTACGCAGATTAAAAAATTCACTTAAATCTATTTTTACGTTAAGAGTAATAAGTAATGATCTTATGTTGTTTGCTAAAGTAAACTTTTTAAAGTCTTCCAGTGAAAATAATCTAAACCGTGTGCGTTTCTAAAAGTTGTCATTTGCATTAATGATATTAGCTTTAAATAATCCACACAATTTTTTCCCATGGAAGGATATACCTGAGTAGAGTTTTATATCAACAATTGATAAAAATATGCAAAGTCAGTAACGTCAACGAGGGCAACGGAAATAGTTAAAACCACCATAAGCTGCTTGCTGGTTTATGCTAGAACATTTGCATATGTATAGAAAAAAATCATCGATGCAAATCGTCAGTAAATGTAAACTTCAATCGACAATATATCTGCATATTCAAAAGTTTTAATACATATTAGGGGTCGTTTCAATCCCTTTCTCTGGCTACTTGAATTTAATTAAATCTAAAACTGTTTTAAGAGGTGTAATGATCGATTTTTTACGTTGATATAAGTAAAACCACGATTGAGAAACCTGTTTTGTACTTGATTTATTTGATAATTTGTATATATTGCATCCTATTTGAACTGGTATAAAAAATATTCAAGGATTTAATTACATAGGTTAAAATGTGATATCGTTTGCTATTCGTATCTCGCGTATGTTAAACCATAAAGTTAAATCTTAATTGCTGTAGATAAGACACTTAGCTAAATTTATTTTCGTGTTTAGTTGAATAACGTCATTATAGCATCTAGACAAAATGAAATACAGAAATTATCGTTTAGGTTACTTTTATTTGTGTAAATACCATTCCTATATTCCATAACTAAAGATTGCTTTACTACTTTAATTGTTACTTAGAAGTATTAACAAAGTCATTAACTTTTAAGTGGTGATTAAAGGCAATCGCTGTTTGTTTGTTTACCAAATAACAACCAAAGTAAGTTCGGTAACAGTACAACATTAATGGTTATAATAACACAAAAGAATATAGGGCCATTAAGATTTTGTAATTATATACCCAGGGCCGGCGCTAGCAATTTTACTGCCCGGTGCAAGAAAGTGACGCATTCAAATAATAGTCACTCCAGAATGAAAAATTTCGATTCTTATACTAGAAAGAAATTTTTGTATATTTAGATACTGAGCATTGTTTATATTGAACATGATACTATAAAATAATAGTAGCTACTATTAAAGAACCACGTAACAGACTCTAACGGGTAAGACTGTCTCACGACGGCATTTTTGGTCTCCAGAGTCAAATTTAAATATTTTTTGTTTGCTTGAGGTTGCAGAAACTATGTTTAGATTAGTTCCTAGAAATTTGGTAACAAAATGAACGGAAACGAATGGCTGGTTTGTGTATCCTGTCATTAGCAAGTGTGAACAGTCAAGAAAGTAACATCACAAATTATTTCGGAAAAAGAGTTGTAGTTATTTCGCAAAAAAATACATTCAGAATCAAGTGATCGACTTTATAATTTTACCGTAAAGCAGTTAGCATATTATATTTAAGTTATTTAATATAGTTGAAGTGAAAAAATGATTGAAAGTGTGCGCAAAAAAAATGCTTGATTTTCTGTTACTTCTACCCTTTACTATTTATTTTTGCATGCAGGGTGGATCGTCCTAATCGTTGTTATAAGAAAAAGTTCAATTTGGAAGAATTGTCAGATGAGCAATTGCTCGAGTTCATGGATTAAGTGGAAAGTGAAGATGAAGTTTATAGTAGCGATAACAGTATCGTTGACCCAGACTATGTTGTTGACAACTCCGAGGCTGATAGTTTAGATGAACAGTGTTACGGTAAAAATGCTACAGGACAAGGTGACAGATAAACCTGGTTTTTGCACGGCTAGCTGGGTATTCTGTTATAAAAACTTTCCGTAATACGCCATCTACCAAGGTCGATAAAATGTCGCTGATTTAAGGATATTCAAACGAACACACCATGTTTAAAACGCGAAATAAACGACGGTACGTGGTGGTCCGATACCCAACTTAAAATCGTAACGTTAATAGATCCAGGTGTCCAATGCGCTTCATGAAATTTCAAATTCCAAATCTGATAAACTTACCAGTGCACAATAAAAAATTAATACAATACAAATCACTAGGTTCACACTACGTTAACACAATTTCCTTAAAAATCAAAATAACACATAAATTTTATCCTCATGGTCGCAAGACCAACAAACAGAATATAATTGAATTAAACCAAAGCCACTAGAGATGATCGCTACGAAAGTGTGGCTGGCAAAATACCGACTAACGCTAGCGTATTCAACTTGATTTTAAATTAATTTAAAATTCTAGAATTGACAAATAATGTCTGTAACTTATTAAGCAGGTGGTAATAGATTAGATCACTTTAATATTTGTTTTAACTCAAAGATGTTAATTCGACTAAAAACACTCAGCAAATTGTTCACAACTTAAATTAAGTTTAATTAAACAAAACAATCTTAATCAGTTGGTGTGGTTAGTTCGTTCACTACGTAATAACTTTTAGGAAATTCAATTATATCTCGTTAATCACGAACTCAATCTGTACAAAAAACGAACCCAAATTTCTATCATAATGTGAAGATGCGTTATTCTCCAATAAAATTGAATTAATGAACGATACATGTTACTTAAAGATATCCAAACTTGGTTTTATTCGACTCAATCGTTGTAAGTCTGTCAACACTAGCATTAATAAATTGTCTCTAGAGTGCACAATTATAAATCAATTGTAGTTCGAACGTTTGCTTGACGATCAAAAGCTTAGTGAAGTGCTTTTCCTTTCAACTCATTTCGCCATATAAAAGTTCTGTATACAAATTCAATAA
Organism: Vesta saturnalis; assembly: GCA_036346205.1. Classification (NCBI taxonomy): domain Eukaryota; kingdom Metazoa; phylum Arthropoda; class Insecta; order Coleoptera; family Lampyridae; genus Vesta; species Vesta saturnalis. The sequence goes on along the minus strand of JARFJB010002176.1, from coordinate 2,378,814 downwards.
CGAAACCAATCCCATTTGAATTTGTGTATTTCATAAATATAAGATGGTAGAACGACGTGAAGACAAGTAACTGCTACAAATCTGCATTTCCTTGACAAAAGTTATAGTTATTGCAAAAGTACATACAATCAAATAGTACTTATATGGATCGAAAACATCATTGACTGCAATTGTTCTGCACGGATGCGACAGTACGGCACCAACGCTACATATTACTTTCTAAGAAACTATGTAACTAAAATCAAACGAATTTATCTTAATAAATATTAAATATGATTAGCGCATTAACCTGAAAATTGTACTTCATGAAAACTAGATTTTATTAACGAAATTACGTAACTATACTCAAAAAAAAAAAGTAACTTATCTACAATGAGTAAAGATTAATGCACAATTGCACTTCTAAGATTCTTGCAATACAGACTGTTCAAGCATAAATATTCATTATCTTAAGTCGAAATAAAATTGACAAGAAAAGAAAAGAAAGGATCTCCTAATCTAATAGATTATAAGAAACCAATACGTATACAGGGTGTTCAAAATTGACAACAGCAATTGAAGCAATTGCATCCAGTATGAATGAAGCTGAGAACACGGATGTTTGTTCAAGCTTTGAATTTTTATTAAATAAAAGCATAACAAAGTATCTTGACCAGACATTAGTTCTCAATGTTGACAAACTCCGAAACAGTTGATACCAAGAATGTTCACATCAATGAACAGTGCAGAATGACGTTTCAATGCATCCAGAGAATATGAAATGAAGCTATGAACCATCGGATGTTATTGCAGACTTTGAATTTTGCATTAAAGTATAAATGCAATCGCTAACCAACCAGCACCATCTTCAACATGTAAAGTATCTCTTATGTATGTGAACTGATGTAAATTTAACATGTAATGATTACACAAGATTACGTTATATTATCAATCGAACCTGACAAATCGCAGGATTCAACATACCAAGCAGACTTCGATCTCATATTGCCAACAGTTGATACTAGACCATCAGTTCATAGATAGTATATTTGACATATTTATGTAAACCACATTATATAATTCATTGTGTTTATTTTTTATTTACAGATCTAACTGCAATATCAAAGTATCCGAAAGAGCTATCCAAGTTGATCTGGCATAAACGCTTCATGCGTTCACATGTAAACGAGATGGCTTTTCGTGGCGGTTCATCACTTCCAGCGGCTGTGAAAGAGCCCCAAACACCAATAGATTTCTACAATTACTCTTTCACCGATGAAATTGTTGAAATGGTCGCTAAACAGACAATCCGTTGTGCTTTACAGGGAAATATAAACTCCACCTTCAAAACAACTGGCCATGAAACAAGACATTCTATTGGAACGATGATGTACATGTTATATCGCTATCCCAACATGGGGAAAAAATGCTTTTGAGCCGATGAAAACGTGTATGCCATTGAAACGATTTATTGTAATCAAGAGATACTTATCGTTCCAAGATGAATCACAGCGAAATAAGAAAGGTAAAGTGGGATATGATCCGTTGTTCCGCATCCGTACACTGGCCAACAAACTCAACGACCGATTCGATTCAATCCCAAAAATGGCTAGATTTTTGTGTCGTCGAACAAATGTGCTCCACAATGACGAAACACCATCTTCGTCAATATATGTCAAATAAGCCGCATAAGTGGGGGATCAAACTGCTTGTGCTTTACGATTCGAACGGGTTTGCTTATCGTTTTGAAGTGTACAACGGTGCCGGCGATAATGTTATCTTACCTGACACAACGGACCTTGAACCATATCAAATATTGCTATGCGTTTGTCACAAACAATTCCTAGTTTTGTTCACATATCCTCTACTTTGATAACGTCTACACATCGCTGCCACTAATAGTTTATTTACGAGCCGATTTAGAGTTTGGCAACAGTGACAGGTGATTTTATTTTAGTAAATTTTGTTAATAAAAATTATTTATTTTTGTATTTTTAGCCAATCGTGTACCAGTCTGTAAGCTGCCGAGCGACAACTAAGTCAGCAAAGAGAATAGATCATTTTCCACCGAATACATGACGTCAGTCCAAGGAGTAGATATTAACACTGTATTGTACAAACATCATAAGTGTGTGCGTCTGGCATCTACATACGTTGGTATTGAACCTTTTTTAAAAACCAACCCTGGTAAACAAACACCAAAGGCAGCTCGGTATGATAGAAATCGGAATAAATTCATCGAAATCAACTGACCGAAAATCATCCCAGAATATAATGCTCACGTGGGAGGAGTTAATCTGATGGATGACCTTATCGATCGATATAATATTCGAGCTGAAATATTATGATTAGACTCTTCTTCCATTTTGTGGACATGGCAGCTACGAATGGATTTATTTTATACACACGTATGCATGCCGAGGAAGCAAATGATTCTAGCAATGTGTCTGAAGAAGAAAAGCTTCTACAGCTTCCACAATTCCGTAAAGAGATAGCTGCTGGACTAATTCCCTTCAAGGAAAAACGACTTGCAGGTCGAACATTATTGGCTGAAAGTATTGATCAAGTTGCTGATCATTTTCCAATGTGGGTGGATAGACAGGAAAACATTTTTGCAGACATTGTAAAAAGTGACATACGCAAGTTATTTGTTCCAAATGCAAGCTTCATTTATGTGATACAGTCAATAAAAATTGTTTCTGGAATTATCATCATAGAAAATAATATGTTTTCCCTCTTTTTCTTAATAAAATATGTTTAATAGACAAATATCTACTTGTGTTATTTTTTACATGTAATCCGGCAAGACCGTCTTGAGACTGTGTTGAATATTTTCCATCTGGCGGTCGCTCTAGACAATATTTTTTCTGAAAATTTAAATTTAATGTTCTTTTGCCTATATTTATTTGGGAAAAAATATCAGCTTGATTCTAATATTTTTACGATCTTACTCATTAGAGGGTTAAACAAACTACATACAATAATATAATATTGTAAAAATAAAACAAAATTGCGTAAAAAACTCAAAATGTTTTTTTCTCACTTTTAATTCAGCAAACTTCTGAATAGTATTTTTAAGATTAATTTTTTCTGCTAATTCATGTTCTATAGCTAATGTAGGCAAATCGTTTAGCTGATTTTCGGTGGTAGTGGAACGTAAGAAATTTTTATTTCTTTTCAATTCAGAAAAGCTCCTTTCTCCACTTACTGGCACGGTCAACAGGATTCTTAACCCTTTCAATACTGCGGGGTCGTATAGATCCCAAGAATAATTTAAAAATACTGCATCATTGAACGCGGGGAAAAATGTATTGGGATGGGATAAATACGTAGTGTACCGTCTTCACCAGGGGATAACCTATAAAAAATAGTTATTGTTGTTTTAGTCTACATCGAATTGCGGCCGGATGTAGTTCATGCCCGCATTCTCTATATGTTTATGTGATTTTTGTCAATTTATTTGTTTATTCTGTAAATTATTTGTGCTCCTGCTGTTACAAAAAAAAAGTAGGTCTATAGTAATATTTTTCTGTAAACTGTTTTTGATATGTGTAAAATATGCTTCTGGGACCTATATATCCCAGTATTAATGAAGCGGGAGTAGGTAAGATTGGACACTTTTGGAACACACCACATTTCCAAGGTCCCACATTTCCAAGGTTACCACAATTTCAAGGTCTCACCAGCTCAGAGTTACGAAATAAGTAGGTCATATTTGCACACAACTTTCCCAAGGTCGCACATTTCTAAGAATACCACACTGTAAGGTGTAAAAAATACGAAGGTTACTAACACTCAACCAATTCTCAAGGCTATTTGCGCACCCTACCTACTCAGATAGACATCTCACTTTTTCAAGGCTTGCTCATATAATTTTTTACACTTCTTTGATACCACACTTAGAACCAAATTAAAAAAGATAATGATATGCGAATATATTTATTTGTTGTATGTACAAATGCAATCAGTGTACAGACCAATTTCATTCAACAGCAGTACTTCTAGCGTGACGGCGCGTTGGTGGTAAACTTGGGTTATCATTAAAATCTACGGTACAACAAGTCTTAAACGTTATAAAACATAAAAAAATCTTGACACCCAAGAGAAGAATATTACCAATACCAAAACGTGAGGGATCATACCTCTTATTCCCATATTTGCAGCATTAGGAGCTTTAGGTTCTTTGGGTGGAGGTGCAGCCGCAGTTTCAAAAGCGGTCACTGACGCAAAAACCGCGTCAAAAACGTTAGAAGAAACCAAACGACACAATCAAGCAATGGAAGCAGCTACCTTAGGAAAAGGATTATATATAAAACAATTTAAGCGAGGTTTAGGCCTATATCTACAACCGTATTAAAAAAACTCCCACTGAAGCTACCACGTCACGCCTTAAGCAACGTTGAGCTATCAAAATTTGTTGAGAAATTAAAAATCCCCTATTTTAGAGGGATATACATGCGAGATAAATTACCTACACGAATCCATACGAATGAATGTGGTATCGTGAATCTGGATGTTCAAAATAACAGGGAACACACTGGACGGCTTACATCAAGCGTAATGGACATATTACATATTTTGATAGCATAGGACATATTAAACCACCATTAGAATTAATTCACTATTTTAAAAGTGATGGTAGCAGAAACACGATTGACTATAACTATACCAAGGTTCAAAACTTCAATACATGCAATTGCGGTCATTTAGTCTTACGATTTTTATATGACGGTTCGTTTTGGATCTCTGCAGTCATTGTTTGATCGTAATGTCGTACACATTTACATTTACCGATGCAAGCAGTATTTTGCAAGCCAAATTTAACCCACCTATATATCTTGATAATGAGTAGGAATATGTAATGGGGTTAACTAGTTTTGAATCCTAATACTGCACAAAACGTTACTTCCAAGAATAAGCAACTGATATTTGAAGGAACTAGAATTACAATACCGCCAGGATCATACGAAATCGCAGATGTGAATAAACATATAAACGATACAGGGAAGGGTTTGAATAAATTTTTTAATTTACGGGCGAACAATAACACTGGATTTAACAAAAAGGTTTAACAAGGCCATGAATTACATACCTCTGAAAATCCTATTAAATTATTAAAATTAATTCGTTAATTATCGAATGCAATATAACAAGTGGAAGTTTTAAAATGGAGAGCGTCACATATTATCATCAATTTATTCCCAGTGTACCAGCGGGATAAAATAATTGAATCCCCTCTACATGTCATCTATTTACCTATAAATATATCCATCATTTCAACCATAACACTTAAAAAAATAGTAGACCAAGACGGAGACCTCGTCGATTTCAACGGTGAAGTCATAACGATAGGATTACATTTGAAGAAAAGATGGTGACGCGGCATAACACATGTGGGTGAACTATAAAAGATCGAAGTGTGGAAATGCGAGAGTCGGTAAGCGGTCAACCCTCAAAGCATTGACAGCGCAGAATAGAGCATACGAAAGCTTGGTTTTATAGTAATACAATGAGTATATTAAACGTAAACGAAAAAGCTGTTGTTGATAATTCCATAGTAAATTCCGAACACCACACCCATCAACCATATACTTACGAGATTTGGAAACAATGATAAAATCAGAACAACCATTCAGGAAGACATGTACACTTTACCATCAGAAAGTTATGTCTACGTAGAGGGAAGATGGTGCCGTCTCTAACACCGCGCGGTTTGTTAATAATGGCATTGCATTTTTATTCAGTGAAATTAGATACGAAATGAATGGAATGGTGGTAGATTCCGTGACGAAGGTTGGATTAACGCCTACAATGAAAGGAATGGTATCATTGACACCCAACGACCTCTCTCGTCATGAAAATGAGGGTTGATTTCCTACCTCAAATAGTACATTAACAAATGCGTTAGGGTATTTTAATGTTTGTGTCCCTTTGCGAATGCTACTTGGCTTTGCGGAAAACTACAATAAAGTGATTTTGAACATCAGACAAGAATTAGTTTTAATTCAAGTAACATTGATACTGATGCAATAATTTCAACTGTTGCAGATGAAGCACTAAAGGTTAACATAGATAAAATATATTGGAAAGTTCCGCACATCATTCCAGCATTAGCGAAGGAATTGGCGTTAACGAATACATTGATAAAATGTAGATACTCCAGTAGCATTTAGAAGTTGGGAAACACACATATATCCAGCAGTTCCCATAACAGATAAACATACATGGGCAATCAAAACATCGACTAGTATAGAAACACCTAGATACATTATTATCGGATTTCAAACGGGCGAGAAAATAATGTTTCTCAAGATATGAGCAGATTCGATAAATGTGCACTAAAGAATATTAGGGTATTCCTTAACACGGATCGTTATCCGTATGACAATTTAAACGTAAATTACGATAATAATTGCTTTGCTACATTTTATGAAATGTTTGCTAAATTCCAAATGTCCTATTATCTATTATCAAAGAGATGGTCAACCATTACTCACACGACAGTCGTACCATTGATAGTGGTAGACTGTTCGAATCAAAAGAGACAATACACTCTAAAGCAGTATTACTTCGTGTAGAATTCCAAACAGCAGTCAACATATCCGCGAATACGACAGCATACTGTGTTATACTCCACGATCGCTTAGTTACGTATAACACGTTAACCAAAGCAGTAAGACAGCTGTAATCCGATGCCTGTCATAAGTCGACATACACTTTACAATTTAAAAAGTTTTTACACCGAAAGAACTCGCAATTTTTAATGGAACACAAGTAGCCCACTACATGTTTAAATCACCGAAACCATGGCATACGTTAGATGGAGAGTCACCGTCAAGCTACTTAGTTAATTCATAATCAACACTGTATAAAATGGGAAGAGGGGAATACACCACCACACCAATTTCGCAGAATTCTCAGTCGCTTGATTCAACCTACAGATACTGTTTACGTCAAGGGTAGAAAGAAAGCAGATTACATCAGAAAATTTGTTGTACAGCCCGTTACAGAATTTGAGGAACATCCTACTCTTCCTGCTTTACAACCAGTTTGTTATTACCATTGTAAATCATTATGTCACTGCGCTTTGTCTAATGTATACCATCTGTGAGATACTTATGTAATGCAGTAAAGCTTGTACACTTTTTAAACAAAATTGTAAATATATTTTGTTTATTTCTTTTATATATCACACAATATGAGTACATTCTGTATATATGTTCCCTCGATAATGAATTATGGCATAATAATAGTATGTATTCCACTCAAAAGTTACCACATTAAGTAGCCGACCTGGAATGGTGTATCGATATTATGCATATTAACATGTATGGTTATACATGTTCATACCTTCATTATGGAGATAATATATATATATATATATATATATATATATATATATATATATATATATATATATATATATATATATATATACAAACTAACAAGCATCAGTACCAAACTTTAGTTACTAACTGAATTATACAAATTCATTTGCCTATAACCTCTAGTATATCTATGCAAAGTTGATCTAAACACGAACATTTACACATTACTGTTTTATAGACGCCTCCACAACAGATTTGTAGTATACCTTTTGAATAACGATTTTCTTAACACCTTTCGCTTTCTTAACCACTTGACCATCAGCAAGCTTTAGACATAAGATTTTGATCCTGCTCCATAAAATATTGAATAGCTTTCCATGCAGACCGTTTTGATAGTTGGATGTGTCTTATTCATCAACATTATTCCGCATATGGGCATACACATCATCAGTTGTTATCTCGACAATTAAAGAATCTGTGTTGTATAGAGTAACGTTACATTATTACCGTAATGACTGCAACATATCGTAAACAAATCGATACATTATAATTTTGGAAAGATCTAAAATACTAAATCCAACATATACGGTTTGTCATAAGTAACGACCTGTTTGGACAATTCCACTGCAAATAATTTATCAGTAAATTGAATAAATTTTAAATTGCGGTTTTGGACGTACCGTACTAGACCCAAGCGACGTCCGTTATTTTCCCAATGTGTTAATAACTTTAACTCTTCTTTTCGACATTCTCCATTGTTTTACCAAAGACACCATTGTTCATGCATTTAAAGAAATCCTTTTCGAATTTGTTCTTGGCTTGATTTCGAAGAGTTGTATTAAGGTTAGTATGGTACTAGCCCAGGACTTTGACGAAACCGTAAAACTATGAATATGAGTAACAATTAACCCATGCTGTATACATTGTTTTAAATATCGGTAATGTATAACATAGTTGGTCTTATCCCATAAGTTAGGAATTAATTTTTACTCCTTGGAATGTAGTGCGCAGACCATTTCGGGACAAAAAGGGTAATCATTGTGTTCATCATTCAGGTGGTGTGGATAGTGTATATCTACCTCTAGCATATACCCAATATCAGCATCATCATTAATCTTCAGAACATTAAAGTTTTGAATTTCCTCTTCAGTTAACCACATAAACCCATTATGATGTAGGTGTTGCCGCATACTCCACCCGTATAAATTCGTGGCATCTAAATACTGTAAAAAGACTTTTGGACGATTAGGATCATAATTTGGGACAAACTCGTTGTTAGCTATACTTTGCTTAACACAAGTACTCACTCCATCCTGTATACCTTTCTTAAAAAAGTGGTACATATCCATATCATTCAGTAATTCTAACTCTACATTAGTACATTTCAACATGGCATCCCACACCAATCCAGGTATTGTAACATACTGCGCTGGTTCTAATCCATACGTGTCTATACATAGCCGCCTAAAGTTTTCGAACACGTCAGCCAACAGCAACACGTCTGATTTTAAATATAAGCATAATCCCCAGTGTATTACACTTAAGGTGATCCCACACCAGTAGGATGCGACAGTATTCTTCATCGGATATATTTTCATCGCGCATTTTATCGTAGAATTTGTCATAGAAAGGTGCAGTGACATCGTCTAATTTATTAAAACTGTCACGTACGCGTAGGGAAATTACCTTTCTTTTAAGTTAAAGTCATTATCATCAAAAAATATTTTTGCCCTCTATATTGATCATCTGATAAATTATGAGATAGAGTATCTAAGGATACCGCCATGAACCTACAAGTATCGACGAATCGCAAATTTATGTACTTCTTTTCCCTATGACCGCGACCATTAATGAAATCGTCTACATAAATATGCTTACCCAACGTTATATATTTCTCACTATTAACAGGGAGTACGGTATTCTTCAGTTTCACTCGCTAACTATTTGATGAACAGGTGGGCATCATAACCATTGAGATTATGGAAAAAACTGGGATAAATGTATGTAATTGATAATTTAAATTGCAATTTGAATGTGTCGCACCACGATATATACCAGTGACATGGCAGTGATCTCATACTTTGGAATTTGTAAGATCGTCCGTAAAAAGCTTGTCGCATATATAACAACTACGGCTCATGTATCACCAGTTGTTCATCAGTTAGTGGTGACATTGGAGTAACAGTTTTCAAATGCTCATTATATATCCGTTTCACATCACCCTCGTGTAATAAATACCTCCGCGACATTAACCCCCCTATAAAGTTCTAATTTGGACCAAGCATTGTTTACACCGCACTTAATATAATAACTGAATGAGTATGGTTCATGTTTACACGTTTTTATCGTGAACGGTTGTTTGGGATCGGCTTCAGCCGTATGTAGCGGTACTAATAACGCTTCAAAATCTGCATATATTACGAACGGTAGAAACATCTGTTTTTGATAGTTTGGAAACAGAAGTATATTTTCTGCATAGAACTCCGCGGTTCTGTCTTTTCTGTGCATTAAGCCAGGTAATTTAGTGTATACGAAATTACAGTAATGAGAGACGTGTCGAGTTAATTGCTCCTGCGTTCTAAAGCAATGGTTACATGAATCACAAAAATATTTTTCCCCATTACGTCGGCTTATTTGGTTGCTAAGTAAACGAGAAAAATTTTTTATCCATGCGTAATACTGATTATCCGTTTGGTTACTGACTAATAGCAACAAATTAACATGAATAGGTTGTTTAGCTCTTATATAGTAGACAGGACCCACTACCTTAGAAATACGATGACCATCACGATACGTATCCTCCAGTCCATAAACATGGATGGTGATATGATTGTTGGACTCAGACGTTGAGATGTTAGTCAGCTTAGCAGGAAATTCTACACCGTTCCAGTTGAATAACGCCCTGAAATCAGGGTAAGAAGTCGTCCGTTGTGGTAACCCCGTCGGTATCACTAATGCTGATACAATAGCAGACGCAAAGCAGCAATTATCAGTATTATTCACATTAACTATGGCATGTTTATGCGAAATTTCAGGCGGGACATTCATATGGGATGAACCCGTAATGGGAGAAAATTTCAACATATTTACCTCTAAATATACGAAATTCACCAGCAGCCACCCTACGAAACAACATATATTAATAATGTACTACCTTACTACTCATAACTCGCACTTACCAGAATCTTTATGCTGAAATTCTGATTGCTTAGCATCCAAGATTTCCACTACCCTTTGAAAATACTCTTCCAACACCATCCCGACACCCAATATATCATATTTCGTTTGAAAGGACTTTAATTCGGTACTTTCTCTACTGTACAACCCAAACAACTCAACATTACATTTTAACGAGAAGCGTTTCTGCAACTGAATTTGTATTATTTTCAAAACATTCACTTTAACGTCTGCACATCCGTGTGGGTATTGCATGGTGATAGTCTATACGAAACAATGCGTTGTTTAAAAGCATTGCGAATCACTTCAACGCCAGTATCAAGGAGTAGACACACATTTGATCATCAATCGAACAATCAGTGCAGTGCATAATTTCAACACTTTTGCTACTTTTATTTTGTACTGGTTCGCTGCGTTGGTCTGACTTACGCTTCCGTGAGTTGTTCAAGCCCGATGGTCCTGGTTCTGCAAAGGAATCATCAGCATGCCTGTGTTGCACATTATTCTTTAAGTTGTTTAACCCTGATGGTCCAGGTTGTGCAAGACGTTCAGCAATATGGCTATGTTCCGTTCTGTTCGCATCGGAAGTACTTGGTTGCACCACATTCCTAAGTGCGGTACGATTTTGCGGTACAGCCTGCGGCCTCTCTGAAAGTGGGGTAGTTGGAATATAGATGTAACACGCAATTTTTAGACGTCGCAGTAGAGTCTTTTCACGAAAATTTCTTCAGACATTCACATTGAAACGTTTTATTGTGATCTGTAACACAGATAATGTATAAACAATGTATAAGTGAACGGGTAGAGTTACGTGTCTTGTTATAACTCCTCTTCGAACTCCTCTGGTAGGTCATCTAATCGTTGAAGTAGGAGTGCTGGGAGGTGTTTGAATTTGGTTTTGGGTTTACGTGGTAGTCGGGGTTTGTTGGAGAATGGCATTTGTAGTATTTGTTTGGTTGGGATCGTGTCACCGTCTGTCCTGAGGTTTGTGTATTTGGTCTGTAGTGTTATTAATCTGTCGGTTATTGGTTGAATGTTGGCGTGTTGTATGGTTAGTTCGTTGGGGTGTCTGAAGTGTAGTTTGTGTATGGTGCGTAGTATTGTCCTTTCGCAGGAGGCGAGGAATTGGAGTTGGTTTGTTTTTAGGCTTACGTACAGTAATCTATCCTGGAAAGGATTAAGGTTTTATATATTCTGATAACCACCTCCCTATTTGCTCCCCACTTAGTATTAGCTAGACATTTCATAACGTTAAGTGATTTTCTTGTTTTAGTCTCTAATTGTTCAATATGGTACTTTCATGTGAGTGCTTGGTCTAGTACCATTCCTAGGAATGTTACCCTTCCGACACATGAAATTAGTTTACCTTTGAGAAGCAAATTTAGTTGATAGTGCGGGATTCGTAACTTACAAAGATGCATACATACGGTTTTCTCAGCCGATATGCGGAAAGCAACGTCTTCTGCTTGGCGCACAATTTCATTTATTCCTGCTTGGATTTAAAGGTTTGCAGGATGGTTTCGTTTAGTCGACATATACATTGCTATGTCATCTACGTATAAGCAACGACCAATTTCAGGGTTTAAATTACGAATTAGGTTGTTTACTGGTATAATAAACAGGGTTACACAAATTGGGGAACCCTGTGGAATCCCGTTTTCAAGGATGTGCGTAGAAGACATTCTGTTCCCTACTCTCACCTTAAAAAGTATATTACTTAAGAAGGATTTAATAAAATACGACATATTTTCTCTAATTCCCCAGTCATGTATCTTTTGTAGCACAGACTACCTCCAAATAGTAGTGAGACGTTCCCTATTAATAAAACTTTCTTGAATTTTTGTAGCAAGGTTAACTAGATTATCATTTGTTGACCAATGTTTACGGAAGCCTGCTTGAAAAAAGTTTATCTACTTATTTCCCTCTAACAAGTTGACTAGCCTTTTATTGACTATCCTCTCTAGTAACTTCCCTACGCAACTTGTTAACGATGTTGGTCGGTAGTTCTCCCGTTTTAAATAGTTTTTATTTTTCTTTGCAAGTGGAACAATGATTGTGATTTTCCACATTTGTGGATAGTAACCCTCTCTGCATATTTTATTATAAACAAACAATAAGTCATATAGACCTGTGGGAGATTTTTTAAACATTGCACTAGGATTATAATATATGCCATGTGTTTAAGTTCCCTTAGTTCGTTTATTATTTGCGTTATTGTTATTGTCCCATTATATGCTTGTTCACTTTCTTCGAAAAAGTTGAGTGGAACTTCACGTCTTTCCTTGTTTGCAATAAAATCTTGTTGATACTTGTCTGTGCTGCTTATTTGTTGTTTGTTTGGCGAATAGTTCAGCAACTTCTAAGGATTCAGTCACTATTTCCTATCCTTTTTGTAATTTTGGTGAAGTACTGCCAATGTATTTTCCTGAAATTGCTCTTATTTTTTTCCACACTATTGAAGGTGGAGTGTTTGGTGTTATTGTATTCTCAAAGACTTCCCATGTTCTTTTCTTTGCCTCGTTCATTCTCCTCCGCTCAATAGCGCGCAACTTTTTGAATTCCACCAAGGTATCTATAGTTGGGTTTACCATAAACTTTTTTAAAGCTTTTTTTCCGTCTTTGATTGCTTTTTCAACATTTGGATTCCACCAAGGCACTGTGGATTTATGTGTTTTATTACCTGCGTTTCTGACGCAGCGTTTAGAATTGAATTGCTAAATTCTTGTACTTCTAACTTTAGAGTAATTGGCACAATTTTTTGTTGGTATGCTTTCCAATCTGCTCGATTTATGTACCATTTGTTAAAATGTAACGGGAGAGTTTTTTGTTTTATTGACTGTATCAGTAAGGGATAATGGTCGCTTTCATGGAGATCCAAGATAGGATTTCACGTATAGTTCAAAGCTGTTTTTGACGTGCATGTGGATAAATCAATAACAGTGAGTTCGTTAGATTTAATATTAAAAAATGTAGGTCCACCATCATTCAAAAGCGTAAGTGCTGCTTGATCGAGGAACTACTCTACCATTTTTCCTTTAGCGTCGCGTTTTGCTGAGCCCCACAACGGGTTGTGAACGTTATAGTCCCCTATCAGGTAGGTCTAAGTTACATATCGTGATTTTAATAGCATGTTCAACTGTAACTGCAACGGTTGCAATGGAGACTTTAGCTTGATTGGATTAAACACGCATTCTTGATGAATAAAGATAGCTACACCGCCACTGGCTCTTTTGGTGTGTACTACACCATGACGGCAACATATATACTGCTGCAAGTCAAATTCTTCACCTATTTTAAGATGTGTTTCTTGTAAACCTACTATTATCGGAGCTTCTTTCTGCCGAACTCTTTCGACACCCGTTGCAATTCCATTGGATTATAGCATCCATGGATGTATTAAGTTTTGAGGTAATATAATTCAGTAAAATAAATAAATAAAGTTAATGAAAAGATTTAAAAGACAAACTCTATGTACAGAAAGACAAACAACAAATATTACAGAAATATACCACAGAAATATACATCACATTTTGTCAAGTAGTTAAATTCTCATTTGATGACTGACTATCGTGACGTGGCCTACCTAGTTGCCAACCTCTTTCTTTCTGTACCTTCTGGGAAGGGTGTATAAACGAAGATTCTAAATCTTCATCTACTGGTGGAGTAACTCATAGCTCCCTTTTGTTTTGACTTGGTATTTGGATCTTGTGCAACATTTTGTGGTTTCACTTGTGTAGCGGGTACAGTTTTCTGAGCAATTAATTTTAGTTCTTCCTTTACGGCTTCAGAAATCAGAGTTTTCAATCCTAGTATGATTTTCTTTATCAGGATTTTCATTTGTGATTCACTGCTTGAGACTACTTGTGCAAATGATCTTCGTGAGGACACAGGTGAGACCTTTAGTTCTTCTTTTACTTCATAGTTTGATACTTTTTTTGTGACTCTAAGTTCTTGTATTGCCATTTATTTTTGGTACATTAAACAGTTTCTAGAACGTGCCAGATGCGATCCTCGCATGGACTATCTCCGTATGGAACTTTGTCACATGCACATGCTTGTTCTGATGTGCACGACACTTCAGTGTGACTAAGCTTCTGACAACGGAAGCATCGAACCGGAGGAGGAATATATGCTCTCACTCGAAAGAGGATATAGTGCACCTATAATTTTTTGCGGTAGTACAGGCGTATTAAATGTTAGAATGTGATTTGGTGTATCTACCAATTGGCCATTCTCGTTCTGCAAGCTACTATTTCTTCGATGCTGCAATTTAATAGTCCGGACAGTAGACAACACCTTTGGAATAATTCAGGTGTGGTGACACCATCTCGGCGAATCGCTTTATAGATAATAACCTTGTTGAGTGACGGTTTCATATTGTTTCAATCAATAAACCATCTTTATCTTTTCGAATACTCTTCGTGTTTCCAATTAGACCAAACATAGTTTTTGCAATTAAAAACGGAGAAACTTTAAATAACCCTCCTTCGACTTTTTTTAGAAGAAGGAACCGAGGCAAGTCTACCGCCTTTCCCTTGCTTGTTGGAGAGACCTCCGTCAATGGAGTCTTACTGGCTGGTTTTATAGGTGGACCCTCCGAGACCTCCATATTTAAAGAGCTGGCACTCTGTGAATTTTTAGTAACGCTCGTGTAGTTTCCACGAGTAGGGCAGAAATATACTGTCATCTGAGACAGTGCTACCTTACCCCAGTAAGCTTAAATACCTTCGGAGGTCGGCCGGTATCCAAAGGATTGATTGACTTTCGCACAACCATTCGTCTCTCGGCACGATAGATTTACACCTTAGATTACGGCTTTGGTGTTTCTGTGTGCTGAGCACAAAGAACAAAAGACAAGTCAAAGAATTATTATTATTATTATTATTATTATAAATTGGCTTTTCTCGACTAACGTGTCGGTCTTTCACATGAGATACGCGCAAGGCTCAACACAAGGCTTGTCTGTATTATTTTATGTATGACATCAGCTTCAAGTATGGATCTCAAGGCTTTCTTCTTCTATTCGTTCAGGAATTTTGTTACTATTCGGCTTGTATTGAGGATGATTTTTGTTTGGAGCAAGATGTAAATATTGGGTTTCAAATTCAAGGTCTTAAGGCTTTGATGGAGACTCTCTGGGATGACACCTGTTGCAGACAGTACGACTGGGACGATCAAGAATCTACTTTCTTTTTACCTCGTCACTCAGCTCTTGGTACTTGAGTTCTTTTCGTTTATTGTGTTTTCGAGATTGTGGGTATTTGGAACCGCAACATCTATCAGGTAAACTGTTTTTTCTTCTTTGTCTCGAACAATATGGCATGTTGTTGCTGATGTCTTATCTGTTAGGATGGTTTATCATAGTAATTTTGTTTTTCCAATACTTTTTGGTTATATTTAAATGGTGTGTTTATCTGTTTAGTTTCAGGTTGCAGAGTTTCTGAGATTTTACACGATTTTCGATGGAGGTAATCTTTGCGTCATTCTTCATCCGATGTAATTTTTGAACCTTTTCTTTTTCCTCTCTTTCCTTCATAATATTTATTTTAAAATTTTTAATATTCAAATTTTACCACCGATCTTATTCAAAACCTTACAGGAAATCTTTCCTTAATTCAACCTTTCAACTAAATTTTAGGATGGAAATCCTTCCTGGGGTTTACGACCCATTCTTCCAGTTACCTGAATACTCTTATTGGACTTCCACTTTGATTCCCAATTAGGGGTTTTTTGTTGTAGAAGTACCATTTTCCTTCTTTTCTTTTTTCTTCATTATTATTATTAATTATTATTTTTTATTTTTTATTTCTTTATTTTTAATTTCAAAATTCCAAAACTTAAAACATTGAATCATTTAATTCACCACAAATAAAATTTTGTTATAATTCGGTTGGTTTATGTATCCGTTCTTTACCAAGTGTATACCATCATAGGTAAATATATATTTCATTTAAGGAAGAACTTTTCACATAGTATGTCCCTAAATACCGTTTTTTCAATTATAATTTTTCCGGTAATTTGGACAATAATCTTTTAATTTTGTTCATACCCAATCCTAACATGGAATTTGTTGTTTTGTTTAATTCTTTGAATTTAATCGTTGGTCTTTGATTCAAAATTTTTCAATTCCTTTTTAACTAGTTTTACCATTGGTATTACTCGTCAAGTATGTTTTCCTTGTTCTAATTGTAATATCCGGTTTGTTTGCTATATGTCATCTTAGGATTTGTTCTCAAAATAAGTTTTGACATTTATGGTAACATTTTGGGGAATTGATTTCCTTTATCGGCTATAAACATTTAAACTCCAAAATAATTAAAAGTACTGAAATTCGGTTATGTCTTTCAATTTTCTCTTCCTGTAATACTTACATGAAGCCATAATTGCCAAATTGTTTATTTTGTCTTCAAATTCTAATTTTGGTTTTCTTGGTTTAATTTTAGTTCTTGTATTTGTAGCTATTTGGTTTTTGCCAAATTGATTTATTCAGGTTTTAATTCCCAAGTTCCTTAATTAATTTTGTCCATGGTAATATTTTCATCTTTATATAATTTCCATGATTTTGTTTGCCAATTTAACAATAATTTATTTGTCAATCTTTTTTTGATTTTTTTTTAATATTAAGTTCTTGAAAAATTTATTTGTTTTTTTACAATGGATTGTAATTGATTTTTGTTACTGGGAATTCATTTCAATACTTTTATAATTAAATGGATTTTTAAATAAGTAAAATTGAAATTTCGTTGTTGTTGTAAATTATATTTTTAATTTTTCCCATTTTCTTGGTCATACAACTAATTACCGTCAGAAGCCCTAAATTGTCAAATTTCAGTTTTTTGTTAAAATCAATTCTTTTTTTCCACGTTACACCAAAATTTTGAAGTATCTACGCTTGTGCCAAAGCATTTTTGGTTTTGCAAATTTTATTTAAAATTTTTTAGTTCTTTTAAATATTAGTTTAATTTTAATTTTTACCAGTTGGTCAATTTTTGTTCCAAATTTTGTTTTTTTGAATAATTTTATGTTTCTTCCTTCTTTAAACATTTACAGTATTTAATTTTTTTAATAAAGTGTGCCTGGATTTTAATTCAAAAGAATGAATATATCCTAAAAGTTCTTTAATTTGGTTTTTTTAATTGGTTCTTATTTACAGTTAATTTAGGCATCCATGTAAATATGGGAAATTTTATGGTTCAACTTTGAATTTATTCCAATTCTTTGTTTAATAAAATTAAAGTGGGGAATTTCCCAGACAAAATAAAATTGGAAAAAGAAATTGAAATATTGCTTTTCCTTTGTTTTCTTAATGGCCCTTTATTATATTTGTTTTAGTTTTCCAATTTTGATTTCTTCAAAACCTTTTAAAATCAATCCATAAATTGTGACACAATAGAGTATGTCACCTTCAAATGCTTTTTGAAAATCCCTTAATTTAATTTTTTGTTAGTTTCTTTCTAAAATTGCTTTGGAGAGTTGATGTTTTCAGCCTTTGTGTCCAAGAGAATTTTGGTAGGAAGGATTAATTCAATAAAGTAAATTGTTCTTTAAAATTAGGTTAGGTTTTGAATTTTTTAAAATTATTCTATAATTTTTTTCCATTGTGTTTGTTTTTGGAATTTATTTCTTCCTTCTTAAAGGCTTGATCAATTATTTTGGATTAGTTTATTTATTCATTCGTTTTTGTCTTGTAAATGTTTTCCAAAATTATGTTTTCTATATTTGTTTCCAACCCTGCTTTTTCTTATTCTTCCTTACCTTTAATTATATGAACCTTTTGTTTTAATATGGCTTAATCTTTTGATCCCTCTCCATTTGTAATTGTTTTCATAAATTTTCTCCTTGTTTAATTTTCAAGGTGGAGTTTTTATATTTATGCCTTTTTAATTTCTATAAAACTGTTTTGGTCTTTTTAAAAAGTAAATTTTGTTCATATTGACTTTTCTTTTTTGTATCTTCTTAATTTTCCTTTAATAATATTTTTTTTTAGTTCTTAATTTAATTTAAAATCCTTTAATTTATTTTATACTTTGTCACTATATAATTAGTGTTATCCTTTCCTTTTTAATGCTTAATTTAGAAAATTTTTAAATTTCAATTTTTATGAGTCCCTTTATAAAAATTCTTTGGATTTTTGTTTTTACTTTTTTTGTTCTGAGTTATTTCTACTTCAAAATATGTTATTAATTTTGATAGTGTAATTAATTCATTTTAAGAAATTTCATTATTAATTAATTTTAATTTTAAATTTATTTTTTAAAAAATATTTTCTTTCCATATTGTTAAAATTAATTGTTCTTATTGTACCTTTTTATTCTAATAAGTCTTGATCTATATTCTTAGTTTATGTTCATTTTTATTATTATTATTATTTATATTATTATTATTATTATTATTATTATTATTATTATTATTATTATTATTATATGATATATATGATTATATGATTATAGTGTACAAGGCATTAGTAGAATCCGTTTTAAAATATGCTGTGCGAGTGTGTTGTGCAGGTCCTGTGCATATGAATAAGCTGGAATGTTTACAAGTTAAACTACTAGAATTAATCTACGGTAAGCACCGTCTAGAAAAGAAAGAGATATTAAAGAAAACCGATACACTAACACCTAGAGGATACTACAAATACCTAAATATACTTACGTACTACGCAGACAATGAAATTAAAATACCATTGGCCCATACATATCAAACGCGTAAAGATCTATACTACATACCTCGTTATTATAACAAATATGGTGAAAGGACATTAAGATGCGCGATACCTAAATTATTTAATTCTATTCCTGCGGATATTAAATATCCAAATAGAGCTAAAACTTTTAAACAAGAAATAAAAGGTTGGTTACAAAATGTGGAACTATAGTGATGCCCAATAAATTTTTTTTTGCTCTTAGTTTAACTGGCGTTTATTTTAGCAATTAGCTAAACTATTGTGTTATATAATAGCTATTTATTTTTATTTATTTTATTTTTCTCTAAAGGCATTTAGCATTACATTTGTACATTTGAAATAGTGAATTTATACCATTTCGGTCTCTTCTGAAATATTAAGACATTGACCATGATATTTACTTCTAACTTTAGTAATTAATGTAGTACTCCAGATTCACAGAGTTCTTGTTTTTATTTTGTTTTATTTTCTTTTAAAATTGTCTCCTATTTCTTTTATGCACAAAAAATTCATTATATTTTATTTTTAAGAATTACTTTATTTTCTTAAGTTTTTAACTCATTGCTAGAATTAGTTTTAATTTTGCAAAACGGTGTTGGACTGTTTAATTAATTTTGTTTGTGCTTAAATATAATTTAATGTAATACCTTTACATGTATTAAGCGGAACCAGCCGCTAAGTCTGTTGACTTGGCTGGACCTGTATATGTACAATTTTTGGAGCAAATAAAAACTTCATTCATTCATTCTCATTCATTATTATTATTATTATTAGTAGTAGTAGTAGTAGTAGTAGTTGTTAGTAGCCACGTGGTCAGACGATACTGCAGTGCTTGCAGTACACACTAGTCCAACAATTGCTTCAGCATATTTGAAGAAAAAATTGAACCTTTTACAAACATAGTTAACCAAATGGAAAATCAAGCTAACGAACAGAAATCCGTTCAAGTAACGTAAACTTTAAATAGAGAAACATTCTCTCCGGTTACAATAAACAACTGAGTCAGGCAGATGGTACAAAATACCTGGAAATCATATAGACAGACGCCTAACACGAAAGAAACATTTATACTCAAAAAGAAAACAGCTTGGTATCAAACAACAAAAAATGTATTGGGTGATTGGCAGAAAATCTCAGTTAACACTAGCGAACAAATTGTTGATATATAAGATAATCTTGAAACCGATATGGTTATATGGCGTGCAACTATGGGACACAGCAAGTAATTTCTATCTGGAAATATTTCGAAGATTTTAAAATAAAGTATTGCAAACTATACCGACAAGTGCACGTCCCACCGCCCAAGGATGAAATCTAACGCTTTACTGTAAACTAGAGTGCCATAACTGAAGTGCACCCTAATGTACTAGCAAAAAAAAGCAAATGCCACGTATTTCATTCCCTTCCCAAGGAGGAGGGCGGGCTGTTTGAGCTTTCCAAGCTCCTTCAGCCACAATTATGGATTCCCAACATACATACATACATTACGTATATATGTGCATGGTGGGATTAAGGATGTGTGTGGTCAGGATAGGATCGGAAGGAACGGAGTTGGGGTTCTGAGAGGAAAATATTACCCCAGCATTCGCTTAAGTGGTCGCACATGGTGTGCATACACGCAGTGACCATGCCGCTACATGTGTATGAGGAAAACCCCCTGAAAAAACCTCATACAAGGTAGACGGTAACGGGAAGCGAACTCATTACCTCCCGAATGCTAAGTAGGTTGTGTCACCACTGCTCTACCAGCCCGGTCAACTATCAAGAAACTCATTCTCGGACGATATCGGTGAAGTCCGTATACTAAACA
Source organism: Vesta saturnalis (assembly GCA_036346205.1). Taxonomy (NCBI): domain Eukaryota; kingdom Metazoa; phylum Arthropoda; class Insecta; order Coleoptera; family Lampyridae; genus Vesta; species Vesta saturnalis. The sequence goes on along the minus strand of JARFJB010002176.1, from coordinate 2,357,834 downwards.
TACTCAAGCCAAGTGACCCAATAGACAGATTCAATTAAGAATAGGATAACCATACTATTAATACCTATATGTTATATTATTTTACTTAAAGGAGTGACTTCACTGGAAGTTATCTCCTGCACGTTATTAATGTTTATATACTATCTTCGTCACTAAAGAACAAACCTGCGACATCACTTACAGTAGTGCGAGTTAATATTAAAAAACGGATTCAAATTATATCCCTAATAGTTTCTTTTAATTAATTACCCTTTCCCGAGATGGTGGTAGTGCAGTTGCAGGTTTTCATATGACTATAAATATAGGTTATAGGTAAAATTTATACCGTAAAAGAAATCGTTTACTTTGTGAAAATCGAAGAAAATTATTCATTATAATTAACGTATTAATGACAATGGTGGGCAATAATACCAGATATTTTATATTAATGGTTTTTGTAAGTTATAATTTATATTCAACAAAATACTAATTGCAGCAAGTTTATGTAAATATTTAGAGAATATTTATGTGGAATATCATGTAAACATTTACATATAATTGATAACTAAAGATAATCAAATTTTTAGGTTTCCCTATTTGAATTTCCGAACGTTGCTACAGCTTCATTACGTTTATCTTTATAAATACATACTTCATATATTTTAAACAGAAGTGTGAACTTTACCGATAAACATAGAAATAAGACTTCGAATTAAAATAAACATTTTTGTTAAGTTTAATTTACTTACAACTCTGCGGTCATGCACAATAGAGGGATAAGTCGACATATACTCAAATTTAGTTATTAATCGATTATGAAACTATTTTGTAACCGTTACACATTGCATGACATAATTCTAGCTAAAGTAAAACTATCAATAAAATATAAGTACCTAAACCTATTCCATCAGAAAAATGAATATTCCTTTTTCTGATTCGCATCAACGTTTGTTGTTGATTCTTTTAGTGAACTAAAAAATATAAATGTACTTATACCTTTAGAGTGAAACAGCATTAGTTACCATTGTTACATCTCTTATTAAATGGTAATTTAACAAACCATACATGATCTACGTTATGCCAAATAGACATCCTTTTTCAGTTACCTCACTGTTGTGTTGTAACAATACGCTTAAACTACTAAGTTTTTAGTCGCTATCCGTATCGGAACTTTCAGAATAGTTCCGCACATTAATCACCATCGCATCAACAATGTCCAACATTACTTCACGTTTGTATCACTGCTTTATAGTATTTTCTGTATGCTACACACAATTAGACCAAACAGTTTGGTTGCATTGCTGTAATGCTTCGTTCCACATTGCAATAACATTTTTGTCTTTATAGCCATCTCCTCCAATACGTTTATCGTAGTACCTTTTTGCATGTGCCCCTATGATTTCAGGGTTCTGAGGGGGAAAACACTACCCCAGCATTCGCCTAAGTAGCCGCACATGGTGTGTATATTCGCAGTGAACATGTCCCTATATGTGTATGAGGAAAACCTCCTGAAAAACCCTCATACAAGGTAGACGGTAACGGGAATCGAACTCATTACCTTCCGAATACTAAGCAGGTTGTGTCACCACCACGCTACTAGCTCGGTTACCTATTGAATGCAAGATAGTGAGGTTATGTGCTAAAATTACGTCGTTAGTCAAATTAGAACTAAAATGTGTGTCAAACAATACCAATGAGTATGTTATTTCTCTGTTCATTGCACTAAACTATTCAATGACATATATCTATTCTGTCAAATGCACTTCAAGTATGTTTCTATCCTTTTTTTAAAGATGCTTTGATATGAGATGGCATTACACAGCATTTGAATAGCTAGGTTCATAAATTAATGACGCAGGGCGATTCTTTCGAGGCGATAATAGTATATATATATATATATATATATATATATATATATATATATATATATATATATATATATATATATATAAGTAAACACTAATTATTTATTGTGCAATACGATCGAATGTAAGCAGAGTAGTAATACAAAAAAAAGGTTTTTATCAAGAATAACACAAAATACCATTATGGATAAATAAAATGCCATTGCAGAAAGGCTATGAGGTAATTAACCAAAATTTGAATCGAATCTCTCGAAAAAGCAATTGTTACAATCTAGAAGAAAACGTAAATCGAAATAAATGTAATAGAACTCTGTCAGTAAAAAGTCAAAGGGGAGAAAAAGAAACATAAATTGTATGATGTAATAAGGCTAATTTGAAGTACACTACAACGTGCAGAGTTACAAGACATGTATTAAACTAATAAAAAACGAAACAGTTTGTGGGAGCTCGATAACATGATCGATACTATAATTTATCCGGTAATTATAAAGGTAGCTTCTGAGAACCCAATTTTACAGACCAAATATTTTTGGACTTCTTTGTGTTACTACGGTTATAAAAAATGTCCGTTATTAAAAAAAACATTTATATTTATGTAATATTGGTTAATTTATGTATTAGTAGTAATAATTAAGGCAAGAGTTAACGACATCTTTACATGCAATTCTTATATAAATTAGCAAAACAATAAAATAAAATAAATAGGTCGATTGCGCTGACGAGGCTTAAGCCAGGACTACTATTACCTCTGGATTAGGAAGTGTGATTGGCCATTTTTGACAGATTGACGTAATTGACAGCTGTTTACACCAATCATATTTTTTAATCCCCGGATTAAAATGTATGGGCTTTATGCAAGGTATACTACGTTTTGTTAAAACAACCAAATTTTGTCATTACTACTATTGTACCGAATTTTGTCATCTTAACTCTGTAACTAATCAAAAATTGTAATGATACAATTGTGTACAGATGTAAGGATTTATTACTATGTGTATATCTGCTATGACCTTTAATAAAGGGTGTAGAACTTGCTCTAACAAAAATGATTCAAAATACTTTTCATTTAACATTGTGTATTTATTTTTATATTTGACTATCTTGATGCGTTTCGATAATAATTGCAGTTATTGTCCATTTTTAAAATAAGTAAAAATACTTCCCTTTTTCATTTAATACCCTGTATTTATATTTATACTTTCCGATAACAATTATAGTTGTTGTCGTCAGCAACAAAGCGTTACTCTCTGATGGTATGTATATTACAAATTTTCTTTAGTTCGTCCCAGTTGATCGCTTATGATAATAGCTTAGCTATTATAACGCGTTCGGTGTTTTTGTATGTTGTGTTGTAACGCGCTTTTGACTTAGCGGTTTGACTGTTGAGTGTATTACTACTAATGAATAATTCTCACTTTTCCCTTTTCTAGCTCAGTCGGAATTTTGTACTTGCAAAATAAGGATCGGGGTTCGTTATTCAGGCTCTCAACACGTTGAACAAATAGATTACAAAGGTTCTATATATATATATATATATATATATATATATATAACTTTATTTCCTATTTTTATTACAATTCTATATTATATGGTTATTTAAATTATTTAACTAAGATATAGATACAGGTAAATGTACGGAACTGTGACCCATGCTCTCGGTGCCAAATTGTAACGGTAACGCCACCTCCTCTTCGGTATCTTTAAGTAGACATCCTTCGTCCAGGTACTAATGGTTAGGTGGTCCTCTGGAGTTTCTGTAATGTAACATTAATAGAAGGTTTGGGGTTTTGACTTTTAGTTTTCGTCCTTGAACTGTTTCAATTTATACTGGTTAATTTCCGAAATAAATAAATAATTTTACCTGAATACGTCCCTGTATAAAATACAGAAGCAGGTAGCCAGATAACGCGGTCTAAACACGTGCGCGATAAGACACTGAGTTCAATACTCTGTCTTTAAAGAAATAATCAATATTTTAAAGCGGTCGGTTATAAGTGTATAATTTTATACCTGCTTTTCTTATGAAAATAAACTCATTCACATTTACATTCCAGTTAAAGTACGATTAGTTAAATGAAAGCTTTTTGTTTATTTAGGTAGCTGGTGTACGGTAGCGGCGTATTATTTGTTTCCTCTTACGATATTAATTTTAGTATACCGGTTTTTATTTAAACAAAATAAAAATAAAAGCTTTTTGTTATGTTGGCTATTTTAAAATATAAAACCTTCGTTTTCTATTTTAAAGTACATTTTTTTTCGCGTCTAACAATCACGATTTGACTTATTTAACACAAGAAACTATCAGATAGTTTCTGGTTTACGGGTAACAATCTTAGTACTTGTCAAAGGTGCAACTTACGTTTTACGGTGGCGGCGGTGGTGGTTTGTTTACTTTACAGGTGGTTATTTAATACTGACGGACACGTCTAGTGTTTACGGTTACGTTTCTATATTACTGGATTAACGGCGTTAACGAGGTGTTCAGCTTAATCTTCCGACGAGGTTTTAATTACAGGTATCTGGCGGTCGCTGGTACGTTTGTTGAGGTGTGTTGTGTTGTAGTGTTCGTGTAAATTTGTGTAGGTGGATTTCCTTCGTTAGTAATCTGGGCAAACCACCCGTTATACCAAACAATAGGATCTCCTGTCGGTCAAATGGAATGTCGGGCAACTACCCTTCAAACTCCACAGTGTAGGTGTGTATAGGTGGATCTCCTTTGTTAGTAACCTGGGCAAACCACCCGTTAAACTAAACAATAGGATCTCGTTCGGTCAAATGGAATGTCGGGCAACTACCCTTCAAACTCCACAGTGTAGGTGTGTACGTCTAGTAACAGAAGAGTACGTCTAGTAACAGAAGAGTACGTCTAGTAACAGAAGAGTACGTCGGGCTTACAACCCTGCATATCCCTATCACCAGGTATCTCAACTTACGTACTTTCACCGTTAGATCTCTGCAACTCTAACCTTTTAGCTTCGGTGATGCTATCAAGTCGCGGAGTCGCGATTTCTACGGCGGTTACAAGCGGATGGTTTACAACAGGTAGCAGTCGGCGCGAACGCGACGATATAGCACACGGTTTCGATTCGAATTCTTCTGGTAGCGTGCTTCTCGTAGAGAGCTTCTGGTAACGGGTGAGATTGAAAAAGGATTTCTTTCTTCTTCTTCTGTACGACTTAAGACTTCAGACTTCAAGATTTTTTCTTTAAGACTCCTCTTCAGCATCGCGTGCCGCGTTTTTATATAGAATTCGCGAGGGTGGTTACGAAACTTTTTTGGTGAGCTTCCGTAAGCCCGTATTGGTGGAAGATGCTCTGACGTATACAAACTTTTAAACGTTTTTGGGATTTTACGTCTGGAGGGAGGATGCATGATTAATTATTGTGCAATTTTATGCAACGTTATGAAATCTGTTTAACTTTTACTAGAACTTCTACGAATTTTTATAATGGCTTGCACCTGTGCATTTAGCGCGTCACGTTATCTCACTAAATTCCGTGAATCAGTACTGGTATTTTACTTAGCAAATAATTAATCATGATAGGAAAATTTTTATAAAGGACGGCGTCTTGCTAATAAACTTTGGGAACTAATTAAAAATAATCAAAAACCGGGATATCTGACGGCGTCCCTTTACAGTGTGGTACGTAGGTTGGTTACAGATCCTGCCACAGTTCCAGTGTTCCTGATTTCTCAAACATGGCCTTTAGTAAAATGTTGAAGTTAACAAATTACGCAGTGTTAAATTTTATGTATCTGATTAATTATTTTGGAATAATACAGTCTTTGCAGCAACAAATAAATTTTATTACACAATAATATTACATAATTATTAGTGGAATTTATCGGCCTACTTCCACAGTTTATACTTTTTGAGCGTGACGTTTCGGAAGCGGACTCTGCTGCCGCCATCAGGCTTAGTACTGAGAAGGACTGTTTTCGCACTTGAGTCGAATTCATGTGTTATATATAATTTTTTCTCCAAGCACTTCACTACTTTCAGATTCGAACTTGGTACCTTTCACTTACTAGTCTGACACCTTTACCGCTGAGCCCCTGAGTAATCCAATATATATTTTTAGAACTTATATATATATATATATATATTGAACAATGAATGATTTACAATGACAATTAATAATTATTGTTAGCATTGTCTGTCTAAAGCAAAGCAACCTTGACCAGTCACGAAAAAGCCCTTAAGTTTTTCGTAAATTTCTCGAAAACGGATGAACCAAATGTAAATGCAATTGTAACATAAGAAGCAGCCTTTTTTCCTTAAGAAGTTTTACATTTGACATTTTACTGTAAAATAATTAGGGGAGCCAATATTTACAATAGTTTATTTTAACATGGGAATTCCCCATGTCCAGAAATTCAAGAGACACAGTGTATATGGTATTATCGCTGTATATTTAGGTTCTTCTTTTTCGGTTACCCTTTCCCTGTTTAGGTTAGGTGTTAGATCGGGGTAGCCGTTTTCTTTGAGTGTTCTAGCGATATTTCCTTTTACATTGTTCAGGTCCTCTTGTTTTGATCATATTGTTTTTGCTCTATCGTACAAGCATTTTCATATATATATATATATATATATATATATATATATATATATATATATAAAGTTCTAAAAATATATATTGGATTACTCAGTGGCTCAGCGGTAAAGGTGTCAGACTAGTAAGTGAAAGGTACCAAGCTCGAATCTGAGAGTAAAGTGCTTGGGGAAAAACTTATATATACAGTTCAACCAAGCAAACAAAAGTCCTGAGAGGGCGTACCTGAGGGAGCTGTTTTTCAACAGGTACATTCCATATAAAAAGTATGGAAGGTGGCAAATTTAAATCAATTGTATGGATTGCTTATTCAAAATTCTGTGAGCAAATTTATTTATTTTATGTTAGGTACATCAAATGTTATTGAATTAATTACCAAAAACTTTTAAGTATTTATTGTTTAAGTACAAATAAGATGGTTTTGAAGTTATAACATTTTCTACAAATAATTTACACAATTTTTAGTTTTGTAAACATTTGTAAAATACTTAAAAAAAACATCATTCTGATCACATTTGAATATAAAGTGACTAATAAATTACAATGATTCTTCTACAGAACTTTCTTCCTCTTTATCTGATTAACTTGTATTTAGTTGAAATGACAACCTTTCTACAGTTTCATCATAAGTGTAAATAATATAATAGCATTTAAAACATTCACATAAATAAAGTGTAATGTTATTCACAATAGAAACAAAACACATATGCATAATTAAAATTTAAAATAATGTCCTAGATTTTATGGAAAAATAAGCACATATTGTTTATTATTATTGATTTATAACTTGTAACTACAAAATTAAAAATGGTTTTCTATGGGCTATCAAATTCATCAACTTCTTCCTCACTGCTTTCATCTGACGATCCAATGTTTACCATAAAAGATAAAGTTTCAATTGTTTCGTCAAGTAGTTCATCACGATGCCACATTTCTTCAGCTATGTGATTAACATGCCTGCATTGCTTGTCCCAGTCAGATGCATTTATTTCTGCAAAAGCATTTCGCACTAAGTTCCCAATATTACTTCCACTTTGAGAAACGTTATTCATTGCCACCTTATGCTTTACTAAGCTCCACATAAATTCAATCGGATTGAGTTCACAATGATAAGGAGGCAAACGAAGTAAACTGTGTCCATGTTTTTTAAGTAATTCATCAACATAGTAAGTTTTATTATGCTTAAATTGCTTTACTAACTCCAACAGTTCAGCTTTTCGCATGGTTTATGTTGTCGATACTCCATGAACGATTATGTGCCGCTGGCAAGCTCTGATGTTTTGGTACACACCGGGTTCATCATTGGATTGCCAGCACTTGCTAACTCCGTACGATGGATGGATATATGTTTCATCTAGGTACGTAACTGGTTTCTGATTTTCTCCTAGAGCATCATTTTGCCGTAAACTTCTTAAATAGCGAGAACGCCAGGCAACAATATCAGTGCGCTCCATTAAAAATGTTCGTTTATCGAGGCATTTTCTAAATTTGAAACCAATTTGTAACAAAGCCTTTCGTAAGGTTTCACGTCCTCCGGAGTAATTAATCTTATCCTCCTTTTTATTGGCTAAAATGTTTAACGTTGGCACCTTTTTTTCTACAGTATATACTTCATGAACGGTCCTTTTTAAAATGCCTAAATCTTCTTCATCTAAAACCATTTTATTAGAACCTCCTCTTCTTTTTTTCTTAGAAGGAGACTTTAAAACTGAATTTTCAGCTGTTGCAGCTTCATTTCTAATACAAAGAAATGTGTCATTTAGAAATTACGTTTAAGGTTTACAAACTACGTACCTACCTAATTTTTTTTATAAAACTAATCGATTTTCCTGTTGCCGCAGCAGCTAGCTCAGTAGCCTTGTCCAAAGGGAATGTCCACACATCATTAGCTTTTTGTTTATCGAAAAATTCCACAACTGCTTTAATGATGTTCCGGGCTTCGGAATGAACACTCTTCTTCGACTTACTAGCCATTACGAATAAAACCTGAAAAATTCGAAATACTGAAAATGAACATGATTTGATATTTTAAAACTTGTCATGCTCATTTAATTTAAGTGCAGCTACGTATTTTAAAATCGTACACTACTCTAAATATTGAAAAAACGATGTAAATGGATATTTAAAAAAGCATGCTTACTGTTTTAAGGTTATGAACTCTATAATCGTTTTATTATGTACATGTGCACAATACATACCGTTTCTCTCACAAATCAGTAAAAAGAGCCTTGAAAAAGAGTTTATAAAGACTAATCGACAATAAATACTCAAGAAACACGAAAATAACGTGCCAATGCCAAATGCATATGACAAATGTCAATTGTTTGCGTTTGGGAATGTACGGTCGGAGACTTCTTAATGGTAATTGGACGAACGTTTTACCGCTATAAATTTTTTAATTTAGTTCACAGATTTCCCGGGGTTTTTGTTTGCTTGGTAGAGCTGTAACATATGAATTGCGAAAACAGCCCTTCACAGGACTAAGGCTGATGACGAAAGCAGAGTCCGCTACTGAAACGTCGCGCTCAAAAAGCATAAACTGTGGAAATAGGCCGATAAACTCCACTAATAGGAAACCACAGTTACAAAACACTTATACAGAATTACATAATTACTTTAATAAATTTTACAAATCCGCTCCACCAACGTCGATACATTTCCTTATTCTATTTGTAAAGGATTAAAATTGTGCACTCTTGTTAAGAATCCAGAATAGTAAAATAAAAATAGTAATAATAATAAAACATAGTTTTTGTTTTTACTATCAAATGTATCTACTGTGAATAGGAAGAATAAAAATAAGTAAAAAAAACACATTTTTAAAAAAACGGTTTTATTTACAAATGTACTAAAAAGAATAAAATAATTTTTTATCTGCCCAGTAATATCAAAAACTTTTGTGACTAAAAATAAAAATGTGGGGCGCTCTTTGTAGTACCTTGCACTTCATTGTTTAAATGTAAGCTTTGTTATAAGTATAAGATATCATGTATACCCCACAACTTTATTTTTAGTCACAAAAATTTTTGATGTTACTGGGTAGATAAAAAAATTATTTTATTCTTTTCTGTACATTTGGAAATAAAAGCGTTATTTAAAAATGTTTGTTTACTTATTTTTATTTTCTACTTTTTAGTAGCTTGAGTTCCAACAAAGAAACTCAATTTTTCAAAGATTTATAAACAAAAATTTCGAACTTACTTGGCAAATATACACATGTATGACGAAATTCAGCTCAACCGGAGATCGGAAAATAGAACACCTCATATATTTTTTATTTTTGAATTCTACATAATTCTTAAGGATAAGTTGATTAAGGATTCCCTATATCTAAGTCTAATAGGTTTTAAGTTATAAGACCTAACAAGTAAGCCAAATTCTACTAACTTGTAATGCAGCCTTTGGAAAAAATGATTAAAACGGAATAAATCCAAATGTCGATTATTTTAAACAAAAAACAATGTAAAGCGTTACATATTTATTATAAAACATAAAATATGTATATTATTATAACAGGTGCTCAAAAACATTGACATTCGTTTGCAGACATTTGTTGACTCGTTTTTACAAATGTTCATGGGTCCTACGTTGTATTTGGCCCTCTTCCAAGTTATTGAATGCTTATAGTACTCTTTCTACCATATTTTCTTTGGTAGTAGGAGGATCGGCATAAACAAGTCCCTTCACATAACCCCAAATAAAAAAATCTAAAGGAGTTGGATCTGGCGAACGAATGGCCAATGGTAAGAACCATTATCGGCAATCCACCGGTCCTCGAACATTTGATGCAGTATGATTCCAACAATGTAGGACTTGTGTGCCGGCGCTACATCACGCTGGTACCAGGGTTGTCCCGTTTCTTGAACTGGCAGATTATTTAAAGAAATTTGCATATCGTTCCTTAAAATGTTGCTGTAACCTTCGGAGTTTGAATTTTATCGTAAATGCTTAAACACAAAATTCTATTATTCTTAATTGCACAATAAACATGGAATTGCCAAGAGTCTTGAAAGTACCTTTCCCTTGTCACGTGGTGATTCTCACTTAACTTCGTCACTCCATATTATTTTTTCAATAGATCCTTCATCACCTGGAACATTTACAAGCATCCACTCGCAAAACTGTATGCGTAAAGGCAATTCCGTAGGTTTCAATTTTTGGACTTGCCAATACTTAAAAGACTTCCATATGTGTTTTATTAGAATTCTATGAATTGTCTTATATGGCACATTAATAAATGGAGATGTTCACTGGCATTAGGATGTGCACTAAAAAAACACGTTTATTTTTAAGTTCTCATTGTCCACCATAGGTTTGATTCGTGTTATTTTTGGTCGAAACGATCCAAACCCCAAACAATTTTTAAACAAAGTGTGAATAATTTTAGGGCTAGGTCTTGGACTGTTTGGATATGGTTCTGCGAAAGTTCGGTACGTACATTCCACACTCTCCATAAACAGTAATTAAATTCAGATGATCTTCATTGGAAAAAGCTAAACGAGGCATTTTCTTACAAAATAATTTGACAATTGAATTTATTCCGTTTTAACCATTTTTTCCAAAGGCTACTTTAAAAGTTAGTGAAATTTTACTTGACTTGTTACATGTTACATGTTACATGTTACATGTTTTTAATGTTAGGTCTTATAACTTAAAACCTATTAGATTTAGATGTAGGGAATCCTTAATAAACTTACGCTTAAAAATTATGTAAAATTAAAAAATAAAAAATATATAGGGTAATCCATAAAAAAAGAGATATACTGCATAAGGCCATGTTTAGTTCTATTCGATTGTGTTCCCAGTCGGTCCAAAACCAGCCTTAATAAACCTATTGCATATTTACTCATGTCACACGTTCATCAGGGTGAATGTGTTAGGCTTGAGTGGAAACACCTGTATCCCTTCATCCCAGTGAACAACCATTGCCCAAAGCTTCAGGAGTACTCACCCTTGCATTATCTTAAATCACTCGTATGTACATTGATGCGAGCTGCAGTACAGTTCACCCAAGGGTTTAGGTCAAGAAGAATGAAGATTTATTTTTGCCAGTCATTCATTAATCAGTAATCACACATCTATAACTTCTAATATAAATACCAGTTAGCCTGTATATTCCGTATTGAGTTGTATATAGTTCATCCATTTAATACTTTCTTTTTCAGTATTTGTACCTTTATACCTACAATCTTTATACCTACCAAATTTAACTAAATCCAGCTGCATAATTTAAGTTGACATTTAATATAGTAAATTGTGCATTATAGAGAACTTATGTTAATGAAAATATTACTTGGTAGTATGTTACACTATCCAACTGCACTAGGCGTTGTGAAGGCTTACAAGGTAATCGAACTGTCAAGCTAACTGCAATGAAGACGGGCAGGTTCGAAATAAGACTCAAAATGACTGAAGTTTAAACTCAAACACCTTTGTTGTTTCATACCATGAAACAACAAATAGCAACATTCAATCCAGGAAAATAGTCTCTAGGCATCGTTACAATTCTCTGCAGTAAATAGACCTAGACGATTTCTTAAATTAATCCTATCTGACTGTTTCACTTCAAAAGAGTACATTAAATTTTGTTTTAATAATCATAATAAATGTATCTTAATCCAATAAACAAACATATACACGCACTTCAATTTCGAGAATCTTTAAGTTCAATTAATATTAAAATCAAAATCGCACGAAGCTTAAGGAAAAGTATATTCATAAAATCAAGATGGCAAGACGTTATCAGTATACTTTCGAATTCACACTTGTATAAAAATGAACTAATATTTGTAATTGTCATCAAAATTATGAAATAAATAAATATCACCCAATTTGGGAAAAATAGTAGTCCGTTACTCAAAACGATCAGTGCGTCCTTTATGAGTTATATATTTCCTCAAATACTTTTATCATTACAATATATTTAAGCGATTTCAAGTATCAATCTCCTTGATTCAAATCTGAAACTTTTGTTTCTACTTACAATGAAAAAGAAAAAGGAAAAAATAAAAATATAAATAAAATAAATAGTGGCAATTATTTGATAAACAGCCTCTGCAAGTAAGGCCAATGCTGTATATTCAATGAAATTAATGATATAGAAGCAATTAAGTTTTATAGTCAGTCTGTCCTAAAATAAACATTTCTCAGACCAATCGTTATGAACATAGCCAAAATATCAAAAGCTTTATTATTATTAAGCTGTATGATCCTTTGTGTAACTTTACACGTAAACCAACAAATAAATATTGCCCAACAGACTAATCCACACATTTACACTCCAGCGCACTTGCTTACGTGATTCTCTAATTTGATGTGGATTTTCGTAATTTCTAAGTTGATTAAAATGGGGTTCTTCACTCCACAATACTTGCTTACAAAGGTCTTCATTTGTATCTAAGCAATCTAAAAACCATCTGCAGAATAGTAAGCGCAACTCACTATCCCCAGAATGCTATTACTACGACGATGGTGACGATTGTTGCCATGCTAGCTGTCTAGGAGGACCTGCAGGAATCATGTTAGGAGCCAAACATCCAGTTTCAAGTAGACGAATTTCAACAGTACTTATTGTTTTATGATCAGGGTGTCGCCTAGCAGGAAACGTTTGCGATACAGACACACTGCGGTACCAGTATTATTTTACAAATTCCAAGTAGTTTAATAATATCTAAATAGTCTTGATTGCTGTACGTTCTGGGCATTATAATAAGTACGAAAACTTAATTGTTTACCTCGTACGTCAGTTTAAAATTGAAATATTTTACATTCAAACATTGACACACAAAACACAAGACAGAATATGCTGTCTTCGGCAAAAGTGACTTAATTATAAATAAACTATCTTTACCTTTTTTTTGGTCATAACGTCTAACCCCGGCGGCTGGGGAATTAATTTTGGGACACACTGTATAAGGGACAATACCATATTCAGCGGGGTTGAACCTCCTTAATTAATCCTGACGAGTATCTACACTCGCGCCACTAATATTAGACCTTCCCGAAGTTAACACTGGGCCAATGAGGCCAACACTAAAGGTTCTTCGCGTACTTATTCGGTCTTAACCGCTCTTAAAACGTAGACAGCTAAGTTACGCAATCCCTCTTCACATCTTGTTAGAAAATATGTTAATACACTTAGTATAAACTTAATTGGTTTAGTATTGTTAAGAAACACATGTATTTACATCGCTATTATTAATCTTCAATACTATCAACTTCAATTTACAATATTAAAAGAATATTTCTTAGTTAAAAAGGATCACTTTAAAAGTTTCCTTTCTATCGCGCGGATATTATACACTAAACTTTTCTGAATATAACGATTGCTGGTTATTACAAATACTACTTAAATTTTTGGGAAAGTTTTGTAACTACTTTAACCTCACATATAACCACTTTACTTGTTACATTTAAGTTTTAATATTCTAGATACAATAATGGGTTTAGCAGAAAACAACCTAATGCTGTAATTGCAACACTGACTTTTTAGAACATAAATAAGCACCAATTGTTATGTTCCCTTTCAAAACAAAAATTAAACCACGTGCGAGAACATTCGATCTAAGGGTTCACTAACACAATACCTTCGATCCTATCACTCTTCCTCTATTGTAGGTGCTCACATCCATCCTGGCAACGTCATCAAAAATTTACCCGCTAAATTAAAATCAACCACTCTATGGGTATAAATGTTACGCGTCTTTGCCGAGCACAATATTAGAAACAGACCCGACGTAAATACCGGGTCAACCATCTACGCCATCTTGGAATTTTCAAGAAAAGAAAAATGAAAGTTTCACATATACGTAGTTTTTTCCCTAAAGTTCAGTAAATATCACTGTTATTTGCTCGTGAATAGCACAACATTTTCCATTGTGAAATCATAACTTATTTACAAGCCTTCATATATGTCCTTCCTCTACACTTTAATATAATACCAACATAGCATTAATTCACTCACACTACCCATTCATAGCAATTTTGATCATACTTCCTGAAAATACAGAAGCCACACAGTGACACATCGTCTCAATGGGGATTATTTGCAAATATAATTCTTTCAGTTGACAATATTTTACACATCTAAATATCCTACCTTACAAACACACCTTCATGCAATATCATAAATGCATCATGTGCACACCACAACTCTAAACGTACCCAGTTCATCAAAATAACCTTACAAGCATTGGGTTGTTATTTAAATTTGCTTTTCAGACAATTGAAAACAAGTTGAAGGTATTAAATTTATACCAGTTTCCATTCTGAAATTGGAAGCAATTTGATTATATATTTAATAAAGTGCTTTGTGTAACAAAATTACACGTAAAGAGTAAAACCCAATCACAATAAAATACAATTCACCTTTATCAAAAATAAACTTTTTGAGAGAACTTACGGGGACTTTTCTATGTAATCTTAAAACGCCCAATACGTGTTGGCATGCGCGCGGCCTCACGTTTATCTGATTAAAGACTATTTCAAAAGTAATTGAGAAGTTTATAGTATTAGACGTTTGAGAATTCGCCCGATGTTGGGAAGATTAATCATATAAGAAGATATCCAGTATCAAATACCTATACTTATTAACTTTGTTTGTTCTTCATTAAAGTAAATTTTAAATTTTAATGTAATTTGGTTTTATACGAAAAAACATTTTTTTAATTTAGTTTACTTGGGGCCATTTCGACATCGGTTGTTCTTGGGCTTTTGGTTGGGAACTATTTTGTCATATGCTATCTTGTCAGGGATCTCACGTAGAAGCTCTTTTGTCACGGATTATTTTGACTCATCACGGGATAAATTATCCATTCTCTGAGTTTTGGAACTATTTTTATTAAATTATAAATATAAATATAAATTAAATATGAATACTAATATGAATGCGAATACAAATGAGAACGCGAACTTCAACGCGAATTCGAATAAGATACGATACGATACGAATACGAATACGAATACGAATACGAATACGAATACGAATACGAATACGAATACGAATGCGAATGCGAATGCGAATGCGAACGCGAACGCGAACGCGAACGCGAACGCGAACGCGAACGCGAACGCGAACGCGAACGCGAACGCGAACGCGAACGCGAACGCGAACACGAACACGAATACGAATACGAAAATAAATATAATGAAATATATAAATAACAAAAAAACTTTGTCTAAACAAAAAAGCTATTATTAAATACAATGCTTACAGGCATTTAAACATTTTTGCCATTGTCAAAGTTATAATTAGTAAGTAACTAGTCCAATCATGATTAGAGTACATTTTTCACCCCAATATAAGAAGCATAAGTTCTCATTTTACCGATTTAGAGGTTTTGTTAAGTTGCTTAAGTCTAAATTTTGCTATTATAATTTTAAACGAAACGTGGATAACCAAAAATGACGAGTTTTTTCATCTAGATGGATATACAATACACTATAATTCGAGCTTTATAAGTAAAAATGACGGTGCTATTGTTTACGTGAAAGACTATAACTGTCAACAAAGTTTCGTTATTTAGAACCAAATTTTATATGGATGGTACTAAAGTAGGGTTGCCTCCTATATACGGAAGACCCTCCGGCAAAGTATACGTGTTTCTCGAAACTTTAAATATGTACTTGGGTCAGCATTCTAAAAATAATATCTAAATACTTGTAGGTGACATTAATATTGACACCCTTATAGTAAGCAATGCTTCGGAACAGTACAAAAATCAGATGTGCGAATACGGACTAAAGCAGTGCATAGTTGTCCTACTAGGATTTCAAATAATTCTGCAACTTGCATCGACCACTTTTTTCTTAGGTTTAGCGACAAGGTGATTCAGGATTTGCCGGTGATTCTGAAAATTCCTCAATAGCAGATCATTTTCCGACTATTTTACATATAAACGGCGTAAAGTCCACAAATACCAATTGTAACAATTTGAAGTTCAGAAAAATTATAGATTACACTAAACTTCATAATTCTTTGATAAATGAAAGTTGGTCTGACACACGTAATCAAGATGAAGTCGAAGAACTGACAGAGTATTTTACACAAACGCTTGATTCACATATCAATAATTCAACATTCCTTAAAAAACAGAAAAAAAAATTACTTTAACAAAAAGAAATTTTGGATGACGCGCAATATCTTTTATGAAATCGATTTAAAAAATCTGTTACACAAAGAATATTTAAAAAATCAGATCGACTTAGTTTCTTGGAATCGCCATAAAAATCAAAGATACAAAATCAACAATCTGATTTGGAATACCCAATTAACAAAACCAAATTTAATAAATGCAATAGAATTCAAGATCTCTGGAAATTAACAAAGTAATCTTTGAATTTAGGTAAAGTTGATTCACTAACAGTTATTGTAAAAACACACTAGGAAAGGAGACTGTCAAGATGTAGACCTTGCTAATGAATTTAATAAATACTTTATTGAAACATCTTTAGAACTATCCAAAACATAGCTAAGGTAAGCTTGAATTGTATACCTCGGATTGAAGTTAATCCCATTAGCTTATTCTGCATTCCTGTTAACCGTCAGATATTACCTCGTGAATAATCAGTTTAAATAACTAACTTCATGCGGACATATCAGCTGATGTGCTTAAATAAATTAAAAATGTAGTCGCAGATCCACTGTGCGTTTTATTCAACAAATGTTTTGAAAAAGGGATATATCCCAACCTATTTAAAATATATTCTGTAATACCTTATATAAAACAGAGAGCCGAATACATAATTATAGACCGAGTGCACTAGTAAGCAATATATCTGAAGTTTTTGAAAAAATCATTAAGAAACTACTCGATAAGTTTATGTATATATATATATATATATATATATATATATATATATATATATATATATATATATATATATATATACCTGTAATTTAGTGAATGATAATCAGTTTTGCTTTCGAGATGGGCTAGGATCCGAAGACGCGCTAGCTAAATTGATTATTTACATTTCTTGATCTGGTCAAAGCGTTCGGTATAGTTCCACATAATAATCTCTACTAGAAACCTTAATATTATGGCGTGAGGGGGTGTGGCACTATCGTTACTGAGATCATACTTAAATAATAGGCAACAGTGCGTACTTTACAACCAGACAAACAGTAGGGCAGTAACATGTGTAGTACCTCAAGGCACTGTCTTAGCGCCGCTACCTTTTAAGCCATACATTAACGATTTGCTAAATCTACAGTTAAATACTTCTATAATATTTTATTTGCCGATTATTTATTTAATAAAATTCAAAAAAATATGCATTAAACACTGGTTAGATTGTAACACCTTGTCACTCAACGCTAACGAAACTCATTTCATACCTCTCTCTCTATGGCAATAAGCAGTTAATAGTAAATAACATACTCATTCACGATATGGACTGTAACATCATGCGATTGTACTATACAGTATAGATCGGGTCAGCAAAATAAACTATCTGGGTTGATTGTCATCTTAGGTGGCACGAACATATTAAATATACAACCAATAAAATTAGATCGCTTATCTACCTATTCAATAAATTAATAATTGCTCAAAAGTTACCATTAAAAACAATGTTGCACAAACCCAGGAAATACTGCAGTGAATTAGTATATCGTCAAGCTGGTGTATGTACATTCCATAATACAACTGTATTTAGTATCTATTAATCGTTATATGTTTAAAAATAAATTTAAATTCAATTTTCATTATCTTAAGCATGACTATACCACGCGACTCAAAATATCCGGATGTGCGTACAAACATGACACATCCAAAAGTGCCAGTCAATCATATTTTGGATATCATCTACATTTAGTCCAAAATTTTTTGTTCAATACACATAAAATCGATATTGTTGAGTCTAACAACATAAGGTCTATGGGTAGAATAAAAAAAATTACCTCTTCTTTATTACCAGATGATATTAAGTCGATACTTTCGTTTAACTCCTTGATATTAACTTACCTTTTATATAATAGCATAGCACAGCAAATTTTAGTTATATCCACAAACTGTAAAACAACAACTCAATTTATGACTTAGTTGCATTGTTTATACAAACAAAACACGTTCATCATAGCTTAATTATTTTAAGTTAGTTAATAACATTCATTTATTACTCTACTCTTAACATTTAATGTATAATTTATTTATTTATTATTATTATTATGATTATTTCGCCGTTGACACAAGTTTTCTTGGTATTGATCAGGGACTCAGGAGCAGTTACTGAAATGTCTTCCGTAGGATGTGTACGGTCCCACACAAAGCGATCTTGTGCGTTTAAAAGGCACTTGGCGTTCTTGGTATTTGGTTCAGATACTTTTTAGTCCCTTGCTGATCGTACCCAAAGCTCCAATTATAACTGGGATTGTTTTCGTCTTTGTTTTCCATGACCTGTTGATGTCGATGCTCAGTCCCGTATATTTGGGGACTTGCATTGATTGTTACATCGGTCTGCACTTCTCTGGCCTACATGATGGTCCACTTATCGGTATTAACTACAGGTCTGTAGCAGGAAATGTGGATCAGCTGGATATAATGTGATTTACGGTTTTTTCGGCTTCTCCACACATTCTGCGACTTGGCGTTGAAGGATTCTCCTTGGGTGGTGCCTAGTGTTTATGGCTTGATCATGTGCTGCAATAATTTGGCTCTACGTTTCTCCTTTTAACGCTGGGTTTTGTAGCCACGCTAAACTGGTTCCGTAGTATATGAACGCCTCGCTCAGATGTTTGAGGAACTGTCCATGTAGTGGTTTTTCCTTGACACGCTGAATTCGCTTTCGATCGATGTTTACTTTCAGTGTCTCGGTCTGTGATTCATGTTCAGCCACATTATAGTGCGTGCAAGGTTCCCTTGCGGTTTTTGCTAGAGAGTATTATATTATATTATTACTTCTGTCATGCTTATTAACCATTTTCACGAGCTTATCTTCATTTCGATCAATAATAATAGTCTGTATTGTGCCAGAAGTAAAAATAAAATAATGCATAAAAAATATAACAAAAAAATAAATTGCACAAAGGACGAAGTTCAGTAGGTTCCAAAACGAACCTCTGTTCTTACACTTAATCCATAATAAAACAAAACAGAACCAAACAGAAACCGTTAAATATAATGAAATATAATATTTCAAATAAACACAATAAGGCATACATAACGCGAAACACAAGTCAATTATATCGCCTCTTTAGTTAGGATGTGCTTTTTTAAATTATATTTAAAGCGCAAGGGTATCGTGAGTTTATACGCAATAGGAATAGAATTATAAATTTTAACAATATTGTACAAAATGATCGATTAAAAAAATTAGTATTATGTGATGGAAGAGTTAGCATACCATTGCGCCTTATATTTATGTTATAAACATCTGTTCTATATTTACTTTTATTTTACAGATATGGAGGAGTTTTACTATATACGATGCTATGAAAAAGGCACGATCTGTAACAACCTACGATTTTCCATATTTAACCAGCCCACACCATTTAATTTATGCTTAACATGATCACATCTTTTTATTCCGAGTATCAGACGTAGAAAACTATTTTGGATTCTCGGAATTTTCTTGGACAAGACAAAGTCCATAAACATCACAGTAATTAAATAAGGAAAACACTAATGACTCACACAACATGGTTTTAGTTTAGCTTATCTTTAATTGGCAAAACAGAGTTATTAATTTTGATTTTAATGCTGCTATTAAACATTGTTTTTCCCCCCAAAGATTAAAACCGCCGACTTATTCGGATTTATTGTTAACATTTGCCGCTCGGAGACTTTAACAATATTATTTTGGTCGTTATTGATTTGCAATGTGGTTTGGTCAATTTTATCTAATGGAAAAGAATAATACAACTGGGTGTCATCTGCATAGAAATGTGCAGAGCAGTGCGTCAATACGGATGATAAATTACACGGATAGATAGAAAATAGTAAGGGACCCAGAATGGAACCTTGTGGCGCACCAGTCTCAAGTTCTCTTATACTAGAGTAACGTCCATCCACATGCAATACATTGCATTCTACGTTTTAAGTAATTTGTTGACAAGCGTCACTAGAGAAACCTATATGAGAGAGAATAGCCTAAATACATCAGGTTGAACAGTGTCAAACGCTTTAGAATAGCCTAGTAATATCAAAGCAGTAATTTTGTTATCATCAGTAGCGCCTATAATTATCATCAATGGTTTTGGAAAGAGCTGTAACACAACTATTAACCAGTTCCATAACCCGATTGAGTAGCAGGTAAAAGATTGGATTTGTTTAAATGATCCTTATTTTCTCCAAAATTTTAGAGAGAACAGGCAGAATACTTATTGGTCTTAAATCTTTACAATCTGTAGGAGGAGTACCCTTAGATAAAGGATGCACCACAGCTTCTTTCCAGCACGAAGGAAAAAAACTTTCGAGTAAACAGTAATTAATAATATGAGAAATATACGGCATTAAATGCGACGAACCAACCGACTGTGTCTTAATATAAAATACAATCTACGTTGCAGTATCCAGAGCTACAGCACGAAATTCTAATTTCTCAGTAACATTGGCATTAACATTATTTAAATAGAAATCCATAATTTCACGACAAAAACAGTATACCTTCTAATTTTTTGATGCTAACAAGGTTAATAATTATTTTTTTGACTCCGTACCTAATTCGAAGCTACCATGAATTAGGTACGGAGTCAAAAAAATAATTATTAACCTTGTTAGCATCAAAAAATTAGAAGGTATACTGTTTTTGTTTGACTTATTGTAAATATTTAATTCTTTGAGGCCTTTCCAAACATTATATTTCCCAGTATTATTACCAATTATCATCTCAAGATATGATTTTTTTCCATTACGAATTACGAATGTTGTATAATTTCTTAGCATTTTATAATAGTTCAAATGATTTAATTTACCTAATTTCTTAAACTTTATCAGAGCGTGTTCATTTATAATTTAACAATATTTCCATTTAAAAAGTTAAGTTTAGAATCAATATTCTTTAAATAGAACAAATTCTGGCAAAGAATCAGTTTAAGATCACTTAAAAACGTATCATAGATAAAAAATTTAAAACTACGATATGTCTTATAAGTAACTTCACGAAGTTGTTCCATTTTAATCGCACAGTATATTAATGAATGATCAGAAGCACGAATATCCAATATACCCGATTTCACTACCAAATCCAGTGCATTTGTACATATTAAATCTATTAAAGTAGCAGATTTGTTAGTAATTCTGGTAGGTTTATGGATTACCTGTGAAAATCCAAAACTATAGAAAAATGAATACAATTTTTCAACGCTTGAATTATTAAAATTTAGACAATTAATGTTAAAATCACCCAGCGAAAACAATTTATCACTTACCGGAAATACCATCGGCAAGAATCCTCCAAAACATCCAGAAAATAAGATACATTGGATTTAGGTGGATTATAGATTACACCCACAGAAATCAAACAGCATTCACAATTTCAATCCGCAACCGCTCAATTAAGTTATTAGTGACAATAACTTTGTATCTTAATGATACACGTAAATAAAACGCAACACCGCCACCAGGACCAGTTTTTCTATCATTTCTGATTAAAATGTAATTAGTAATATTTAAGTGGTGATTTTGAGTTGTGGGTTGAAGCCAAGTTTCCGAAACTGCAATCAAATCATAGGAATTCATTAAAACATGATTTTTAAATGGCTCGAAATTAGCTTGTAGAGATTTATATGAGCCAATTTCATGTTCACCTTCATTATGCCTCGCTATGTTTTGTTTATATAAAAAAATAAATAAAATAAAAAAAAATAAAAAATACAATGTTCAAAATAGCAAACTCGACAAGTACTTCCAGTACTCCAGTGGGTTATTCATACTGCACCTGGCTCAACTTGAATTTGTTCTTATTATATTTATATTGACCTAATCGATGACATCTATGAATTTGGTCACTAGGTATGTTAAGATTACTTTGACTTCTTAAAGCTGCTATTAATACTTCCTCAACATTTTCATTCTCATTTTCCGTAAAAATTCTTAAGTTATTCCTTCTACTATACTGCTGTAAATTCTCTAAATTATTAGATAACAATACATTATCTTTTTTCAAATCAACAATTTGCCCCTCCATTATCTTAACCTACGAATCAATTTTCATTTCCAATTATTCCATACATTATCAGCTAGTTTAACGATAAAATTATCATCTACCAGCAGTGCTTGTATTGAGATATAATTTCACGTAAGGGCATATTTATTTTTAATATTTTTCTAAATTCACAGTAATAATCACATTTTGCTCCTCACTTTTGCCGAATATCTTGAGGTCGTACCATGTAAAGTAGATGGCTTACGGTATTGTTGTTGTCCATGGTGTAACCTATTTTCTGTTTCTTGATCATATTCGAGAATGGAATAAGTGTGATGCAAAATAGCAAGGGCGGCAGTGAGTCACTCTGGAAAATTCCCCGTTTTATTCGGATTTTGTCTGTTCTGATATTGCCGTTTTGATAACACAACATGTTGTTGATGTTACTTTATTGATATTTTATTTGCAAACGCTTTAAGTGAATTAATAGCAAATATCGACATATAAGCAAAATCAAGGTTAAATAATAATAATAATAATAATAATAATAATAATAATAATAATTAGAATAATAATAGTAATAATAATAATAATAATTATTATTATTATCATTATTATTATTATTATTATTATTATTATTATTATTATTTCTCGTTTTTCCAGTTGTCTCTGCTAGTTGCAGGTAATGTATACGCACTTAGAGCGATTTAGTGCAGGTAAGTGTATAATAAGTGTTAGGTAATTCGACTTCCTTCTAGCGTACTTCACTAAGAACTCGTCTCATAATACTACAGGTACTTAATATAACAGATTTTTGCATAGGTTTCTATGCTGGAGAAGAGGTTTTTCGGGATCTCGACCAAACTGCCTAGAATTATTGGCACGATTTTTACAACATCCATCTTCCTCATGTTTTTTATTTCATCAGCTAATGGTAAATATTTATTTATCTTTTCTGCGTAGGTTTTTTCGATGTTTCCATTGAACGGTACGGCGATATCAATGATATATGTAATTTTTTCCTTTTTTTAATGTTAAAACTATATCTGGAATGTCGTTGATTGTTTTATCAATTATTATTTGGCGGTTCCAGCATAGACGAGTAGCACTGTCTTCACAAACTGAAGCCTCTCCAAATACTGTTTATGAGCGAGGACCGTGCACCCATCGATAATATGGTCGATTGATTCCTCTTTTTTTCCACACATTCTGCATCTTATGTCCTGGATGTTTTTTCTCATAATTCGCTTTCTGTAACTTCTTGTGGCCACCACTAGGTCTTGGATCGCTGCCATGAAACTCTGTTTCTTTAAACAAGTTTCCTGTTCGTAGCCATATTTGCGATGCAGTTGTGTTTATGTTGTCCCTTTCAATGGCAGCCTTGTATTTTCCATGAAGTGGCTTAGCTCTCCAGTCAGTTTTTAAGCTCTCAAGACTTGATATTTTTTATGTTGGGTCGAATTCTACGTTGTTCAGCCATAAAGGTGTAAGTTTTTCATCTGTTTTAGCGATTGATTGGTGCAGCTTACTATTTTTTACCCTATATTGGAAATATGATCTTAATTTTGCGACTTGTTGATAGTGTCTGGTTGTTAGGCTGGGGATTCCGCGGCCTCCTTCTTTACGTGGCAGGTGGAAACGCTCAATGGCTGAGTGTGGGTGTTGTCCTTTGTACTTACGAAATTCTTTTCTTGCCTTCATGTCTAAGGCACTCAGCTCTGTATCAGTCCAGTTAAGGATCCCAAAGATACACGTCATCACTGATGTGGCGTAGGTGTTTCTTGCTGATACTTCAGTTTCTAGTCTAGATCTCACTGGGTACTCGTATGTGTCGTTAACTTTTTCTTTATAAATGGTTTGATCTATTCCTGACGTGTGTGTGCATATCCTAAGTACTTGTACGTATCATCTTTTTCATGCCTTGCACTAGTCGTTGATTAATTACATCATAGTCTTCATCTTTAACCCACTTTCCTTTGATCATGTTGTTAATCTTGCACCTGTCTAGAGCAAATCTCATTCCAATATCGGAGCGGATGTTGCCGACAAAGTCAAGTAACTTGTGTATTTCTTCTTCTTTCGATGAAAAAAGTTTCAAATCATCCATATACCATAAATGCTGTGTACCCTTGTTATAAGTGTTTAACAGATATGTAAGTAGTTTTAAGGTTAAGCAAAACCACAAGGGGCTTAATGCATCCCCTTGGAATATACCCCGCTGAATGTTTATTTGGAAAACTTCTGTTCTCCCATCATAATTTTGAACTATTAGAGTTTTCCGTAGTTGCATTGCGTGTTGTAGTAATTTTATAATGTGCTATTTTGTGTATTGTTAAACACTCCAATAGCCAACTATGTGGTACGCTGTCGAATGCCTTTTGGTAATCCACATAAGCTTTACATAGCGTCTGTTTAGTCTTTAATGCGTTGTTAGTATTATGACTGTGTCCATTACTAGCTGTTCTTTACAGCCTTGTGAGCCTTTTCTGCAACATGTTTGCTCTTCGTCTAGTAATTAGTTATTTGATAAATGCTCATAGGTTTTTGTCGCAATTAAAGATCTTAATATTTTGTATGTGTAGACAAGCACGTAATTGGCCCAAATCGCGATAGATCATTAGTAGGTTCTGCACCCTTTGGTAGTAACTTTGGATCTTGTATAATGTCTGCAAAACACGTTGCTAAATATTGGTGAGTCGCTGTAAATTTGTTTATCCAATAGTTATGAACTTTATCCCTACCGGGTATTTTCCAATTTATTGTCTTATTCACATTTTTTTGGATATCTTCTTTAGTTATTTTCATAGGGGACATAGCAGCAATTTTTGTTGTTTTCCTTTTTTCTTCAAATTACTATTTCTTCTTCTTATGTTCGACTGGATTGTTCCGTATACTGTTCCAATAATTCTTAATCTCTTCCTTTCCGGTGTTATTTTATTAGTTTGAACACCTACCTGCTGCAAACCTCTGTAGAAAGCTCTTTCGTTTCTGTTAAATTGTAAATGTTATTCGTTTCTTTTATTACTTGTTTTAGATCTTCGGAGCCTTTTTGACATTGCAGCTAACCTTTGTTTCAGGAAGTCCTGTATTTCTGCGAATCCCGGTTTTTTCTCAGACCTATATTTTTTGATGACTAATTCTTTCTTCGTTTTGACTTTGGTACTAGGTTCTTGTCGTTGACTGTGTGCAAGTATACTTATTTCTTCTCTTAGCTCACTAATTTTTGCTCTTATTTTCCAGCCGTGCATCATATTTATCTTCTTCTTTGTTTTTCTTTCTCGGACTGACCGTGTAAATGTAATACGATTGCTGCTCCCAAGTAAACCAATGTGTGGATGTCTTCTAAATCCATGTGTTCTGTAATTGTTTCTTTTACTATTTCATTTATTTCATTAACTATTATGTCTGTTTCAGGGTTCAGCTTCAGTTTGGAAGAGAAGGTCTACTCGTTGGGTCCATTCTATTGTATATCATACATAATTTGACAAATGTCTCTACATTTTTTTTTTTATGTATGATTGTGGTCCTGAACAGGCCAAATTTGGCCTATCGTGCTAAAGCACTCAGGAACACTTAGGAGGATGGATAGCGGGATAATGAATTGCCAATAGATGACTATGAACAGCTACCTTAAATTTTCTCATATCATAAGTGAGACGAAAGCAGGAACTAGGGAGATCATTCCAGTGTTTAGAAGCCGTGTAGAAAAATGTGGATTGCGCCCGTTTGGTACGACAAGTGGAGATTTGTACTGCATAATGATGATGTGAATGAGCGAACCGAGTGTTTCTCGCAAACATAGGCCGAGATGGTATCAAAGAATATAATTCAGCAGCGCAATAGCCGCTGTAATAACGATAATACAAAGAAAGAACTGAAACCATCCTTCTATGCTCAAGGGACTGTATGTGAGAAGTTAAGGTCGGGTCATTTATAAGCCTAATCGCTCTCTTTTGAATACGATCAACGATATCGAGAGCGTATTGGGGAGCACTAACCCAGAGGTGAGAATTATATTCCAGATGAGGCCGAATTTGGGCCTTATACAGCAGAAGGAGTTGTCGAGAGGTAAAGTACTGCTTAGATCTGTACAAAAAGCCTATTTTACGAGCAGCTGTTTTGGTAACTGACAGAAGATGGTCAGCCCATGAGAGATTTGAAGATACAGTCATACCCAACAGAGTAATAGAGTCTGAAAACTTAAGAACTGAACAATTCATACATGCAACAGGAAATGATCGATCTTTTTTGGCGGACATAAGGCAACACTGGGTTTTGTTAGCATTAAATTTAACTAGATTATTGCTTCCCCATTCGAGAATACATTGAATGTCTTTGTTGATTGAATTTGCCATTTCAGATTTAATTTCTTGATTTGACATAGAAGGTCAATTATCACTATGAGTAGACTGAGGTGAACTACGGTGAAGAGTGCTATCGTCAGCAAAGTAATGGATGGGGTTAGTTGTTGAAGAAATAAGGTCATTTATGTACAATAGAAAAAGTGTAGGCGGATCCCTGTGGTACGACCGCGTTAATGCTAACTTCTTTTGAAAAAAAGCCATCAACTACGACACGTATTCGTCTTTTAGCAAGGAAACTAGAAACCTAGTTGTTGAGCGTATCATTTAACCCAAACGAGGTAAGTTTGGCAAGTAAACACTTATGCCAAACTTGGTCAAATGCCTTTGAGAGCGACTACAACTGTTTCGCCGGACTGCTCTACTATATTGTTCCAAACTTGGGTCACATATGAAAGAAGATCACCCGTTGAACGACTTTTCCTAAACCCATATTGGTGGTCACTAAGGAGTTTGCTAGTTTCAAGGAACGTGATTAGTTGCTGAATATATATATATATATATATATATATATATATATATATATATATATACATACTGATGATGTGAATGAGCGAACCGAGTGTTTCTCGCAAAGATAACCCGAGATGGTATCAAAGAATATAATTCAGCAGTACAATAGCCGTTGTAATAACGATAATACAAAGAAAGAACTGAAACCATCCTTCTATGCTCAAGGGACTGTATGTGAGAAGTTAAGGTCGGGTCATTTATAAGCCTAATCGCTCTCTTTTGAATACGATCAACGATATCGAGAGCGTATTGGGGAGCACTAACCCAGAGGTGAGAATTATATTCCAGATGAGGCCGAATTTGGGCCTTATACAGCAGAAGGAGTTGTCGAGAGGTAAAGTACTGCTTAGATCTGTACAAAAAGCCTATTTTACGAGCAGCTGTTTTTGTAACTGACAGAAGATGGTCAGCCCATGAGAGATTTGAAGATACAGTCATACCCAACAGAGTAATAGAGTCTGAAAACTTAAGAACTGAACAATTCATACATGCAACAGGAAATGATCGATCTTTTTTGGCGGACATAAGGCAACACTGGGTTTTGTTAGCATTAAATTTAACTAGATTATTGCTTCCCCATTCGAGAATACGTTGAACGTCTTTGTTGATTGAATTTGCCATTTCAGATTTAATTTCTTGATTTGACATAGAAGGTCAATTATCACTATGAGTAGACTGAGGTGAACTACGGTGAAGAGTGCTATCGTTAGCAAAGCAATGGATGGGGTTAGTTGTTGAAGAAATAAGGTCATTTATGTACAATAGAAAAAGTGTTGGCGGATCCCTGTGGTACGACCGCGTTAATGCTAACTTCTTTTGAAAAAAAGCCATCAACTACGACACGTATTCGTCTTTTAGCAAGGAAACTAGAAACCTAGTTGTTGAGCGTATCATTTAACCCAAACGAGGTAAGTTTGGCAAGTAAACACTTATGCCAAACTTGGTCAAATGCCTTTGAGAGCGACTACAACTGTTTCGCCGGACTGCTCTACTATATTGTTCCAAACTTGGGTCACATATGAAAGAAGATCACCCGTTGAACGACTTTTCCTAAACCCATATTGGTGGTCACTAAGGAGTTTGCTAGTTTCAAGGAACGTGATTAGTTGCTGAATATATATATATACATACTGATGATGTGAATGAGCGAACCGAGTGTTTCTCGCAAAGATAACCCGAGATGGTATCAAAGAATATAATTCAGCAGTACAATAGCCGTTGTAATAACGATAATACAAAGAAAGAACTGAAACCATCCTTCTATGCTCAAGGGACTGTATGTGAGAAATAAGGACGGCTCATTTATAAGCCTAATCACTCTCTTTTGAATACGATCAACGATATCGAGAGCGTATTGGGAAGCACTAACCCAGAGGTGAGAATTATATTCCAGATGAGGCCGAACTAAATTGGGATACTTCGTGTACTTCTTGTGGTGTTGAAGGTAAGACTTGTGGTTGTTGACTTTTTTGTTCATCTTTCGTATTTACTCTACCTAATTCCGTCTCGCGATTTAGATATTGTTTCAGCTCGTAACATTCAAAAAACTGATTATCGCTGGTCTTTTATATTTTGAACTGTTTTGTGTTTTAATTCAGGGAACGTCTCTGTTACCGTTCTATGCAAATCTTTCACGATTGAGTCTTGCTGAGTTTCACGTTCAATTAATTTAAAATAACAGCGAAGTAAATTTAGTTCGCTGAACATGCGGGACAGGAGTGCTGGGTTGTGGCAAATTTTCCACGGCAACAGACATTTCTGCAGTGGACGCCTGCGAATGAAGCTGTTGTGTGCGTCCTAATTCTATTTAATTTTAATGTTGTGCTTAGTCGAACGTCGCGTGGGTCTGCAGGAACAGCATCAAGGCGCGTCCGACCAGGGTCCTGCTGTCCGGGCACGCCTAGGCGGTTACTTCTTGTATTAACTGGAGCACCGTATATTGAACAGTTCAAAAGAGGAGCTAACACTTAATACGGTTGAGAACTCTTAGCACCGCTCAGATAGATGCAGTGAGCCCCCCCGCCCCCCACCACGATAAGGTGGTTTCCATGGGGAAATTTGTATAAAGCAAACAATGAAAACATATTGTAAATTAATGCTTGTTACAGACACATCATATTTTAGGATTTAAGAAGCTTGCCAATGACTTGTTGAAACACGTAACTGCTTAGTTTCTATTTAAGAAAAATTCTAATAGTCTAAGACTACAAGTACTTGTGTGTATGGGGAAGGTTATGAGTTCTATCTATTTCATGTCTGAGATAATTGAATTAAAAAAACAAACGGCAATATGATTGCTCATGACACCCAAATAATGACCTTGAAAAATTGTCCATACTCCGCGGATAACTTTCCTTCGTGTCTGCTTTTCTACAAAATTTGCTAAACCTTTCTTTCTGTCAATAATCATCATGAAGCTACGTGTACTGTTCATCGAATTTGAGTGACTGTACAGTTATATACAACCATAAACTCTTTAAATTATCTTTTATTAAGAGGACCCTCTTATGTCCTCGTTACCGTTAAACTGCATTTTACAATCCAAGCAATCTTTAATTTTCCCATCGCTTTCACAAAATGCTTTTTAAATTATTTACAGAAATTGTGATATGGCTGCGTAAATGAAATAAATGAATCCAATCTTTCTCCACCTGTTAGAGATTTTTTCTGTCATTCCCATGTAAACACTATCTGCAATTATCATACATTTAAATTCTACATGAACCTAGCGGACCAATAAGCCGATCCTCCGGTTATATCTCAGGAACTGTTTATCGTACAGCTTTGGGAAAAAAATTATTTCCTTAGTAAAAACGGCCAAGGGAAATCGTTGGCAATAACTTTCAAGTTTCTAGCTTTAGCGATAGAGGGCATAATCCTTACAGAAAAATTTAAAAACAATTTTTTTATAAAATATGTCCAATCATACTAAGTATTAAATAAATAAATTAGAATGATGCATAATTTCTGCACAAATTTTGTTAAATACCTTTTTCTCTATTTCTTCAAATAAATGGTGTGGGAGAGTGGAATGTTTGCATGAATAAATGCCTATAACCTTGGTTTGGATCAACCTATTTTAACGAAATTATTCTCATTCTAAAGGGCGTAGATGAACCAATTACATCTACTATAAAACAATTGCATTTAGTTTTAATTTCAACGGCAATTGTGCTGCTGAATTATATTCTTTGATACCATCGCGGTTTATCTTTGCGAGAAACACTCGGTTCGCTCATTCACATCATCAGTATGCAGCACAAATCTCCACTTGTCGTACCAAACGGGCGCAATCCACATTTTTCTACACGGCTTCTAAACTCTGGAATGATCTCCCTAGTCCCTATTTTCCTCTCACTTATGATATGAGAAGATTTAAGGTAGCTGTTCATAGGCATCTATTGGCAATTCATTATCCCTCTATCCATCCTCCTAAGTGTTCTTGAGTGCTTTAGCACGATAGGCAAAATTTAGCCTGTTCAGATCCACAATCATAAAAAAAAACAAACAAAAAATTGTCGTAGATAGAGGACACTTTCAAATAAAAATATTAAAATTTGTCTGTGTTACAATTTTTAAATGGAAACACCTAAGTGTTGTAAATTACAACGGAAACTGATTAGATTCGTAACAAAATGGTGCAAACCGCATGTCGATATCTTTTGTCTAACTTGAGATATAAGTAAAAACGCGTAAACATATGTAACTATTCTCCGTTTAACGAACAGATTCAGTAAGTGCTCCTCCCACGAGTTAGCGCCAAATTCCAATGGCACATTACTATTAGTTAGCCTGGTTCACACAACCACGAAAAATTTTGTATTATATTAACCTATAAATGTCAAAGTAATTTGTCATTTAGCATTTGTGTTTTCATTCTCTATTTTGGTTAAAGCTTTTGCTCTACTACTTTTCATTTTCAAAAACAGTAATTTTCAATACTAACTAGAATTTTGTAGCCTATTAGCAAATAATTACATTTATTATGGATCAACGAAATCTTTCGCCCCCGAAAAAATGCCCGTCCAGGAATTTTTCCGTTGACGAAAAGGACCGAATCTTAAACATTTTTAAAGTTTGTGTTGAAGAAAACCCGAACAACAACAAGACTGAAAATGTTGCATTTACAGCAAAAGCAGCAGGTAACATAATAACTTTATAAAAACATATTTTATTCATTACTTTATCATTTTAGGTATTACAGATAAAAGTGTTCTGTATTATAAGTGTTTTGTAACTGTGGTTTCCTATTAGTGCAGTTGATCGGCCTATTTCCACAGTTTATGCTTTTTGAGCGCGACGTTTCGGAAGCGGACTCTGCTTTCGTCATCAGGCTTAGTTCTGAGAAGGACTGTTTTCGCACTTGAGTTGAATTTAAATGATATATATATATATATATATATATATATATATATATATATATATATATATATATATATATATATATAATTTTCCCAAGCGCTTGACTACTCTCAGATTCGAACTTGGTACCTTTCACTTACTAGTCTGACACCTTTACCGCTGAGCCACTGAGTAATCCAATATATATTTGCTAGAACTTAAACTTTTTCGTGGTTGCACAGAAGTTTATTGCGTATGTTGCGTCGTAACCTCTCGCGCAGGTGTGTTGCGCTTAACCTCTTTGCGCATTATTTGAATCCATATGGGTTTCATTTCTACACTAGCTTGGCTTATTGGATTTTCTGCTAGTGCGATGAATGTTGCTTCCTTGAGTTTCCGACGAGTTGTGTTCTCGTCCTTTGCCACTATCTGTGTTATCCCATTGGATGCGGTGGTCTTCGTTCCAGACATGTTCAGCGATTCTTGATCTTTCTGTTTCGCCCTTGCGGACGTTGTTCTTGTGTTCCTGCGTTCTCACTTTGAGTGGTCTACTGCTCTCTCCTATGTATGCTCTGCCGCATTCGCATGGTAGGTTGTATACACAATTCTTGGAATTCTGATCTTCATTGTATGGTTTGGTTTTGGTTAGTATTCCCCTGAGTGTGTACAACATTCTACGTGAGTACATGCAAACACATGTATTACATCCTCCGACTGTGTACCACCGACAACGAGCAATTATGGACAACATTGACGACGAAACTAAGAGTAATTTTAGGCGTGTAGTCCATTCCTTTTTGAACAAAACGATACACCTACTCTAAACAAAATTGTGGCCGCTGTTGATCAGCACGATGAAATGCCTCTATTAAAAGGAGTACATTGAGAACCTTGTTGAATGAAATTGGCTTTAAGTAAGAAAAGGAATTATCTCTAACACAAATTAAACTTTATTTTGAAATATAAGTATTCCAAGAGGCCAAGAAATAGTTTTCTTAAAGAAAAATCCGAGATAGAAAATACAGATAAGAAGAAAGAAAGGCATATTTCTTAGACGAGATTTATGTTAATGCTGGCCATACAGTAAGCAAAGTATGGAAAGACACAACCATCTTGACTCCGAGGTAAGCGTTTGTTAATGGATTAAGACCGGGGTTACGGGATCCATCGGGAAAAGGAAAACGCCCTATCGTTCTCCACATTGATTCCGAGGATGGTTTTGTTCATGATGGTTTGTTATTCGAGTCCAAGAAA
Organism: Vesta saturnalis; assembly: GCA_036346205.1. Lineage (NCBI taxonomy): Eukaryota > Metazoa > Arthropoda > Insecta > Coleoptera > Lampyridae > Vesta > Vesta saturnalis. The sequence continues at coordinate 2,324,882 of JARFJB010002176.1, read as the reverse complement.
TCCGGCGATTATCATGAAGAAATGACAGCTGCTGTCTTTGAAGAATGTTTCGCAACGTTCTTGGACGTTTAGTCAAAAACGCTGTTATAGTGTTAGATAACGCTTCCTCTCATAGCAGAAAGATCGACAACAATCCAAATTCAGGATCATAAAAGCTGACATTCAGGCATGGCTAACCAGCAAATCCATTGATTACGAACCAAATATGATCAAAGACGAACTTCTCGACCTTGTCAGAAAAGTTGCTATTGCTCCTAAATTAGTTGTCGATGAGATACCAAACACACAGAATCATACTGTATTGCGTTTACCTCCATATCATTGCGAATTAAACCCAATCGAACTGATATGGGCACAAATTAAGGATGAAGTTGCGAGGAACTGTACAACATTTAAAATCGCAGATGTGCACCATTTATTTTGCACCGCTGTTGCAAACGTAATGTCAGATAATTAGAAAAATTCCATTAGACACGTGAAAAGTGTGGAAAAAAATATGTGGCAATTGGATGTTACTATAGAAGTTCAAGTGGAGCCGTTGATCATCCAGTTAGGCGATAACTCTTCTTCATCAGACTCCGAACAAGACACCTGTTGTACTTTATTTACAGACTTAGTAAGAAATACAAATAAATGCAGCTACAAGAAGAATTGTGAAATAAGGCACTACTTACGATAAAGTTATTGTGGCAATTATTAAAGAATAAAGGGGTTTTTCTCAACTGTAACATAATTGCATTTTGCAGTTTGTTTAGATAAACTAACGCTTGTGACATCAACAAGGAGTTGACTTGTAAATTCCTATAAAAATAAAATATAAGCTTAAAGTTGTATTCATTTACTATTTACCTGCCCGGCTTATGTCCTTTTACAAACAAATAAATTAATGTTATTTTTCGATTTCCAAAATACGTGCCCTGACAATTTGACTGGATTTCATGTGAGATTTGACAGATTGGTAAATATTAACGAGTTATGTACAGCATGTCAACATTCCCATCGCCTAAAGATGCTTGTTTTCAAACCGTATTAAAACCGATTCATTGGTGACAGAGAATTTTGATTCGTAAAAATGTGTGATTTTAAAATATGTGTATTTCTAAATATGTTTATTATTTGATTACTGTTAAAACTACATAATTATACATTTTAGGGACTGCAATAATTCATATGCATACATTAAAGAACCGTTGAATGTAATTCAACCACAGTATTATCCAGAAAGTAATTTTTTTATGATTCTAAACAAGGCCTATGCACAGTTAGTAGCAATCACCTACAAATTTGTAGGAGGACCATTTACTGAATCTGTTCGTTAAACGGAGTATAGTATTGGCTCACTCTGTATTATAATTTAAAATAACAGAATATGTCAGTATTTTCAGAATTTGTTAAACTAAGAAGGCTGCGAAATAAAGTTGACAGGGACTTCAAATCGTTTATTCATTGACAGTACTCAAAACATTGCGATCTTTTTAAGAACTCGAATAACTCGAATGTAACTTTTCTTAATTAGATATTAATATTATTAATATCTGTAAATAATCAGCATTCATTCATAATGAGTATATCAAATGCCGAATTGTATGATTTGATTGGAGTTTATTTCGAACGCCATCAAAATGCCGCTATTGCCTCACGTATATATGCCATAACATATCCTGGCACGAGGTATTATGGCAAATAAGTATTTAAAAGAAAGGCTAGAAGATTAAAATAAATTGGCAGCTTTCATCGTCCTTGTTATAAATGACGTGGTAGGTGTGACCGAAGATAATGTAATCAATGTTATTGCTTTAGTTCAACAGAATCCACACATAAGTAGTCGGCAAATATCTACAGAATTAAACATACCAAAAACTACCGTTCTAAGGATTTTAAAGCATAACAGGTAGGTTTCTTATAATATTATGAACTGCACGTTTAAGTTTGAAAATTGTAATCCTCTTTAAATTTTAGATTCAACTGTTTTATTTTCATATTGCCATAAAAACGGCAACATGGCACTTTAATCATTTCACTAATTCCGTAAAAATATTTGTTTTTATATATGTTTTTTAGACTGCATCCTTATCATGTAGTTCAACACCAAGCTTTACATGAAAGGGATTTCGATGCAAGGCTGGATTACTGCAATTGGATGCTAGGTATGCTGGAAAAACAACCACATATCATATGAAATATTTTGTGGACAGACGAAGCCACCTTTAGTAGTGCGGGTGGTGTTAATCTGCATAATATGCATTATTGGGCTGAAGAAAATCCGCACTGGATGGACGAAGTGCAGCTTCAAGGTAGGTGGAGTCTTAATGTTTGGTGTGGTATAGTTGATGGAAAAATCATAGGACCATATTTCTTTGAAGAAACTTTAAATGGCGATACATATTTAAATTTTTTGACAAATGAATTGCCTATTTTATTAGAAGACATTTCCTTACAAACAAGAAGAGATCTGATATTTCAGCATGGTGGGTGTCCTGCGTACTTTTCTAGGCGAGTTAGAGTTTATTTGAATTTAAGATATCCATATAAATGGATTGGAAGGGGAAGTATATTTCCATGGCCAGTTAGATCTCCAGACTTAACATGTCTAAACTTTTATGTATGGGGAAGACGCGACAAGACTTGAAACAATGCATTAGAAACGCAATAAATAGTACATCCATACCTGAGATTGAAGCAGCTGCTGTGTCTACCCGCGATAGATTACGTCTTTGTATTGTAATTTACAATATTTAGGTGTTTCCATTTAAAAATTGTAACAGACAAATTTTAATTTTTTTTATTCGAAAGTGCCCTCTATCTACGACAATTAAAACTAAATGCAATTGTTTTATAGTAGATGTAATAGGTTGATTCCAAACCAAAGTTATAGGTATTTATTCTTGCAAACATTCCCACTCTCCCCCACCATTTATTTAAAAAATAGAGAAAAAAGTATTTAACAAAATTTGTGCGGAAATTATGCATAATTCTAAGTTACTTATTTAATACCTACTATGATTGGATATTTTTTATAAAAAAATTGTTTTCAAATTTTTCCATAAAGATTATACCCTCTAGCGGTAAAGTTATTTCCAGCGAATTCCCTTGGCCCTTTTTACTAAGGAAATTTTTTCCCCAAAGCTGTACAATAAACAGTTCCTGAGATATAGCCGGAGGACCGGCTTATTTGTCAACAACATGTTGATGTTAATTTATTGACATTTTTTTGCATAAACTTTAATAACTTTAAAATTAAATAGCAAATATCGACATATAAGGAAAATCAAGGTATAATTAAAGAACGCTAATTAGGTTCAGCGCTTAACGAGACGAATTGTCTTAGAACAGCAGGAACTTTTGCTAAATCCGATTACTGGTGGTTTAAACAGATCTTTTTGTTATATAGGAAGGATATAGATAAATTAAAATACTCTATACATGTTTAAAGCAAAGTAATGTTAGAAATAAGAATTTCGGGTTAGATAATAAAGCTTACTTAATGTTCCAATCGGTTTTGTAAAAATGTAATGACCAATTTATCAAATGTAAATGGAGTATGGTTCTTGGTAGGTGTATTGGTTTTCTAATGTGATAAATATAAAGACCGTCAGCTTATTACCTTTCAAAAAACCAATGCATTTTGGTTCATAAACTAGTTACCTTATCAGATTATAATAATTAACCTTGGTCTCAAAAAACTTAAGCAATGAAACGTCGCCTACATAGAATACTTTCTTCAATAGCCATAAACGACTACATTGAAACATTACTCTACAAAATGTACAGTTCATGTAATTCTTATGCGACAAAATATTTGTATTGGAATTACAGGTTTGGTCAGGATTCAAATATAATACAAAACTTTTAAAGTTTTAATTTTATTATTATTTATAGAAACACTTTATCCAGTTAAAAAATCTGATTTGACCAGCACATGCTGCGTTAGCAATACGTTTTTGTGGCATAACCCTTCTTCAGCAGCCCCCTATTCAGCGGCCCCCGTTCCAGCGGTCCCTGTTCTAGCGGACCCCGTTTTAGCTGGAAAATAGACCTAGTTGCGTTAGCATAACGTCGACCAAAAAATGAATTAACTTATTAAGTACTTTGGTTGTTCAGAAAAAAAGAATATAAAATACTGTTGTCACATTGTTATATTCGATATGAATAAATTCATTTAAATTAATAGTTCACATTTTAATATTTTCAAATTGCTAATAATGAATTGATTGAGATCAACTTTTTGATGGGATCAGCCGCATCCTTAAAAAATCAACAATTCCAAGCGCTATGTATCTATTTCACTACCCTAAAGTAAATTATGGAAAACGTGAAAAACATAATTTTGGAAAAGATAATTTGAAACGGTGAGCTCCCTATCATTTCACCCTTACCAAATAGTGCAAAGGGGCTGCGGAAAAGGTATACCGCCAAAACGCGGGCCGCTGAAGCGGGTCACCGCTGAAACAGGGTCTGCTGAATCGGGACCGCTAAAACGGGGACCGCTGAATCGGTAACCGCTGAATCGGTAACCGCTGAACCAGGGTATCACCGTTTTTGTAGTTTTTTAGTTCTTGTAGACAAAGAAACGCAAATGTACCCCTTTAGTTCGCATCTCTTTAGTGCACGTCCTCAAAATATTTTTTTTATTCTATTTAGGTCTTAGAGACGAAGGCAAGTTTAACTGAAATCGATATTCCAATCTTTGCATTGCGGCTTTAACATGAAAATGCAAATTTTCACGGTTATCACTCATAATTTTGGGTATGACATCGCTTATTTTGTTATTATTCTACCAGTATAAACGTTTCGATAACAATTACAGTTATCTTCTTCAGTAAATGATAATAGTTTTAAGATGTCAAATATACAGACAAAGTGATTTTATTTTTTGATTTTATGAGTTGATTTTGAGTTATAGGGTTTTAATTGCCAGCTGATTTTTGCAAAATTTTATCCCCACAATATTATTGATAATTCACAACATTTTGGTACACTTTAAGCAAAATGAAAATATTCAAATATTTATAATTTATACAAATTGTGCGAAGTGCGACAAAAGTAAAGCAACAAATTGTTAAGCAATATTTTATTTTTCACTAACAAACATTTAAACACTTTTGAGAATAATTACGGTACCTAGAAAGTTAATAGTTAATAGAATATCCGTTATTGTTTATTATTTGGCGACAACGTCGAGGCATTGAGTCAATCAACTTTTGAATAGTATTTTCAGGAAGATTTGTCCAAACTTCATTAATATTATTTACTAACGATTGTTTATTTGGAAAATTTTGTATACGAATTTGACGTTCCACTTCTTCCCACAGATTTTCAATAGGGTTAATCGTCTGGGGATTGGGCCGGCCACTGCAAAACTCGAACGTTACTTTCGTGAAATCACTCCTGAACAACTCGTGAAGAGTGTTTTGGATCGTTATCCTGTTGGAAGATGAAACGCAACGGCATTTCCCACTCTGCATAAGGTAGAATTACATTGTGCAATATATCCCTATATATAAATCGATTCATGGTGTCGTTAATGAAATGTAAAGGACCCACTACATTCCATAAGAAACAAACCCTGTAACCATGTTTAACTGTGGGTTTAACGTATTTCAGGTTAAACCGTGTGTTGATTGGCCGTCCTACATGCTTCATTCCATCAGAATTGAAAATTTTATAACGCGTTTCATCACTAAACAGAACTTTTACCAATCAACTACTGTCCAATTTAAATGTCGACGTGTAAATTCAAGCCAAGCGACTCTATTTCTTCTCGAAATAAGCGGTTTTTTAGCCGGACGTCTACTGAACAACGTTGCGTCTACTAACCTTCTTTGAACTGTCCGTGCATTAACTGTAATTTCTGGAATTTCTGCAATAATTCTAGGTGCAGACAACCAAGGATCGTTTTAGGAAATTCTTTTAATGCGCCTGTCCATCCAAATTGTTGTTTTTTTTGGTCGTCCCGATTTCAGTAGATTCTGTAAATGTCCCCTTTCATTATAACATGCAATTATTTTGGATAAGCTGTATCTGGGTAAAACAAATAGTCTTGAAATTTCGGCTTGTTTTATACCTTCCAAATGTGCATTCACTACTCTCTGCTTTAAGTCTATCTAAATTGGGATACCTCTTGGCATGATTAATCCAACACAAAATAATTAATTAAACATAAAATAAACTCTGCAAAATTATTCTACTCTTTACTTTCACCAAAACCTTCAATTTTTATGCGAATATTAAAATGTCGCTCTACTTTTGACGCTTTGCAATACTGTACTTAAAAGTTTATGTTAGTATCATTTCATTTGTTTTTATTGTTGGAGAAACTTGTTGCCGCCGATGACAGCAGCACACTATGATATTTAATGACATAATGTATTTAAATAAGGTACCATGCATTTAATATTTTAAAATCCAGATTCTTTCATTTTTTTTAAAGTGTTGCTCTATTTTTGTCTGATACTGTATATATGAAATCTGAAAACATAAATGTAAGCATATTACAATAGTTAGAAAACGTATATTATAAAGCCAATTACGAAATATTATTTTAATAAAGATTAGCTAGACCTTTAACAAACTAAACATTATTGAACTGCCTTAACATTATCTCACCGGGTGAGTGAAATATATAGATACATACCGAAATAAGGCTCAAAAACTATAAAATAAATCGTGAAAAACGAAGTAGGGTTAAGTAGCAGGCAAGGTCACCAAGCTGCAGCAGTACCAAAAGCGCTGTTGCCAAATTGCTTATTTATAGCTTGGTTACAAGTAAAGTTAATGGATGGGACAGAAGATCAAAGACATTGGAAAAGCAACCTAGGATCCCTAGCAGAATTCCATAAGAGGAAAAACGAAGAAACTAATCAACAAACCGACCTAGAAGCATTTAAACAAAGTAAAAAATCCAGAGATCCTCTACAGTAAAGAGAAATACAGGGACAACAACAGAAAAGGTAAGGGAAGGCGAAAGTATTATGGAGAAACTATGTAACATGATGAAACAGATGAGAAACAAGATGAAAGAAATTAACAACGGAAGGTTAGAGTACAAGGATGAGATACAAACAAACAACAAGACAATGAAACAATATGGAGAAGAAATTCATAAAGTTAAAGAAGAACTTATTAAAAGAGAGACAGAGTGGGAAAAAGAAAAAACGGAAAGACAAAAGGAAGTGCAGTACCTTAAGGCTAAGATAGAAAAACAGGAGAGAGAGAAACAGAAAAACAATATTGTTATTAAAGAATGGGAACCAAAAGACACTAGGATGCCCGAAACAGAAGTAGAAACATTGATACAATAAACAAGCACCTAAACAAACATTTCTAGCAGAAATGTCTTCTATTGCTGAAAAACTCGAAATAATGAGAAACACGGCAAAACTGGGTAGAGAAAAAAATTATATAGAAAACGATCTAACCAAAGATGAGTTATCTTATCCAAACAGCTATAAAAAAGTAGCAAGAGAAAAAAAAGAGCAAGAGGGCACAAATAGGCTGCAAGAAACTAAAGATCGACAACATACAATGGGAATGGTCAAATAAAGACGGAGGCAGCCTAAAAATTAAAAATGATATCCCAAAATACTTATAATTCAACACAAAGAACGAACTAAGATGACAGACATGGCAATGAAAAAGGATATGAATAGGGAAACAGAAAGAGACACAATAAACACAAAAACAAGCACTGAGTGGAAATTGGGAATATGGCATGTTAGAGAAATCAGCTATGTAGGAGCACTAAAGCAATTAATAGAACAACTAAAGAAATATAAGGTTGAGAATAGAAGCAATACAAGAAACAAACCAACAAAATGAGAGCATCACGGAAATAGATGATTATTTATTCCTTAAATCCAAAATATACTAAGGACAGGCTTTTTAATCAAAAAAGAAAGAGTAGCAAGTATATTGGACTTTAAGAAGAAACGAACGCTTGAGTTATTTGAGGGTATCAAAGGAAATTAAGGATAATAAATATACACTCACCAATAGAAGATGCAGAAGAAGTCAAAGATAAGTTCTATTAAGAACAAAACACCTAAATATGATGTCAAAATTATAGCGGTAGATTGTAACGCGAAAGTAGAACAAGAAGCAAGGAACGGATCAGCAGCGGGAAAGTACAGTAAGCATAACAAAACAGATAAAATGGACAGATATTAATTCAATTTGCTTAAATAAAACCAACATTCCTAAAACATAGAGATATATAAAGGAACCTGGAAAAGCCCAGATGGCAAGACAACGAATCAGACCACATAATAATTGAAATGAAGCAAAAAGCTAGTATAGAAAATGTAAAAATCGCAAGAGGGACAGAAATAAACTCTGACCAGTAATTGGTGTGGGCGAAACTAAATTTGGAGATACTTCTAGAAAAGAAAAAACAAAAGAAGCAATATATAAGGTGGGATATAAGGCCGTTACAATAAGACCAAAATATAAAAGAAAGCTATAAACAGGATGTTGAAAAAATACCAAAATAGGAAGAAAGAGAAAAGTGGTAGAAGAAGAATGGAAAATACTGAAAAGAATAATAGAAGCGGCGACAAAGAAAGTACTACGGGAAAAGAATAATTGGTGCGATGAGGAATCCAAACAAATCTCGCAAGAGTTAAGCACAGAAAAATGAAAATGTTGAATGAAAAAACAAAAGAAAGTGAAGATAGCAAGAAGAAATGGTCAAAAAAATAGAAGAAAACCATAACAAGCGGAATAGAAGAATGTTCTATAAAAAAATAGGTGGCACAAAGAATAATTATCAAGAAAAAATTGAACTATGCAGAGCCAAAAATGGAGATATAATTGGTAAAAAAGAAGCAGAACATTACCAGAAGATCATGGAAGAGATAGAAAAGCAAGGTAAAGACAAGACAAAGAAGAAAAAGACGGAGGAAAAGATACAAAAGAGAAAAGTAAGGTACCAACAAGAGAAGAATTCAATAAAGTAATACAAAAATTTAGAAATAAGGAAATACCCGGAAAATTAATAAAAGAGGGAATAGAAGCACTAACAGATACATTGTATAAACTAATTTGTGAAGTATGGGCAAGCAAAAAAATGCCAAGAGAATGGAAGGGGGTATTAATTAACCAATCCATAAAAATGAGACAGACTAGCTTGTAATAACATTAAATGCAGTATATAAGATCTGGACGACATTATTGAACAGTCTAAAAGAAGTAGTGGAAAATGAAAGCGGAGAATACAAGCGCGGATTTAGAAGAGACCGATCGGTAACGGATCAATTATTTACAATAAGGCAATTGTAAGAAAAAACGAAAAGAATTACATTACATATGTTGTCTATAGATCATACACAGGCTTACGATAGCTTAAAAAGGATTCAATTATTCTCCACAATGGAAAAATTAGAAATCCCAGAAGAGTTAACAAAGCTGGTCCAAATGACACTTGACAAAAGTTGGAATGAAGTAAACATAGGAGGAACAAGTTCAAGGAAATTTAAAGCTACAAAGGGATTGAGACAAGGAGCCCCGCTCTTTACAACACTATTCAATATAGCTTTGGAAGGGGTGATGAGAAATAGTGGCATAGACAGAAATTACAATGTACGCACCAGGTGATGGCATATGCGGAAGATTTCGTAATTATTTCCAGAACAAGGTAAAACGTATACCTAAAAATAGAAAAAGAAGCAAAAATGTATGGGCTTGAGGTGAACGAACAAAAAACAAAATATTTAACAACATGAAATAATACCACTACGACAAACATTAAAGTGAGCAACCAAACCTAGAAACAATATAACTTTAAACAAACGGACAGCTACATTTACCTAGGTACAGAAACCAATAGTAAAAATAATTTGGGTAGTGAAATAGAAACAAGAATAATGCTTGGCATGAAGAGTACCGCGTCTTTAAATAAAGTGATAAAAAGTAAAACGTGTCAGAAAAATTAGAGTATATAAAACAATAATACAACCGGTAGTAGTATACGGATGTCAAGTGTGCACTTTAAATTCAAAATACATAAATAAACTGCTAATATGGGAGAGGAAGGCATTAAGAATGATTTTTGGAGGAATTCAGAAAGATGAAGTTTGGCGGAAACGAAGAAATAAGGAGTTGCATGAGTACCAAGAGCCAACAATAGTGAGCATAATTAAACAGGCAAAATTTAAATAGATAGGCCATTTAGGAAGAATGTCGGACCAAATCATCCCCAACAAGTATTTAGAGGAACTCCGGAAGGCAGGAACAGAAGAGAGAGACCGCAGAAGATATGTTTCTAAAACGTGAATGAAGATTTAAGAGAGTTGGAAGTGTAAAATTGGGAGGCACTTATAAAACAAGGAGCCGAATAAAAAAATATTAATAAAGCCAAGGGCCTTAATGGCCTCTCAAGCTAACATATATCTAATACAGGGTTTCAAGGTTTTAATTTTTTTTCAGTTCTTTTAATTTTTCTTCAAAACTATTTAAAATAATAAATCCAAATTTAGTACACATATTACACTTCTTAAACACAATATTAAGAGTGGTTTAACGTTTATCAATATCTACAGGGTAGTACATTTTCTGTGGTGGTACACCCTGTATCCCCGAACATTTTCATGCGACTCTAACTCTTAAAACCAAAATTTAGATTGCCCATTTGATTTAGGAACTTTTTTGTCTTCTGCTTTTTTTTCGAAACATGCATAGTTTTTGAACAGCTTCCTAATGGTAAGTAAAGAACGTCTGATGTTCCCGCAAAAAATAGTGTGCCATGAGAAGAATAATAAAAAAAAGAATCAAATTATGTCAATTCTCACGTTTTTTTTGTCTCTTAATAAAAAGTAGTACTCAACTGATTTTTTCAGTTGAATTAAATAAAGGAAAATAAAAGTAAAACAACAAAATAAATATTAAAAAAATACGTATTTATTGGAAAAAATTTTAAAGAATTTCTATTTAAGATTTTAACAAGAACGAAACGAACGAAATAAATAAATTAAACAAATAAACTTACCCTATAACAACAAAACAAAAACGCTATCGTAATAATAAATAAATTTAAAGAAACTGTTCAAAATGTGAACCGTTTTGTTGAATACATAATTCTTATCCTATTAATGAGTTCATCTCTTGTTGTCACAAGAGTTGCATACACCCTTTCTTTTAAATAACCCCACACATCAATCTGGAACCAAGCCGTTCTTCGTAAATTTAAGGGAATATGTTCCCACATATTCCCATGTTCATTCTCTAAGAGTTCCAAGAAAACCGCTGCATTCATCCGAGGAGGTAAAAAGTAGGGCCCAAAAAGGTGATTATTGTAAATACCTATCCAGACGTTCACACTAAATTCTTGTTGGAAATGTCTCGGGCGAACTACATGTGGATTATTATGTGCCCAAACGTGCTGGTTGTGAAAATTTACCACACCACGGCGAGTGAAGCAAGAATCCATCGCAACTCTACGTTCTGCATCCCCTGGTTGTAGTCCCTGAACAGGTTGTTGATGGTAAGGATATCGGTGATCCCGTCTTAATGTTCGGTGTATTTGAGACTCCACCTAAAGCTACGGATACTCTTCTAATGCTAGTTGTGGGATCTCCGTCGAATTCACGCAAATTTCGTCGTGCAATATTTCTTTGCTGCCTATGATTATTATTTTGACGACCATGCACAATTATTTAACCTCTGACTTATAATTTGTTGGTGAACTCTTACAAATACTGAAGGATGCGGAGCTCTTCTAAAAGGAAATCTTCGCCTATATTCACGGGCTGCTATTGCTGAACTTCCATTTACAAAGCCATAAATAAAATGGACATCCTCTATTTCTTGATTAGAAAACAAAAATGGCATTTTAAAAGATCACGTTTGCAATAAAAATTAACACAATAAAATATGTAAATAAATTACATTCCTTCTTATGCACAAGTCGTATTTAAAATAAAAGGTGAGATTTGACATAATTTGATTCTTTTTTTTTATTGTTCTTTTCATGGCACACTATTGTTTGCGGGAGCATCAGACGTTCTTTACTTACCATTTGGAAGCTGTTCATGGATTACAGCTAATTTATCTCAAAAACTATGCATTTTCGAAAAACAAGCAGAAGACAAAATAGCTAAATCAAATGGACAATCTAAATTTTTGGTTTTTAAGAGTTAGACGCGTCGCATGAAAAAGTTCGGGAGGGATAAAGGGTGTACCAACCCAGAAAATGTACTACCCCGTAGATATTGATAAACGTTAAACTACTCTTAATATTGAGCCTAAGGAGTGTAATATGTGTACTAAATTTGGATTTGTTATTTTAAATAGTTTTGAAGATAAATTAAAAGAACTAAAAAAAAATTAAAACTTTGAAACCCTGTATCTCCAAAACTAAGCGTTTGGCAACCTATGTTTATATGAACTTTTTGTCTTAATTTTGAAAGCTCTATCGACTATTAATGTCCTGCTACAAAAAAGTGGACCACCCTGTATATACATAAAACAAGTACAAAGTTGTGAAAAAGTGATAAAAGAGTTTATAACTAAAAGCTTAACATACCAACTAAATATTTAGTTAAACTACAAATCCAACAAAGAAATAACTTTCCATTAATATTTAAGGACTGTATCTAGGAAAACACAGCAAGAAACCTATACATACCAACAGTTAAAATTAAAATAAAAAATTTACATCTAAAAATCTAAAAATGGTATTCGTCCATTAAATTCTTTCGGCATAGTAGGCGAAGGTGGTGGAAATTCACGCAGGAGGGTAAAGCCACGCATCTCCGTTTTCCAGCTAGGAAGCAGAAATGACAATTACGGCGTTTTAAGGAACTTATACGCTCATTCTCTTCCAATTTGGTCGTCACTTGCTGCCTTGTGGCAGGTGTACGGTTTCTTTGTATTGTGTTTTAATTTTCTAAAGTTTGATTTTACAAGGTAACACCTACTATAATCCATATTTTGACCTTATATCAAACTAAGATGTGGAGTTGATTGCAATGAGATTCAATCACTACTTTACTAATTTGAAAGTTAGTTTATACTTCAACTGCACCAAGGGGAAATCGCATACAGACTCCAAGTGCGTCGTATTACCCCATATGCACATACAGTATTCCGCACATGTAATAAAATTAAACTGATGGACAGTTTTTTCTTCCAGAGATGTCAAGGAATTATAAAAAAAATGGAAAGTGGACAGACGAGGCATTAAAGCAGCACTAGATGCAACTAAATGTGGAAAGAAAATAGCAGAAGCATTAAGAGCCTTCGGTATTCATGAGGTTACCCTCAGAACCAAAACGAAAGCTGGAAAATTAGGCAAAAATCTATCCTTTTCATCAGAACAAGAAAAAGCTTGCAGATCATGTTCTAAAACAAGGGTATATGTTTTATAGAATGTTGTCTATGGCTCTTCGTAGGTTGGCGTTTGCGTTTGCAGAGACAAATAACAACTTTAATGCTGATTTCCGTTTTTCCGGTAAAAATGGGTCGAAGCAAGCTGGAGGGGCTGTGTCGTGGAAACGGGGGAAAAATGTTACGTTGATACGTTGTTTCAGTGTTGCTGGACATTACGTTTCCCCCATATTCCTATTTTCACGTAAGAGAATGTCACCTTTACTGAGTGAGGGTAGTCCTGTTGAAGCTATCTATGGTTGCTCAAAGTATGGTTGGAGCAATGAAAATGTGTTCTTTGAGTGACTACAACATTTCACTGAACAAATTAAGTTTGCTCCTGCTCGACAACCATAGAAACCATATGTCACTTCCCATTTACAATTTTTATGTAGGTAACGGTATTGTAATGGTTGCCTTATTTTCATACACATCCCATAAACTCCAACTACTGGACCTGACATTTTTCTCATCTTTTAAGGGTGCTTTTAATCGTGAATATGATTTATTTGGCGAAGTCGCATCAACCAGTAGATAGCTCCACATGCTCCAACTCTATTTCATTCTGTAATACAATAGTTAAAAGTTTTATTTAAATGGCGCGGTGTACCAAAGTAGAAATCATCACGTTGTTATAATAGCGTCACCTAATTTCAGTGAAACCAGATGGTTCACTTTCTAGATGATTTGAATGGTTTGTGTGCAACTTTGCCTTGTTATTTCATTTTTCTTGATATAGATTGTAACGTGTGTGATCTACCATATGGAAGTAATGTGCTAGTACTTTGAGGTGTAATTTTACAAATATTTACAATAGGGTAGTTTTAGTTTTGTGTTCATTTGCACGGATACCAAGAGCAATCTGTAATAACTTCATTGCTTTACTATCCCTTAATCCTGGTACTGATGGATTATGCCATCTAGTGACTGCCATTATCGTACAGACTGAATTTAGTACTTATTCTTTTTATGTAAAATTGTTAAGTAACGTATTTCTCGCTATAAAGTTGGACGTGGCAACGCCGCATACCATTTTACTCGAGTTAAACACCAAAATTTCATCTATACTTAATTACCTTCCAAAACCTGGATTCATGGACATATTAATCGTACACTTCTTCAGAATTGATCACCGCAGCGCGAAACGGTAGACATACGACTTCGCACCGAAGGCAGGAAGCTCTTGGCTCGATCTCTACCCAGTATACAGAAACTCAAATCACGTAAGACAACCCGACAACTAACTTAACCATGAGTTACGTTTTGTTGTATTACATGACGGAGCCCTGAAAATACAATAAATTAACAACAGTAATCAATTGGGTATCACTAACTCCTATGTACTACACCTCCAAATTGTTACGCAATGTGGAACTTTTCCTTCCACTGTTAACGGGTGCTCTACACAACTATAAGGTCTACGATTCATTCGCTTCTGCATGGCTTATTGCATAATGTAGCAAGTGTACGCACCTATATCTTTTACTTGTTCTACCTACAATTTGGTAACTATTAATCAGTATAGGTGTGCAGGCTGTAAACATTTTATGCCACTTACTGAAGGTGCTCGTGTATGAATTCAGTAACCGGCTTCGTTGGAGGACTATATATTTTGCTGTGTTTATCATTATTAACATCACCATTGAATACTACGTACGTAGTATTCAAATTTACATGTAATACCTATGTATTTGCCGACGTTACATTAAAACTGCCGCTTCAGTCAATTATATTTGTACAAGGTGATCCATACTAGACTTTTAATGTTCGCTAGTTTTTGTTTGTATCTTTGATGTTTTTTTTACTTACTGCTTTATGTGTAAAAGATTAGGCTAAAATGCATTTTATCAAAAGCTGATAATAGCTTGGTATTTACTTCACTGTTAACGTATCTTTAGGTCATGAGGCCTTTAGCGACTGAATCATAAATATCGATTATCTTCACATACGTTATATCTGAGGTCGATTTAGATGATGACTAAATTTAAGTTTCGTTTTAAGTAAATTAAATGCGTCAATATTACATAAGTTACATACCTTTTTGGGGCTGTTTTATATATCTACAGTACATTGTTTAGTTTATTTTATCAAGTTAATTAAATCTAACTAAGATAGAATTTGCGTATATAGATTATTTTAGTTGTTTAAAACCTACTAAACACCTGGTTGTTGATGCCTTCTTACCAACGTTTTGAAGAAGAGCTCTTCCTAAAACCACGTGTACGGCAACTTTCTTTGTTTTATTCTGGCTAACCCACTGCAATGCCGTCTCCTGCTGAATGTCTGATGTTGAGCTATTTCATACTGATTTTTAATTTTTTTTTTGCAGTATACTTTACTTAAAGCACAAAAACGGTAAGTGGTTTATTATTACTGCATTTGATTTCTTATTATTGTAAATGATTTATTAGTACTGCAAATGTATTATTACTGAATTGAATTCCTTATTACTGGATATGATTTATGGTTACTGACAGTTATTTTGTATGTTTGCTGTTTCTGCAACATTATCCTGGGGGATCTTTGATACATATTTGGGTTGATGCCTGTATAAAATAAAGATTTGTGTCGGACAACCATTATTTATTTGCCTCATGTGTATTATTGTCTCATGTGCTTAACTAACCTGTCCTCTTTCAAGTCAGCGTCGTTTCTTTATTTTAACTGCAATCATCGTCTTTGTTCTTTTCTTGGTTCGAGAGCTGTACAATAACCAAGCAAGTGGCGCCCTTATTATATTTTTATTGTGTGTCTGTGCCAACGACACGCTCATGCATCCAAGTACTTTCCAAACAGACTGAGTTACCGGTTACCTTAGAAGGGGTCACGGCACACCAATTTGGTTATCGGTACCTATGGCTGACCAAAGTTGGTACTATGGTTAAGAAAAGCTTTGACAACGAAATATTAGTTAATCTTATGGTCTGGGTATATTGAGTTTACACTTTTTGTGAAATATAAGCTTTTTATATACATGGATATCTGATCTCTTTTGAATGAGTTTATGTTTAATAAAGGTTGATTTGGTGTTATTATAGAGCCACTGTATCACTCACTCTACTGCAACGAGATGTATCGCCTAATCTGACTTTAATTTTTTTTGTGTTGCGATACATTAAATGGTGGAAACTACATTAAAATTTAAGTTGGACACCTGTTGTTTTTTTAGTACTGCCGAGACGCTACTATTAGTGTACGTTCACCTTAACTAAAAAACGGTCTAGCGTTATTCTATGTTGGTGGGGATTATCCCATGTACTATGTGGCGCCTCCAGCTCTTGTTTACTAGCTATTAGTTTCGTCACTGATTAGGACCCATGCTACACCTACCAGACCAAGCTACCTGTGGATCACTACAATATTACTTTCTAGGCTACCAATTAGCCAACTGTTGTAGGAAAGTTTCGCACATTATTAGTGGTATCACCCAACAACATGTACAACAGTAGTACCAAACAATGCAGATCTGCAAGTAGCAAAGGATGTTGTACCCAAAACTGGCTTACTACAGATAACTAAAAACCGTGATTTATCACTCTTTAAACAACACGTTACTTTTTGTGAAAATTAATTGTTAATTGTCAACAGTTAAGATCACAATTTTAAGAACGCTCATAATAAGTTTGAACTGTTGCAAATAAACACAGATCTACAGGTTATTGCAAAACTAAAAAGGGTAATTATTACTTTAAGATGTCAACTGTGCGGAACGGCATGAGGCTGATGGTCATGGAATCCAACACATTACAGGTGTAGTTCAGAATGGAACAAAATTCGTCCTGGTCCGGTATGATGACAGTGGCGTATACGTCATGTGAACATTTTTCTTCTAAACACTGTTTTACCTGAGTTAAAAGCATTTGGTTAGTGCACTGCTTAGAAATACCAAAATACATTTCCGTTCTTGAGATTGCTACAAGCCTGGGGACAACAAACCCAAAGTATTGAGATGTTTCCTGGTGACTATAGACATTTAACGTATTACAATGTTAACTTGATATTAGACTTCATTCATGCAGGAAGAGCGAAGACATAACATATGTTCGTTGATTTAGCGTTATTCTATGTTACTAGGGATTATACCATGTTCCATACAAGGTGTCCCAGGAGTTCGTACCAAAAACTTTGGAGATGATAGACCTAATTATTTTAAGACAAAACTTTTATATAAACTTAAGTGCAATAAAGCTTCGTTTCCGAGATACAGGATGACAAAGTTACAAAAAAAAGTTGATTTTTGAAATATCTCCAAAACGAGAAAAGGTATTTTTCTTGTTCTTGGTATAATAAATAGAGATATAAAGTACATTGGTTTTAAATTATTATAAGTTTTGTTATGAACGAATAGGTTCAAAAGTAAATTTGTAATTAAAAATTATTACTAATTTTATTAAATACATAAATAAAAAGTTTACCTCGAGTAGAATTTGAACCTACGACCTGTACTTTGCCAGAGTACCGCGCTAACCAACTGCGCTATCGAGATTCAAACCCCAATAGATGTAAATTTTGTCTTTATGTATGTAGAATTGATGTAAATTCTAAATATAATGTATTTAATAAAATTAATAATAATTTTTAATTACACTGGTTTTAGTTTATTAATACGTTTCTATTAGGTACAGTGGCGTAGAACGCAAGGGACAGTACAACCTTTTAATCCCTAATTTCTACGCCAATGAAGTAAATTGAATTTTTTTATTAAAATACGAAACCTTTATGTTTTTCAGATAAAAAAGGTACACTTTGTCTAAATCGAGGACTTTCACAGTTTCTAAGATATTTACATTTTTAGGTATTTATTGCCAACTGCGTAGGCAGGTTATTATTATTACTGTAGCATTTGGGAAACATAAAAACGTGAAAATCAGTGTTCCGGGAAGAATACACCTTCATATATACGTAAGTCCAATAGTGCTTCGTTTTCGAGATAGTCAAAGTTAATGACCTGCCTAAGCAGTTGCTAATAAATACCTAAAAATGCAAAGACGAGGCTTGTCTGTAAATTAAGGTCTCCAATGATTTTTCTTTTCCTTAAACATCATTGTATTGCAAAACAAATTACAAATTCTGAAAGCTTCCCGTTGCGATCGATGCATTTTGGGAGTCGCTCCGGAAGCTTTTTCATACCAGCGTCGTACCACTCTCCCGCCAACTAACGCACCCACCTGGCATACACCTTGTAATATTTCAAAATGTCC
Organism: Vesta saturnalis; assembly: GCA_036346205.1. Taxonomy (NCBI): domain Eukaryota; kingdom Metazoa; phylum Arthropoda; class Insecta; order Coleoptera; family Lampyridae; genus Vesta; species Vesta saturnalis. The sequence continues at coordinate 2,306,322 of JARFJB010002176.1, read as the reverse complement.
GTCAAAATCTTGTCCATGGTAATCTTAGACCCGGGAGAGCGAAAACATGACATCTGTCCGTTAATTTATGAACTACTAACGACCCGACCTGGCTTCGCACAGATGCAATTTACTAATGAATATTTGCCTTTTTACGCGAATCGGAGCTAAAATCAATGAAATTAGGAACGTTTTGCCAGTTGCGCCAGGCGCATCTAGGAAGAAGAGTCCTCCGTACCCGTCGTTGACCGCTTTCATCAATTTGTCGTATGCGGTTTTCTGCTGCTGATTCAAAAGTGGGACAATTATTCGTACTGATTGACTCAAATCATTTCGATCGTATTGCCGTTCTCGTTCAAATTTCCGATTGAATGCGTCGCGCATTTTTTCTATCTATTTGTCTTCTCCCTTTTGTCATTTTCCATTATCACTTTTCTCCTTTTCCACGTTTCTTCCACCCACTCTGCTCCCCTTCGTTTTTCCTTTAGTGTTTCTTCTACACTCCTGTCACCATTCCTTAATTCACTACACAATTTTATCATATGTCTCATATTCTTCATTCCTTCCCCGCATAATCTACAATTCATTTCTTCCTTTTTTCTCCAAGACTTCTTTCCCAACTCTTCATTACCGCATCCGAACCTCTTTTTTCCCTTCCCCTTTAGATATTTTGGGACCTCTTTTCCTTTAATTTTTCTATAATTTATATTGTATTTAGATTCTTTTATTTTTACCCATCCCTCTTGCTTTTGTACGTCCCTATCTCTTCTGATTATGTCCTCTCTTACCCTCACTCCCTTAATCTCTTTGCTGCTTACTTCGTGTTTCTTTTATATTCTTCACTACTCTCTTTAAATGTTTGACTACATTTTTCACAACACACACACGCACGCACGCACGCACACATGCGCGCACGCATGCACGCGCGCACGCACACACACACACACGCACGCACGCGCGCACGCACACACACACACACACGCACGCACGCACACACACGCACAATTAATGAATTTTACTATTTTTAATGCACCAAAGATATGATCACCACCGATAACATACTGAAATATCGCTTTGAATTCAATTTAATTAAAATATTAATATACAATACTGAATTTGTTGTTGTTATAAAAATATGTGACAGCATAACTATCAAACTGAATGTCACATTTTCAAAAAATACCATCCCAATTTCCGTATTTTCCGGACAATTTTTGAAAAATTTTCATTCATTCAAACCTTGTCCTTACAACTACCAACAGAACAAAAAAAATCAGCCAAATCGGTCGAGCCGTTCTCAAGTGATAATCTTCCATATATACCGCAATTGATTTCTATTTGTACAAGGTGTGCCACGATCATAACCTATTAGTATCTCAATAACTAAACAGAATAGAATAATGAAACTGTATTAGGAGATGATGGTTTTAACTAAAATATTTTCAAACATTTCTAACTTCTAGTTATTCCGGAAGTCACCTCCAACTTCGTTATTTTAAGTAGAACACCTTCTATTTTATGACATTTTTAGAAACCTTTCTAAAATCTAGACAAGCTTATGATGATATCTGCATGCAAGCAATCTAAATTTTAAATTATTACACTGGGTGTTCATAATAGCCTTACCAGTCCAACCTATTTAAAATCAGTATATCTCATTTTTTTAATGGAATATCCTATATATTTTTTTATTTTTGAATTCTACATAATTTTTAAGGGCAAGTTTATTTAGGTTTTAAGTTATAAGACCTAACATTAAAAAACATGGAAACTAACTAAAATTCCATTAACTTTTAAAGTAGTCTTTGGAAAAAATGATTAAAACGAAATAAATCCAAATGTCAAATTATTTTGTACGGAAATCCCTCGTTTACCTTTTTCCAATGAAGATTACCTGAATTTAATTATTGTTTATGGTGAGTGTGGAATGTACGTGCCGAACTGTCGCAGAACCATATCCAGATAGTCCAAGACCTAGCCCTAAATTTATTCGCACTTTATTTAAAAATTGTTTGGAATCTGGATCTTTTCGTCCGCAAATAACACGAATCAAACTTAGTGGACAATGAGAACTTAGAAATAAACGTGTTAGCTTTTTAGTGTATATCCTAATGCCAGTTTGCGTGAACAATCTCGATTTATTAATGTGTTAATGTGTTAATAAGTTCAAAAGTAAATATGCAATTAAAAATTATTATTAATTTTATTAAATACATAAATAAAAAGTTTACCTCGAGTAGGATTTGAACCTACGATCTGTAAGTCTTTGTTATGAACTACTACTACTCTAGCAAAGTACAGGTCGTAGGTTCAAATCCTACTCGAGGTAAACTTTTTATTTATGAATTTAATAAAATTAATAATAATTTTTAATCATTTAATATTACTCTTTTGCACATAACTCGAAAACGGTTAATACTAGGTATAGCACAATATTATTAAATTTCGTCCAGATTTTAGAGAGTATTCTAAAAATGCCATAAAATACAGGGTGTTCTATTTAAAATAACGAAGTTGATGGCGACTTTCGGTATAACCGGAAATTAGAAATGTTTGAAAATATTTAAGCCAAAACCACCATGTCCTAAAATCCCTAAATACCAAGTTTCATTATTCTATTCTCGTTAGTTATTGAGATACGTCTAATAGGCCATGATCGTTACACACCTTTATAGATATTTGGTCTTTTTTGGCCACCATTTCATATCATTGGCAACGTTTCGTTCTTCTTGCACTTAATGCCAGATTTGTATGCGTACCGCCTAGTAGCGCTAATCCAACTTACTAATGCTTCATACCTGGAGCTCGGTATTGTTCTGGCTTATTCAACGAAACATACTCTACACTCATTTATTCTTTCACAATAAAGTAGCCAAAATTGTTATGGATATAATTCCAATCTGCAGATCACTGACAGGTTCTACATCTACACCTTTTCAAGTTGTAATTCAGAAAGTGTTAGATGAATTTAAGAAAGAGTAAGTTATACTTCAGAAAACGTAACATGTAATCGAGATTAGCTAATTGTATTTTAGAAAGCCTAACATATAATTCAGATTAATAAATTGTTTTTCAGAAAGGGTAACTTGTTATATGTAATTCAGATTAGTAAGATGTAATTAAAAAAACGTAATATCTAATTTAGAATTTGAAATATGTAATTCAGAAGGGTTAATATTAACTCAGATAAAATTTTTTTAGCTTAGTGACTGTCATTATTGAAAAATATCTTTCAAAATTTACACTTTTGAAGTAATTTCCAATTCATTTTTCGTAAAAAAAATCTGGAAGATAATTGTGCAATTTGTCAGGTTTCAATACATCGTAATGTAATTATTATACAATTACAACATTGTAAACATCTTTTACACTCAATCACAAATATCGAAAATCAAAACTGCCCTTTATACCGAGTTTCATTGATTGGAAGTGAGGTTGTTAAAAGGAAATGGTATGTAAATACATATATTTTGTATTATAGAATTAAAATTAAATTACATTAAACAATTTTACACATAGATACAAAAAACATAATGAGCAAGACAGAATTAGAGTGGTTGAATGTGCTAACAAAGGAGAAGACTGAATAACTCTGGCTTTTCATTGTGTTAAATCTGGTCAGAGTAAAATGTTACCTAAAAGAGACATTAAACCAAAAAGTCTATCAGAGGTTGAAATTGATGAAATGACATCCTGGGTAGAAGAAGACAACATTTGCACTTTAAAACAGTTAAAAGAAAAAGTTTTACAAAATTTTCGGAAAGTTCTATCAACAACTACAATAGGAAACTATTTGGAAGGCAGGATTTTTACAATTAAACAAGTGGATCACCTACCAAATACGATGAATACTCTCCCGAATAAGGAAAAAACGCAGAGAATATGTCTTAGCGTTTAATGATTTTATAAGAAACGGAAAACAAGTCGTTTCGTTAGATGAAACTAATTTTAATTTGTTCTAGCGCCGTATACAAGAGGACGGGTTCGACGTGGCGCCAGATCTGTTCAGGAGCTTCCTGCTTCAAAAGGTCCCAATATTCATTTGATTGGGGCCATATCTGCTGTAAGTGTAGTTGCCCTGGAACAAAGAAGAGGTTCCTACACATCTAATTTAGCCAATGCTTGGGTACTATTGCATCAATAGTAAAATCTTGCAAACCAACTACAAGATTTGGTCATTGTTTGCGATCATGCACCTTGTCACTCAAGACTAAAAAACTTTATTGGATGGAACGGGGATACACTTTTGCGACTGGCACCATACTCCCCAATGCTCAACCCGATTGGAACTATTTGGTCCAAAATAAAATCTTATGTAAAAACAGCCCTTCGAATGCCTCCAGTGTTAGGCCGTGGTATTGGAGCAGAGATTCCTAAACCTGGAAGGGATCATCAACCAAGAAAGAGAAACAATTGTTGGGGGTGATTGTGCTAGAGCTGCACAATGCAGTACCACTCAACATGATGCAGCTCTGGAAGATATGATTGTAGGATAATATTTTGAATTTTTTTTATTATTTATGTTATTAGTTATGTATGTGCTAAACATTATTAAGTATTGTTAAGTTCATAGTATTGCCTTTGTTTTGTTTTTTGTTATTTAATTTTGTTTACATTTATATTCAATTAAAACAAAAATTAAATTTAAAAAATGTTTTTATGATATTACAGTTTTATAAAAGTTGAAAGGAATGGTTTATTAATTCATTTCTTTTAAATTTTTTAATTTTGTTGATACGCAGAATAAGAGTTTTTGTTAAAAAAAATTCAAAATTTGAGAAAAACCATTTTGTATTACAAATATTTTTTATCCACAAACGTCACAAAAGTGACACTTTTATGATTCAATGTCAAAGGTAAAGGTTTTACTTTTCAGACATGGAGTAAAAATTGTACTTTTGTGCCTAGGCATTTTTATTTTTACCAAATGTGCTTATTAAATGTGCGTTGTTATGGTTTCATTACTTGCAAAGCGTTTACTTGCAAAGCGTCCTGATTATCTTATTCTTTTACCTGCTAATCATGTTTGATCTTTCCTTTCGATCTTTACCAATTATTTTTACGTTTGCGGATAAAAAAGTATATGTTATTCGGAGTAAAAGTGACTTTATGTAGCTCAGCTTAATTATTTGCCTCACTTCGTTCGGCAAAATAAACATTCAGCTTCGCCACATAAAGTATCACTTTTACTAATAACATAATATACTATTTCTATGTAAAAATAATTTATAAGTATATTCTGCTGATCATATGTAATAATTTTCAATAAATTTAATAACAAATAGGCACTAAACTAGTATTACCTGAATTACATATAACGGTTTCTGAATTATATATACGATTTCTGAAAATCAACTGACGCATTCTAAAATACAAGTTACTAATCTGAATTATATATTACGTTTTCTGAATTACATTTTACTAATCTGAATTACATGGTATGTTTTCTGAATTACAGTTCACTAATCTGAATTACATCTTATGCTTTCTAAAATACAATTTTCTAGTCTGAATTACAAGTTACCCTTTCTGAAATATAACTTACGCTTTCTTAAATTCATCTTACACTTTCTGAATTACAGCTTTAAAAGATGTAGAAGATAAAATTTCAAAACGCTTTAATGTAATTGATTTGTTGCTATATCCTTTACACGTGGGTTATATTTCATTTCACATTAACTTTAATTATACAGACTGAACAAGTTATGGTAAACTATCTCGTTATCGCTTAATTCATAATAAAACACGTCACGATCATACCATTTCCAAAACTATCATAATCAATTTGAGCACACATCAAGGATAAACATTGCAATCCCATAACAGAGATATGTCACAAGTGCATACATTTAGAATAAATAATAAGGGAAAATACAAACAATTAGTTTTAAGTGGGAATTAGAAATTAGTAATGAAATGAGCAAAATTAAGTAGTCATACGCGTAAATACAATAAAAATTTATTTATATCGACTGCACAAATTGACGATCATTTAATGGTTGCATGCACACAGACAAGATAAACTGACAGTAGAAATTACAAACGTCTTAAGAAAATATTCAATGATCGTCGTAAAAAGGATGTTATTGCTTAGCATTAAGGAGTGGTATATATTATAATTTTAAAAGAGTAAATTGCACACAATTTTAAATGAATCATATCACTTGAAGTGCTGTTTGTATTGATAGGTTTCCTTTAGTTAAATAAGGAGGTTGTCACGAACGTATATAACATAATTCGTATTCGTTAAGCATATAGAAACCTCGCAAATGGCAGTAATATCACCTAACACGTCAGTTTAAACATTACATGCATTTAGGACTTGCATTTTGTAATTTGCATAATAATTGCTCAAGGTCTTTTCTGCAAATAAACTATTTCTAAATTTTTCTGGATTGTTTATTTTCTATTTCCAGTGTTTATAATTCACATTTATATACATAGTAATATCGGAAGACATTTACTAAAGCATTTAATCAACGTCTAACTTAGTACGTATAGCATGACTTGTTTGATAAAATTTTTTTTATTAAAAATACAATAAAAACACCTAGTTCGTATATATTATAATTAATTAGTATACAGTTTCTAGTTCTACTTATATTCTCTTCGAATTCTAATAGGCTTTTAATCTGTAATTCCATATTTAATATATTTTATAGTCTTGTTGCATGCAACGTCAAAAAAACTACAAGTTTTTTTCGTGAAGTACAACTTTTAGAAAAGTTTCATGGAGAGAATCATTAATATCGTTTACAAATTTATAACGCAGTATGTATACATTAGTAATTTAAACATTATTACAGTTTTTTTTTTGGTTTTATATTTGTGTGGTAGTATAAAGAAACTGGTAATTAAACTATACGAAACTATCGGGAAATAAAGATAATTTAATCATCTTTTGTCTCAAACTATTACAATCAAACTCAGTGTGATTACAAATTTAAATTTAAGGCATGCTTATTTAATGCTACTTTCAGAAACCAAAAATATTGTTATTGCAAACGCATGTCAAAATTGTGTTTCTAATTGGAACTTTGAAAACACTGAAAGCTTTCAGATGTTTATATGTAACAGAAAGTTAGATTTGTTTCATTACTTCACGAGTAGATGGCGGTACTGTATACTCTTCGATCTCATTTCTCAATCTGTACTATATTTCGTTCTTGCGCGTGTAAAGGGAGACAAGTCATCTAGAACAGCTTAAAATTGTATTGGTGTTAAAACAGTTATGTTAAATAAAACAGTTTCATGACTTTTCTCCAATGGTTATAGCGCACATTGTTTCTCTTTTAACGCAACCATTCGTCTCGTGGTATACGGAACACTACTTTTTTTAAACACATCATTTCGTATATGTAAACGTTTCGTATTTACGAAGAAGTCCCATTTTATCCCGTTTCTGACGTTTCATTGTTTAGACGGAAATAGTCTAGAAAGTACGAAAAAGATAGCGCGACCTTCAAGTAAGACACGCAAGTTCTACAATTTACGAGAATTATCAAGCACTTTTGTCGACTTAAACATATAGCGCGCGATCCCGCTTATGAATATTTAAATTTGCTTATGACGGTGTCTTGTACGTGTGGAAAATAAATATAACGGTGGGTGTAATTAAATATAGTGTAAATAGTTCGTTAGTTAAGGTTAAGTGTTAATAAATAACTGTTTTTAAATAAACAATCGTTATAGTGTAGTGTGTATCTAGGATGGTAGAAAGGAAACATTTGGTTTTTTCGAAAGGACACTTTTGGTTACGATTAAATGTGCTTGGTCATACCACAACGTGATCCACAATCAGTTCTTTCGTTCTATGGATTGCACTAGTACGCTAAGAATAATTTCTTGAAACGAAAATTCGCATGTGCTAGAACCAAATCTGAAGGTAGTGTGGAAGAATAGTTAACTACCATAGAAAAGGACCTTGTCCTTTACTCGTAAGATATTTTATGAAAGACAAAGGCATTCAAGTAAAACTTTTGGAAGTTCAAGATCTTCCAGGTGAAACTTCAAAATTATATCCGAATATATTATTTAAACTCGCACGCAAACATTGACCTAACCTAAAACCCCGCGTTTATTACTCTAACCTAATATTGTACGTGTATTCACCTAACCTAAAATTTTTCGTGTATTATGAAAATGTAAGCTTTCACTATTATTACACATAATATAACACTTCCCTTTTTTGTTTTTTAATGGTGTATTAGTATGTTAAAGTTATGCAACGTTTCACACACTTACAGTTACCTTCGTCAGTAGTAATATTATCTATTAAAATTATTAAAGAAGAACTGTAAGTGTTATCGAAATGTTTAGATTGTATAACTTTAATATACAAATACACCATTAAAAAAAGGAAAAAAGTAGTATTTTATTTCTTGTATTAATCTAACCTAATATTATACATCTATTGATCTAACCTAGAATTGATCGTGTATTGACAGCAATGACGAAGGCTCATAAGACAAGTATAGGAGCGTGTGCGTGTGCGCGTATACTTGTGTGAGCGTGAGTGGGTGGGTGCGTGCGTGCGTGTGTATGTTTGTGTGTGTGTGTGTGTGTGTGTGTGTGTGTGTGTGTGTGTGTGTGTGTGTGTTTGTGTGTGTGTGTGTGTGTGTGTGTGTGTGTGTGTGTGTGTGTGTGTGTGTGTGTGTGTGTTTGTGTGTGTGTGTGTGTGTGTGTGTGTGTGTGTGTGTGTGTGTGTGTGTGTAGTTTGTGTTTGTGTTTGTGTTTTTAAAGGCTGTTTTTGCACGATGTAAGCTAAATCAACCCGATATTTTTGAATTGAGAGTTGGTTTTGCAAGCTGTAAGTTAAATCAATTTGGTATTTTCAATTGTGGGTTGGTTTTTTGCAAGCTGTAAGTTAAAGCAATTTGGTATAAATGTATTATCAAAATTGTAAACGAAAATTGACTTGTCTGTCTGTCTTTTATGTAATTTCAAGGTCTGCTTGCCTTTCACGTAATTAGGTAAATACTGTGTTTTTCCGAAAATCCCCTAGTGGTATTTGAATGGTGAAAGGTTGTTATTGTGGTTACATGAAGGGAAATCCAGACAATAATTACTTCACATTAATGATTGGTGGAAACCGTTAAGTACTTTACATTGTTCATTTATAAACAAAACACAGAAAGTGAATGTGCCATAGCAACAAACACCAGCTGTTTACCCTGTCAAGACGTTATTTATAAGGTGGTAGGCATGTATACTCCATGTCAGCCGGGGAGGTACCACCACCCTTACCATGGGCTCCTTAATATTGGGTCTTCGATTTTCTGAGCTCGGTAAGGGCTGCCGGTTACCTTTTCCTTCATCCTTAATCTGTTCCCATCCTTATCCTTCCTTCTCACCCTCACTGTCTTCCTATCGGATTAAAAGTCCCATATTGAAAAATAAGATGGCTGTGGTTTCTAGGGTTATAAATTCCGGACGTAAAATCCTGCCCCATTCGGATGTCCGGGAGGGCAGGGCCCAAGCGACCACGGTCATAGAAAGTATCAACTTTCTGATTCACTACTGCAACATCCGCGGTATCAGGTCTGATCTTAATGCTATTCACCAACATCTTGAACAATTACAACCTGATATTTTATTTCTATCTGAAACACAAGTCTCCTCTGAAAGCTCCGAGTCACCCGACTTGCAATTTCCTCAATACCACCTTCACACTGACAGTAACTTTCAAGACTTCTTCGATTACCTTAGTATGAAAGTTGACTATCTCCTGTCTCAGTTTCCATCTTGCGACATCTCAATTGTAGGCGATTTCAATGTTCATAACTCTAGTTGGCTTCAGTTTTCATCTACCACAAATCCTGCTGGTCATAGTGCAGAAACATTTGCTATTTCATGTGATCTCACACAAATGATTTCTGAATCCACAAGAATCCCTGATAACCCTAGCCATACTCCACATCTTCTAGATCTCTTTCTTACATCAAACCCTCTTGTTTATAAAACTTCCGTTCTTTCGCCTTTAGGTCTTTCCGACCATTGTCTAATAGAAATAATTTCTACTGTACCTAATTCCACTGTTGTTCGCAAAGCTGATAGAACCTTGTGGTGTTTTAAGTATCAGTATCTGAAGTCATCCTCATGGGAATGGAGTTATACATTCCTAAAAAACAGTACCGCATAGGTCATTCACGTTCCCAACCCTGGTTCAATAAGGCTTGTGCTGATGCAATATCTTTAAAAAATCAATATTATATTAAATAGAAATATAATAAATCGGTCGACAGTCATGTAGAATACGTTGGTGCTAGAAATATTTGCAAAAGTGTCATCACTAAAACTAAAAAGTTGTTCGAACAACGAAAATGCAATGAACTAGCTTCATCTCCTTTAGGCAGTCGTAAATTTTGGTCTTTAGCTAAAGCCATTAGTAAAAACTTTGGAACATTTTCATTTCCCCCCCTGACATCTGTTGACGGATCGGTAGTTGCTGATTCTGTAGACAAAGCCAATGTTTTTGTTGATTTGTTTGCATCAAACTCGTGTCCCAATGATTCTGAAAAAGATGTGCCCCTAGTCAACTCTTCTTCATACGCTATGAAACCAATTCATTTTCGGTACAAGCTCTTGGAATCGATCATCAGTAGGCTTGATCTCAATAAGGCGACTGGCCCAGACGGTATCCCAGCTATTGTCTTAAATAAATGTTCCCCCGAACTAGTACCAGTCCTATCTAAGCTCTATACGATCTCTATGTTTTCTGGGGAATTCAATTCATCATGGAAGTTAGCAAATGTTCAACCTATTCCCAAAAAAAGGCGATAAGACCGATCCCTCAAACTACCGACTAATTGCCATCACTTCCATTTTGTATAAAATCATGGAAAAAGCCATCAATCAGTAACTGCTCACGTTCCTTGAAACTAACAAACTCCTTAGTGACCACTAATATGGGTTTAGGAAAAGTCGTTCAACAGGTGATCTTCTTTCATATGTGACCCAAGTTAGGAACAATACAGTAGAGTAGTCCGGTGAAACAACAGTCGCTTTAGATATCTCAAAGGCATTTGACCAAGTTTGGCATAAGTGTTTACTTGCCAAACTTTTGGCTTTTTTTGAAAAGAAGTTAGCATTAACGCGGGCGTACCACAGGGATCCGTTATAGCGCCTACACTTTTTCTGCTGTGCATAAATGACCTTATTTCTTCAACAACTAACCCCATCGATTGCTTTGCTGGCGATAGCACTCTTCACTGTAGTTCATCTCAGTCTACTCATAGTGATAATCCACCTTCTATGTCAAATCAAGAAATTAAAGCTGAAATGCAAATTCAATCAACAAAGACATTCAACGTATTCTAGAATGGGGAAGCAATAATATAGTTAAATTTAATGCTAAAAAAACTCAGTGTTGCCGTGTGTCCGCCAAAAAAGATCGATCATTTCCTGTTGTAAGTATGAATGGCTCGGTTCTTAAGTATTCAGACCCTATTACTCGGTTGGGTATGACTGTATCTTCAAATCTCTCATGGGTTGACCATCCTCTGTCAGCTACCAAAACAGCTGCTCGTAAAATAGGCTTTTTGTACAGATCTAAGCAGTACTTTACCTCTCGACAACTCCTTCTGCTGTATAAGACTCAAATTCGGCCTCATCTGGAATATAATTCTCACCTCTGGGTTAGTGCTCCCCAATACGCTCCCGATATCGTTGATCGTATTCAAAAGAGAGCGATTAGGCTTATAAATGACCCGTCCTTAACCTATCACATACGATCCCTTGAGCATAGAAGGATGGTTTCAGTTCTTTCTTTGTATTATCGTTATTACAGCGGCTATTGTGCTGCTGAATTATATTCTTTGATACCATCAGGGGCTGTTATGGCGAGAAACACTCGGTTCGCTCATTCACATCATCAGTGTGCAGTACAAATCTCCACTTGTCGTACCAAACGGCGCAACCTACATTTTCTATACGGCTTCTAAACTCTGGAATGATCTCCCTAGTTCCTGCTTTCCTCTTACTTATGATATGAGAAAATTTAAGGTAGCTGTTCATAGGTATCTATTGGCAACTCATTATCCCTCTATCCATCCTCCTAAGTGTTCTTGAGTGCTTTAGCACGATAGGCCAAATTTAGCCTGTTCAGGTCTACAATCATAAAAAAAAAAAATTCAATACGATTATCAACAACAACCCTGGTAAGTATTTTAACCTTTACCCTTATTTTGTTTACTTTACTTAATTACTTGTACAAATTTTTAATGTTATGATTCATTACCACAATCAACATATATTTCGGTCCAAATCTGTTGTAAACTTTCACGCGGTCAACACACCCTTGTTATACCTTAATCCATACATATACGTACAATGTTATGTAATTATTATTATTATGGTTGTGTAATGATAATGATGAGCATTGGGTAAAATAAAACACAGTCATATAGTTGCCTTACGGGATGAAATCGGTATTGGTTGCAAAACACACATGTGTATTATCAAAATTGGAAATGAAGGTCAGCTTGTTTATTTGTTTCCAGGCATTTGTCCATTTTCAATACAGACTTAGTGTGTTCAGCCTTGTTATAAATCTAGGGCACCTTTGCCAAAGGTATATCTGATAAGGCAGTCCTTGCATATAAAATAACATAATGCTCTGATTTCGAGTTTGGTTATATGTGATATTGTATAGGTTTGAGTGCTATTATTGTTATTATTATTATTACGGCTCTGTAATGATGAAGATGAACATTGGGTAAAATAAAACACAGTCCTATAGTTGTTTTACGATATGGAATTGATGTTACTTTCAACTCACAGGTACACTAGCAAAGTTGGAAATGAAAGTCCGGTTATTTATTTGACCCCAGGCATTCGTCCATTTTCAAAAACGAAATAGTGCGTTCAAGTTTATAAATCTAGGGCCCTTTTTGCCAGAGGTAATTCCGATAAGACAACCACAATTCACAAATACCAAATTGTTTTTTTTTGGTATAATCAATTGAGTTGTTTGCATTAAGTCGATCATACGCAGTACAAATCTCCCTTGTACCAAACGGGCGCAATCTACACGGCTTTTAATCTCTGGAATGATCCTGTTTTCCACTCAGTCATGATATGAATAAATTTATAACAGCCGTTCATAGGCATTTCTTGGCAATTCAAAATCCCCCTATCCATTTTCGTAAGCGTGTCTGAGTTGAAGATCAACTGTTCCAATTAGATATTGTTGGAACGTATGAATTAGTCTTAAATGGTTCTTCAAATAACATTAGAGGAAGATTTATCAAGGCAACTCTACCAAAAAGGGAGAAAAAGCAGGGTTTTGGTTCCACTTTACACACCCCTAAATAGAAGAGAGGGAAGATTCAGTACACTCATTGTATGAATATTCAACCTATTCCAAAAAAAAGGCGATAAGACCGATCCCTCGAACTACTGACCTATTGTCATCACTTCCATTTTGTTTAAAATCATGGAAACAGGCATAATTCAGCAACTGCTCTTTTTCCTTAGAACTAACAAACACCTAAGTGACCATCAATATGAGTTTAGACAGAGTCGTTCAACAGATGATTTTGTTTCATATGTGATCCAAGATTGAAACAATACATTAGAACAATCCGGTGAAACAGTGGTAGTAGTTTAACATAAGTATTTACTTGTCAAACATACGTCATTTGGGTTAAATGATACATTCATCAACTGGGTTTCTAGTTTGCTTGATAAAAGTTGAATACGTGTCGTAGGTGATGACTTTTTTTCAAAAGAAATTAGCATTAACGCGAGCGTGCGTAGGGATCAGTTATAACGCCTACTCTTTTTGTGCTATACATAAATGATTTTATTCCTTCAACAACTATTGCAGCCATTGCTTGGCTAACGACAGCACTCTTCATTGTAGTTCATCTTAGTCTACTCATAACGGTAAGCCACCTATCTCAAATCAAGACATTGAAGCTGAAATGTTAATTTCAACCAATAAAGACATTCAACGCATTCACGAGTGGGAAAGCAATAATCTAATTAATTTAATTCTAATATCTCTAAGATCTTAAGTTTTCGAACTATATTACTATGTTGGAAATAATTGTATCTTCAAATCTATCATGGGTTGATCATCTTCTGTCAGCTACCAAAACTACTGATCGTAAAATAGGCTTTTTGTACAGATCTAAACAGTACTTTACCTAACGATAACTCATTCTGCTGCATAAGGCCCAAATTCGACCTCATCTGGAATATAATTCTCACCTCTCGATATCGTTGATTGTATTAAAAAAAGGGGGATTAGGCTTCTAATGACCCGTCCTTAACCTCTAGCATACAGTCCCTTGTGCATAGAAGAATCGTTTCAGTTCTTTCTTTATATTATCATTATTACAATGGTTATTGTGCTGCTGAATTACATTCTTTGATACCATCTCGGGCCACCTTTGCTAGGAATACTCGGTTCGCTCATTCAGATCATCAGCATGCAGTACAAATCTCCACTTGTCGTACCAAACGGGCGCAATTCACATTCTTCTACACGGCTTGTAAACTCTGGTAATGATCTCCATAGTTCCTCTTTTCCTTTCACTTATGATATGAAAAAATGTAAGGTAGCCGTTCATATACATCTCTTGGCAATTCAATATCCCGCGATCCATCCTCCTAAGTGTTCCTGAGTGTTTTAGCACGATAGGTTAAACTTACCCTGTTCAAGACCACAATTATTAAAAAAAAGTTTTTAAACAAACGTTGCATTACCTTTATCTGATAGTAACACAATTATGTTCTCATCCTTTTTAAGATCTAACAAAAGTTGAAAATTCTCCTTCACGCAATATTTTAACTGTTTCACATCTAACTGCATCTTTTGGATGGGTAATATTAAAGGAATACAACATTTAACAAGCAAATTTTACAAATTTTAAAAAAAACCGACAAAAAAACTACTAAAAATGCTTTCGATCAACTCGCCCTTCGAACAAAAAAAAACTAAATCTAAATAGGTTCCTTCGTTTGGGAGCTACGATGCCACAGGCAGATACCCAGATATACAGCTACACACGTTAAACTTATAACATCCCTCTTTTTTCGTCTCGGGTTAAAACGAATTTTTAGTTCCAAGTTTGTTATTTCACGTGCATTGAAATATTGCTAAACAGTGTATTGTAAAGCATTTTAAAATTAATTATTATTAACGTAAAATATAATATAATAACGGGTCTCCCACGATGCAAAAGTCAAAGAATAACCTGCAAATTCGCATCTGATACAAGTATCGAATCATACAGTGCGTGGAAACTTTTATAGTAAAGGTTAACATTAACAGAAGATGTTGCTGGGGGCCAGCAACATCTTGAATATTGTACTGTTGATAAAAACGTGGCACAGTTTAAAAAGAGCTAGTATGAGAATAAATATGTATTTATACATTCCAATCCTAACCAGCACATCACTGACATAAATTG
Organism: Vesta saturnalis; assembly: GCA_036346205.1. Lineage (NCBI taxonomy): Eukaryota > Metazoa > Arthropoda > Insecta > Coleoptera > Lampyridae > Vesta > Vesta saturnalis. Next base: position 2,290,924 of record JARFJB010002176.1, on the reverse strand, counting down.
ATTATAACCACTTTAGATAAGACTTTACACGTCACACAGTAATTCTTAAACAAATAATGTAGATTGAACTACACTATAAATAAATATATAACACCAATAAAAGTAATCATTTTTTAACTTTGTAATATTTCGTTATTTCATATCGACTATTATATGAAATGAAATGAGTAGTTTTTTAAATAAAAATGTAGTTTGTGCATATAGATTTCTAATATTGAAAAGTCACGAGCCCATATGAAGGGCCAGTCTCTAAGGATTATATTAACTGAAGAGAATTCGATGTTACTTAGTAAAAGCTTTTCCTTAAGTAAACGAGAAATTTGACGCAGCTTATAATTATATGTGTATATACAGGCGGCAAACAAGTTATCTAATCAATACCGTATTACAAATTAATAGTTAATAATTACACTATTGGGGAAAGAGATACGGCGATGGGTTTGCATTATCATATACCAATTCCAATATAATTTTTAAGTACCACTTAAACCTTATAAAAATAAATTAAGATTAAAGTGTTTGTAAATTATTTATCATTCTACTAAGGTGAATAGATAAAATACTAAATATTTTTAAAGTTGGATAAGTGATTGAATGCGATAGATAAAAATAGTAATGTTATCTATTGTTTTTAAAGTTTTGCCGGTTGATAATAAAATTTAAAAAAGAACGGGAAATGGTATGAAAAATATATGCGATAAGATATTTTTTTAAAGTAGGAGTGTTTTATAAATGAAATGAAGAATAATTTCTGTAAAGAGAAATTTAAAAAAAACTAAGTTCAGAACGGAAATTATAAAAAATCTAGAATTTTTTCCTATTTCAATGGAACCGAGATCAACTATTACGGTAAACCATCCTAGCTGTTATATGTATATACAGGGTGGCGCATTAGTGTGACAAAGTCCCATATCTTCTTTATTTAAAGAGATACATAAAAAAATTAAATACAAAAGTTGTAAGATATGTTCTGGTGCATATTCCAAAAATATTTTTAATTATACAGGGTAGATCATAAAAGCTTAGAAGTAATTAAAAATTTTTTTTTTAATAGAAAACCCTATATATTATTACATATTTAGATTCTACATACAATTTTAGACACATTTTATGTATAATCCTATACCTAAGTGTAGCCGTTTTTGACAAATTTCAAATTTTTTGTCAGAAATGACGCTTGTAGGCCAAAACATAGGTGGAAATCTTTTCTACACGAAGGCTTTATCAATTAGTTATGGTTGGTTTCCTTGGAAATGGGGACCTACTCTAATGGCTGTATTGATATTTTTGTAATACATTCATACAGGGTGATCAAAAATGGACAATAAAAAGTAGATTCAAAAATCCAATAAAGTCATTTTTTTTTAATGGAAACCCCCTATTTTTTTAATTCTATCTTATTTAGCATTAAAAATAAGGGTGACTTTGTATAAGAGTGTATATTCCAAAAAGTTGTAGTTTTTGAAATAATGACAATTTAACATTTTTTTATTGTAAAAAGGCTATACGGTTTTCAAGTTTTGTTGTTAGTTGGCCGTGACGGTGGGGCGCGGCGAAACAAAAAAAATCGACCATCTAGTTTGAGAAGTATATCTTACAAAATGTGAATTTTCGGTAGAATAGTAATGAAAATTGTGTCTGTTTACACTTCCGTTTCTGTGAAATGTGGCCTCATCTGTAAATAAAATCAAATGAACAAAATTTCTTTGTTGGTTTATTTTGTTTCGAGCACTTCAAATCGAAATATTACAATTTATTGAACCCCATCTAAATAATTATTTTATTAAACGAACTTAAAGTAAAGACAATATTTTCTTGATTCAACAAATTATGTCCTAATTCTAATCATAAACTTAACACCTCTAATGTAACTAAACCTGTAACTAATTATACAGATAAAAGTACTAGAAACACGTCAAATACGTACTACCTAATAAGTTGTTCGAAATGTCCGCCTCTTTCTTGAATACACAATGCAATACGTTTCTCAAATTCGCTGCTTAAATTTCTACACATTTCAACACTAATGTTTTGAAAACAGTTTCTAATCCTAATCTTCATGTCTTCCTTTGCTGTAGGCGGTATTTTATAAACCTGCTCTTTGATGTACCCCCATTTGCTAAAGTCCATTTTAGTAAGATCTGGGGATCTAGCAGGCCAAGCAACAGGCCCTCCCCTCCCAATCGAACATTCTGGATATCTAGCATTTAAAAAAGTTATAATCGGACCTGTATGATGTACTGGGGCTCCATCATGAAGAAACCACATTTCTTGTTGCGTATTCTATGGCACTTGACGCAACAAATTAGGTAGATGGTTTTGCAGAAAGTCAAGTATACTTCCCCTGTTACTCGTTGATAAAAAAAATATGGCCTAATTACATGATGTCCGACAACCCCTCCCCAAACATTTAAAGACCGTCTAGTTTGAGAAGTATATCTTACAAAATGTGGATTTTCGGTAGAATAGTAATGAAAATTGTGTCTGTTTACACTTCCGTTTCTGTGAAATGTGGCCTCATCAAATAAAATCAAATGAACAAAATTTCTTTGTTGGTTTATTTTGTTTTGAGCCCATTGACAAAATTCCAGTCGTCTTTGATAATCTTCAGGAACCAACTCTTGAAGTAGTTGAATGTGATAGGGGTGCATTTTTTGAGACTTCAATATCCGCTGTACCGTACGTCGTTCATCACCAACCTGCTGAGAAATGGGTCGTTGTCCAATATATGGATTTTGGGTAACTGTCAATAGTACATTTAATTGATTTTCCTCAGTCTGTGCACGTTTTTCCCTAGTATTTTTTTCATATAACACATTGCCAGTTCTTTCAAAACGCTCCAAAAGCTTTTCAAATGCACTTCTTTCAGGTTGCCGTCTTTCTGGAAACCGTTGTTGATAAAATCTTCTTGCTAAGAGCGTATTCTTATCACTAGCTCCCAAAACAAAAATCATATCAACCATCTCGGCTTGCGAAAAATTCATTATTTAATATTTTAATTCAAGTTTTATTTCAATTTGCTATAAAATACACTAATGCATCACACAAATTATCAACTGACAATAAATAATGACGTTGCTGATGACCTCTATTATTTTTATACGCCAAGCCTCGCCGTCACGGCCAACTAACAACAAAACTTGAAAGCCGTATAGCCTTTTTACAATAAAAAAATGTTAAATTGTCATTATTTCAAAAACTACAATTTTTTGGAATATACACTCTTATACAAAGTCGCCCTTATTTTTAATGCTAAATAAGGTAGAATTAAAAAAATAGGGGGTTTCCATTAAAAAAAATGACTTTATAGGTTTTTTGAATCTACTTTTATTGTCCATTTTGATCACCCTGTATGAATGTATTACAAAAATATCAATACAGCCCATTAGAGTAGGTCCCCATTTCCAAGGAAACCAACCATAACTAATTGGTAAAGGCTTCGTTTAGAAAAGATTTCCACCTACGTTTTGGCCTGCAAACGTCATTTTTGACAAAAAATTTGAAATTTGTCAAAAACGGTTAGACTTAGGTATAGGACATTATACATAAAATGTGTCTAAAATTGTATGTAGAATCTAAATATGTAATAATATATAGGGTTTTCTATAAAAAAAATTTTAAATTACTTCTAAGTACCCTGTATAATTAAAAATATTTTTGGAATTTGCACCAGAACATATCTTACAACTTTTGTATTTAATTTTTTTTGCATCTCTTTAAATAAAGGAGATAGGCATACTTTATGTTAATATATACCTAACTCTATCCGTTTTTGAGGTATTCCGAGTCTTCAATAAAAAATGATAGTTGCATCGCACAACAAAGTTGCCTAGATTGTCTAAACGGCAAATCATTTTGCAGTGAAACTGTGAACTATTGTAAACAAAGGACTGTTTTAGTTCACTAATAACGCGCAATGACGTGTTTTGTACAGGGTGATTGAAAAACAGGTAATGAATTTGGCACTCAAACAGAATAGAAAGTGTCAATTTTAAGAAATTGGAATCCATACTTTTTGTATCGGATTTGGGTTTAGCTTCAGAAATAACTATGGGTTTCAATTTAAATACTTATACCTAAATCTACCCCTTTTCATTTTATTGGAGAAAAAGCGGTTTCACTTGCCCATATTTGCGTTGTTGAACTTTTTATTTTTAATCTTAGCTGGTAATTCTGCCGTTATCCAGAAAAAAAGAAGCTATCGCCGAAAGCCGTGAGCAAATTGTTGAAAATACTAGTTCCGTTAAAAGAAAAATTGTTAAAGCTAAACCTATTCTTAACAATGAAAATGTCGTTTACAATGTGAACTTAATAACAACTAGAAATTGCGCCCTTGAACTTCGTGACAGTTTTCGCATCTTCGGATTAAATTGAAAATCACAGTTATTTTTGGTGCTAAACCCAAATCCGATGCAAAAAGTATGGATTCCAGTTTAAACAAATTTACTCTTCACTAAACATAAAGTATGCCTACAATTGGACGGAGAATCCAAAAATGCAACAATATGCATGGTGTCCCATTTAAAATAAACAAGCTAATATCCACTTCGGCGGCAACCGGAAGTGCTGTAATCTTGAGAATATTTTAGATGGATGCCCTCCATCGAATTAGGTAAGTAGCCAAATTTTCGGATTTTTCCTATTTATACTTTTTCCATAATCGATCGACGTCGTTCATCGTGGGACACCCTGTATTATATATATATATATATATATATATATATATATATATATATATATATATATATATATATATATATATATATATAAAGGTGTCCCCGGATGGGGGTTGCGCACTCTTGTAAACTTTTTTATTTTGGAGTTTTCGGCCAAATGTTATTCTTCATAAAAAGTTTTGCTTGGCCTGAAACTTATTTTTAGCCTAATTTCGATTTTTTAAAATCAAGTAGGCCTTTACAGTTGAGCAAAAACTATTTTCATTTTAGGTAAAGTACCTTTTCTGTTCATAGTATGCCAAAATCTTGTTAAGAAAAGTTGTTCGGAAGTTATGGCCATATGCAAATTTTCAGGATGATAGTCCTACTTTGATAAAGTTCTTCATTTTTCAATTTCGTTTCAGGTGAAGTACTTTTTCTGTTGATAATACGCCATTATTTTACGAAAATTTATGCTAATTTTAAATTTGAGGATAATAGCATATCAAATATTTTTTATCACAATGAGACTACTCCAAATTCAAGAGCTTTGCCTGATAATGCAAGTCGAAAATCTAGTTGCATTTCGATAGCAACTGTCAAACAAAATCCCTTTCTGCGACAGTAAAGTTACATATCTTATGTACCATCACACACGTCAAAAATGTTAACGTTAGATCAGCGTATCTACTTAGTAAAGTGTTATGGCATTGGAAATGTCAGCTACAAATATGCATATAACCAGGCAAGCAGCAACAAAACTTATTAAAAAACTTGATAGAACTGGCGATGTGAAGGACACCAAGAGACTATCACGACAATATGACGAAGAGGACGCTGCCACACTAGTAATTCTTAATTCAGTTCAAGAAGCACCAAAATTATCACTGCGAAAAAGTCAGAGAATTTGAGAATAAGTAAGTCACACATTCAGAGAATTTTAGTTAAAAATAATTTTCATCCGTTCAAACCCAAGTTTGTCCATAAGCTAGAAGACGGAGATGATGACCATCGATTAGAATTCTGTCTACTCATGGGAGAAAGAATAATGGACCATAGATTATTCTATCGAAATATTCTGTTCAGTGACGAATCAACCTTTTCGACCAATGGCGCTGTGTCAACGCAAAATTGTAGATTTTGGGCTCAGAACAATCCAAATTTTCGTATCAGAACCCGGAGGCAGCATTTCAAAAAAGTAAACGTTTGGTGCGGAATGCTCCACAATAGAATCATTGGTCCCTATTTTTTGAATATTTTAAACCAAGATACATACTTGGAGCTTTTGAACAACTTTGTTATGACCGAATTAGAAGAGGAGAGTTTAGAGTTCAGAGGAAAGCTTTTCTATCAACAAGACGGATGTCCTGCACATTCCACACTGAGAGTTAGGGCCTGGTTAAATGAGCATTTTCCTAATCGGTGAATTGGACGCTTTGGTCCACTAAAGTGGCCGGCGAGATCTCCAGACCTCAGCCCACTGGACTTTTTCTTAGGGGCTAGCTAAAGGAAAAAGCTTACGCAAACGAATTAGAAGACGATTTGGAAAATTTAAAACAAAAAATCATAGAAGCTGTTGCTAGTGTGAATGAAGAAATGCTTTCATCGACCTACCTAGAATTTAGAACCCAATAGAATAATGTGTACTAAGAGGAGGATATTACGTGGAATAATTTCAATGTTTAGAATTTAATTTGTTTTTTGTTATGTTGTATTAAAGAATAAAATATCCTTGCAGTTAACTGCAATTGTTTACTACAGTTCGTTCTATTTTACCATTAAATCATGCGAAGTTTACGCAATTTTATAATATCGTTCAAATAGCACTAATTGACCTACCGTACTTTGATAATAATCAATATGGCGTCGACAATAGCAGAAAGATCTTTATTATTAATTTTGCGACGAAAATTTACATAACTCAATAACTTTTCGAATTTTATCAAAGTAGGACTATTATCCTGATAATTTGTATATGGCCATAACTTCTCATTCCGAACAACTTTTCTTAACAAGATTTTGGTATACTATGAACACAAAAGGTACTTTACCTAAAATGAAAATAGTTTTTGCTCAACTGTAAAGGCCTACTTGATTTTAAAAAATCTAAAGTAGTCTAAAAATAAGTTTCAGGCCAAGCAAAACTTTTTATGAAGAATAACATTTTGCCGAAAACTCCAAAATAAAAAGTTTACAAGAGTACTGATATATATATATATATATATATATATATATATATATTCGATATTCTACCGACAATCGCTTGACAGTGTGATAGACCGCGCATTTTCATAAAAATTGAAATAGAAACATACAGCCTTAAAGTGTTTAATTTTCAAGACACATGGTGTCAAAATTTTCGTTTTATTTTCAATTATTCCTCAACAAAACGACACAGCGACTCGAAATTACGTATCGGAGGTTTTTTAAGGCGAGAAATACAAATTCATTCACGGTTTTGATATCACTAGTAGGGAGCGCCACCGACGACACATCAAACTTATTTAAATTACCAAAACTTTTTTCCAGTTTGGTGCATCAATGTGAATGTTAAAAAAATCGATTTTTCAACCTTTTTTACGTAAAAGGGTGTACTTTGTTCAAGTTCCTAGAGGTAACCGTTTTTGAGATAACCTCTATTGAAATTTCCAATTCAACGGAATTAATTATAAAAATTTGAAGGAAAGAATCATCAGTATTCCCGCACGAATAAATATCAGGATCAAAAGATAAATCTTTTACATACCTAATTTTCAAAGTCTTAAGTGTTACGGTTTAAAAGTAATTCGTAAATGCTCATCAAAATTGTATCAAAACTGATAACCAAATTACTTTTTCCTTGAAGGAGTCATAATTTTAGCCCCAAAAAAAAACTCTTGTTAATGGTTAGTAAAAAAGAAAAAACGATACATTCATACAAAATTCAACAATTTTCGAATTATTTGACCTTTGAAGTGGATGCTTTGTTCTAAATTTTTATGTTAACGTGTGTTTTCTAATCTAAATTTAACTGTAAAAGCTCGCCAACTTGACTTTGTTTATTTTATTTAGATTAGAAAGCACCAACATATTTATGGTCAGAAATTTGGGTAGGTATGGTTCGTTCAATAAACTACTACAAAATAATGAACATGAACAGGAAATCTTACAAGCGGTGAAAATTCACACGATGACACCTAAATACTAAGTATAAATTTTTTCATTAGGTACGAGACAATGCTTCTGTCCCAACGAGGGAAGTTGCTGATCAACTAGACTTATCACACCAATTGAAGTGGAGGGTGGCCAAATATGAACACTTGCTGTAATTTTTTTACCATTTTTTCTTCTTGTGTTTAGTATTTTTCTTTTAATAATAATGATTATTTTCTTTGGAAACTTTGTTTTTTCGTTAAAACAATAAAGCGTTGTTAACTTTCCAAAGAACACTTTTCAAAACTGTAAAATTGAAAGTTTTGGCGTAAACGTAAGGCAGAACTATTATGGGTGATACATCATTGTATTCATAAAAAAAACTTGATATAAAAACGTAAAACTCTAAAATGGCACCCATTAGAAACAATAAAATTGGATGTTGTATCTTTTGCGTCTAGGGTGCCAGATTATTGTTTAACATAAAAATGTGCAACTTTACCCCAATTTAACCGACTGTTTATCTCCAAAGCGAGATATACAGGGTTAGGAAAAAATACCGGAACGCTTAAATATCTACAAAATCGCTAAAGTTATGATTACAAAATTTAGCATTTGGGGGTGTCGGGGCGTGCAGGATTGGAAAATGATATCGGCACTGTTGCCATATTTCCTAATTTTGCGCTACACGTAGTCATTTTGTTTTCTTAAATAGAATGCCCTATTTATTTTTATTGCAATCAATTGGGCGTCTCAAACTTAAGATCTCAAATTTTCCAAATTTTATCTCTACTAGTTGCCGAGATAAGACAACACCGCCTTTTCAATAACAAGTACTGAAACGCTTAAATATCTGTAAAACCGCTAAAGCTATAATTACAAAATTCGGCATTTGAGGGTTCCTAGGCATACGGAATTCGAAAATGATATCGGCACTGTTGCCAGATTTCCCAGTCTTGCGCTACACATAGTATTTTTGTTATCTTAAATGGAATGTTCCATTTATTTTTATTGAAATAAATGATTTAAGTTATGGAGGTTATTTTTTTATTTGTGATTGGCCACTTTCCCTTGCACTTTAACTAATAACAATAATGCTAAGATAAGAAGGAGATTAAAAGCCAATGGACTAAAACAACAATAACTTAACTAATTAATTAACAATAGAATTAATAATTAACGACATCAAGTTTTAATTAAATGCTCAAAGTGGGCTCCATTATTTGCCAGACAGTATCCAAGTCGATCATAAAATTCTCGCAATGTGTTGCTCAACATATCCGGTGTTATAAGTACAATTTCGATGCGGATTCTTTCGCAGAGTTCGTTTTTTGGACGATTTCTGTAGACATGGTTCTTCAAATGACCCCACAAGAAGAAGTCCAGTGGAGTCATATCAGGGGATCGAGGTGGCCATTTTAATGCTCCACGTCTTCCAATCAGCCTTCCTGGGAACTGGTTGTTTCGAAATTGCATGGTTTCTCTTGAATAATGGGGCGGAGCACCATCATCTTCCTACCAGATTTCACCTATATTTGTATTTTGTTGAATGGCAGGAACTATACTTTCTCTAAGGAGCTCCAAATACTTTCGCCCTGTTAACGTACCTTCTATGAAAAAAGGTCCGATAATATTGTTTCCCAATATTCCCGCCCAGACGTTAACTTTCTCAGGATATTGTTCTTCCATGCAATGGGGGTTATCTCTAGACCAAATTCGGCAATTGTGCCAATTAACTTGGCCATAATCAAATTATTATTTTGTAATCGATGCAATATTCAGCGGCTTAACTGACAATGATGTGTTTAATGTGTCATTGTTGTAACATGGTGACGGCTAGAGTGTTGAAAACAATTGAAGTAGTACTTACTTATTCCTAGGGTATTCATATTTTCGGGTATCTCCGATAAATTTAATGCATGCTCATTATAAAATAAGTAACTATCCCACAAAATTTCTCACTAGTATCTAATAGTATAAACAGAATTTTGAGAACTTGGAATCTTCCATTTAAGATAACAAAAAGACTAAGTATTGAGATCTTAATAAGTTTGAGACGTCCAACTGATTGCAATAAAAATAAATAGAGCATTCTATTTAAGAAAACAAAATGACTACGTGTAGCGCAAAACTGGGAAATCTGGCAATAGTGCCGATATCATTTTCTGATTCCGCATGCCTGGGAACCCCCAAATGCCGTATTTTGTAATCGTAACTTTAGCGGTTTTTTCAGATATTTAAGCGTTCCGGTACTTTTTACTGAAAATATGGTGTCGTCATATCTCCGCAACTAGTGGATCTAAAAGTTTGAAAATTTGAGATCTTACTAAGTTTGAGACGCCCAATTGACTGCAATAAAAATAAATAGGGCATTCTGTTTAAGATAACAAAATGACTACGTATATCGCAAAACTGGGAAATCTGGCAACAGTGCCGATATCATGTTCCAATTTCGCGCGCCCCGAAACCCCCAAATGCCGAATTTTGTAATCGTAACTTTCGCGATTTTGTAAATATTTAAGCGTTCCGGTACTTTTTCCTAACCCTGTATATATATATATATATATATATATATATATATATATATATATATATATATATATATTACGATCTATGCGATCAACTATCTCGTTTCTAGTGTTACCTAAATTATGGTGGAAGAGTAATCTATTAACTAAACTTTTTGGATAATTATTATTAACAAGAATATCAATAAGTGTTGTTGCAAGTTAAGTTGCCTACATTTAGGATTTAAATTTGTTTAAATTACTAACATTTACATTTGATAAAAACACACGTTGTTTGGATGAAATAGCTCAAGCAGCGTGATAAGAACCGTTTTCGTATTTTTCGTCAAGAAAAGTACTTTTTTCGGTTTGCCTCGACGCGTGTGCCTTTTCTTATTATTACCATTATTATCATCGCAAGATGGAAGTCCTAAGAAGACCACTGGGCGGTGAAGTTGACTACTGCAACATATGGGGGTGAGTCTTCAAATCTTTTAACGTGTATACAGTTTCGGAACTAATCCCTTCAATTTCTATGAAATTTTCAAAAGGGTGTTGTTGGCAAAATAAATAGTTAAATATAGTCCACTTCAATTTCTTTCTTTGCAGCGACATTGCTGGTCCTCACGAGCCGGATTAGAGCTTTGGCTAATTATTTAATTACAAATCAATACAGTTTAAGCTTTTTCAAGTGGGTGTCTTGTGAAGAGATAAGAACCGATATCAATTATTACATTACATTGGTTTATGTTACAACCAAATCAATTTTGGCAAGGCCAAACCAACATAATTTCATTGTTATCTGCAACGGCACATCACCTTTATTTATTACGAAGAATCGCATGTGTCCCTTAATTGTGTTCAATTTAAGCTATCATATTTTATTTCCTGTTTTAATTGAACACAGCTAAAATTTATTTTCATTATAATCCGTTTACGAATCAATCTCAGTTTAGTATATTTCAGTTTTAAGTACATTACTTACTTTTTCTACTTAAATTGGGTTGATCCAGTATCCTTGCACTTACAGTACTTTCTTTCCATTTTCATTTACCTAATAGAAATTTGAAACAAGGAAAAAATTAGAAAAGAAGAGAGCAGCTTACGCTTCGCGTATTACAGAGATATATTGTTTGGGTGTTAAAGCTCAAGGCGAACCTGAGTTGCTTACCAAAATTTACAGCCGAATCATGACAAATTCGATGAAGTTCATAACGAAATTATTATGTTAGTGGAGGACGACGACGAATTTTTATTACAAGATGCTGTTCGTAAAGAAACCGATAATTTTTACTATGGGTGTAAGCTCATTTACAGCAAGATTGCTAAAGCCGACGAGGCAGCTACGGTATTGCCCACGCCTACTAAACAAAAGGTTTGCAGCGATGCCGAAGCCGAGTTAAAATTACCAGAAATAACACTTAGCACTTTCAAAGGCGGTCAAACTCTTTGGCCTGCGTTTTTCGACTTGTATAAAAATCTGATGCATCAAAACGCTAAACTATCTAACGTAGAAAAATTACAATATTTATTTTCTTACTTGGAAGGTGAGCCTCTGAAATTACTAAGTGGTATTTCGATTTCGAGCGACAACTATACGATCGCCTACAACAAATTAAATGCTCGCTACGAGAATAAGCGGCTTTTAGTATCCAATGCCTTAAATGCATTATCGGTTACCTTAAGAACGGAATCTGCAAAGGATTTTCGAAATCTACTAAATACATTTTCTCAGTCTTTGGCAATTTTAAAAGCCCTAGAGTTTAATACCGAATCTTATTGGAATTTCATACTTTGCCACATACTCTTAGAAAAATTAGACATTAACAGCAGAACCAAGTTCGAAATTAAATATAGTAAGTCGATATCCCGACGAACGATAACCTGTATCAATTTTTAGAAAGCAACTGCAAAGCACTTGAGTCGGTTCAACACTTAACTAGTTCCAAGCCGATGAAATATACAAATATACAATAAGCCTACATTTTCACATTGTAATAGCGCGTCTGTTGCGTACTATGATTCTGGCCTAACTTGCTACCTTTGTAAAGAAGCACACGTCTTTTCCAAATGCCCCAAATTCCTGCAAAAAACTCCTAATGAGAGAAACACATATATGAGCCAGAACAAATTGTGAAGTAATTGCTTACACCATTCTCATACCGTACGCCGTTGTAATTCTTCCTTTCGTTACCGTACATGTCATTACAGACACCATTCAACCCTTCACATTTCTAAACCTATTCCGGTTCCCAATTCTATTCCTGTCCACGATCCTGCTGTAAGCGTTGTGGCTGATAACTCCGCCGCACCATCCACTTCTTCCATTGGCCAGTCTACGACCGTTGCTAACACTTTCAATGCTCTAACTACAGTCCTTTTGGCAACATCAGTCGTAGATATCCACGACAGTAGAGGGAATTTTCAAAAGGTGTGTATTTTGATTGATTCCGGAAGCCAATCAAATTTCATAAGTGAACGCTGTTTCCGCCGTCTAAATTTACAAAGATGCCAGTTTTCAACTACTATTGTTGGTCTAAACCAATTGTCTTAGTTCTCCTCCAATGGTGTTACCAATTGTACCATAAAATCTCAATATATTTCTGGACCGAAATTTAGTTTCGATGCAATTGTAGTTCAAAGTGTTTATTCTGACATACCTTCCTTTAACGTACAAATTCAAGAATAGGATCATATAAAAGGCTTGCAGCTAACAAATGATAATTCTTCTTTTCAAGTCCTATGGATTTGTTTGTAGGAGCTGACGTGTTCAGTCAAATTTTGTTAAATGGTCGCATTTTTGGAGATGTCGGCCAGCCTACAGCTTTAGACACCGCATTTGGGTGGGTTTCTTGTAGGTAAAATTAACAATCCAACCTTTGACACACACACGAACACCTTTTTTACCCATTCCAAACTCCACCTAGATTATATTATCCCTAAATTCTGGGAAGTATAGCAATTACTCTCAAAGACATTCCTTTCCCAAGAGGAAATAAAGTGTGAACGTAATTTAAAGAAACGGTTACCAGAGACTCATCTGGGAGATCTGTGGTATCTTTACCCTTCAAAAATTCTGAACCTGACTTAAAGCTGTATGAAGATTCCTAATGATAGAAGCCAGATTATTAAAAAATCCCGAATTATACCTAGCCTATTCCAATTTTATGAAGGATTATTTAGATAATGGCCATATGACGCTTATTCCGCCCAATACGAATTCTTCTCCTTCCTTTTATTTACCCCACAACTGTGTACAAAGAAAAGAAGGAACTACTACTAAACTTCGCGTAGTATGGGACTAATCTGCTAAAGGACCTACGGGTTTAAGTTTAAATGATACTTTACTTCCAGGGCCCAAGCTACCAAAGGACATATTTTTATTTTTACTTATTTTTCGAATACATCCTATCGTATTTATCGCGGATATCAAACAAATGTTTCGTCAGATTTTGATCACGCCTTCGCACAGAAATTACCAAAAAATTCTTTGGCGATTTTCGCCTGAGGATACTCTGTCCGAATGGGTTTTAAATACAGTCACTTTCGGTTTGAATTGGAGCCCGTATTTAGCCATGCGCGCTCTCAACGAACTTGCCGATCTCGAGGTAGATCGTTTTCCACAAGCTAGTAAGCTTATAAAAATTAAATTTATGACGATGGCATCATAGGAGCTTCCTTTTCCGTTTCAGAAGCCCTTTCCTTACAAGATGAGTTAATTAATCTACTCAAATTAGGGGTTTTGAACTCCGTAAGTGGGCTAGTAACTTACCTGACTTGTTAGCGTCTGTCCCAAATTCTGATGGCCACTGTCATTTGACAAAGAGGAACCGTGTTACTTAAAGGTTTTAGGTCTTCATTGGCAACCACATTCAGATTCACTTTCTTATAAGTGCCAAATCTGTGATAGGCCCCTAAAAAACCGCACCATTCTTTCAGATATAGGTAGAATTTTTGCTCCATTGGGATTTTTATGTCCTATTATTCTTGCTGCCAAACATATTATACAACGTTTGTGGACTTCCAAGATAAACTGGGACGATAAGCCCGATCAAAATATTACTGACTCATGGAGTCCACTTAAAAATGAACTTTCAGAGCTTTCCGGCCTCAAACTTCTGCGACGCGTATTATTAGATAATTTTCAAAGATGCGAATTTCACGGTTTTTGCGACGCGTCAATGATTGGCTATGGCGCAGTAGTTTATTTTCGAGTTCAAACTAACGACCAGATTTCTGCGTTCCTTGCTTGTGCCAAAGGGAAGGTTGCACCTTTAAAATCCCTAACCATTCCTAAACTCGAGCTCACTTCCGCAAAACTTTTAGCGGACTTTATTCCTTTCACAAAAGAACAAATTATTTTCGACGAAATTACTGCATGGTCTGACTCATAGGTTGTACTTTCGTGGCTGAGATCGTCTCCAAGTCGCTGGAAGACTTTTATGGCGAACAGGGTAAATCATATTCAACAGACTGCCCCTTACGCCACATGGAGGTATATCCCATCAGCTTTAAACCCTGCAGACTGCGCTTCTAGAGGGATGGTCCCTTTAGAACTACTAACAAATGAATTGTGGTGGAATGGGCCATCTTTTCTTTCGATGCCTAGTACAGAATGGAGGCATGAGGTTACATTTAATATTTCTCCCTTAAATATGGATGAAATCTCTAAAGAAGAAAAGCAGTCCGCTTTTAATTTACTTATCCAAGACAATGTTCATGATCTACTTCTTGAGAAGTTTTCGTCACTTTAAAAAATTCAAAGAATTTTATCATACTGTTTTCGCGTCTCTATTAATTTCAGGCGAGGTGCTGAGGAACGATTAGTTGGTCCTCCTACCCCTGATGAACTACATAAGTGTTTACTGTGCTTCGTAAAACATGTGCAATCGTTGTCGTTTTCCGAAATAATTGAAAAAATTATTCACAATCGATTGCTACCTAAACCGTTCCGGAAGCTCGCATGTTTCCTGGATCCAGATCGGTTCCTCAGAGTGGGCGGGCGCCTTAGAAATTCCGATTTAGCCTATTCGGCGAATCATCATTTGCCTTTACCTGGTTCCCGTCGACTCACCACGCTCCTTATTGAGCATATCCACAAACAATATTTT
The DNA here is from genome assembly GCA_036346205.1 of Vesta saturnalis. Taxonomy (NCBI): domain Eukaryota; kingdom Metazoa; phylum Arthropoda; class Insecta; order Coleoptera; family Lampyridae; genus Vesta; species Vesta saturnalis. The sequence continues at coordinate 2,275,519 of JARFJB010002176.1, read as the reverse complement.
CATCCGGGGAAGAAAACCCTACATAACTTAATTTCGCAACAGTTCTGGATTCTGTCAGCACATAACGCCATTCATAAAATTGTTTCACGCTGTTTGCGTTGCTTCAAAGCACGCCCCAAATTTTATGCCCCTCCAATTATGGGAGACCTGCCTACGCCTAGAATTTCTCAATTAAAACCTTTTTCTCATGTGGCCATTGACTTTTGTGGAGCATTTTTTATAACTATTTACACATCCCGAGGCACAAAGGTTTTCAAAGCTTATGTCTGCGTTTTCGTTTGCATGGCCACAGAGGCCATACATCTTGAACTCACGCAAGAACTATCGACAGACAGTTTTATTGCCGCTTTTCGCCGTTTTCTGGCTAGAAAAGGTACTGTTTCCGCTTGTTACAGCGATAACGGCACCAACTTTGTTGGCGCCACCAACCTATTTCTTACATTAGCCAAACAAGCCTCCGAGACTTTATCTTTTCCTAGGCATTTTAGCCCCCCTTCGAGCCCTTATTTCAACGGCTTGGCTGAAGCGGATCGCATCTGCTAACTGTAATGAGTGTACAACGTTTAACTTTCGAGCTTTGCCAGATAGAATCCGTTCTAAATTCGCGCCTCTTGTGTGCCCAGAGTTCGGACCCTAATGATTTGGAACCGCTCACTCCGGGGCATTTCTTAACCTTATCGCCTCTAAATTCCATAATTCCCGATCCAGACTTATCAAACATTAACGTGAAGCGCCTCTCCCGCTGGCAGCTTATACAGCGACTTCACGCTGATTTTTGTAAAAGGTACTCCAGAGAATACTAGCATACTGTGCAACAATGTGCAAAATGGAGCAATTAGGTTAACGAAGCCAGCCTAAATGACCTAGTACTTATTAAATCCGATATAAATCTTCCTTTACATTGGCTACTTGGGCGAATTGTTAAGTTACATAAAGGTGATGACGGACATACCCGAGTGGTAACTGTCAAAACTGCTAGTGGGCGTTTCAGAAGACCAGTATTAAAACTGTGCCCTCTGTCTAGCACCTAATAGTAATTAATTTTTTTTTTCTTTCAAGAAACTATTTGATTATGTTTAATTAAATTGATTATAAAATGTTCTTCTTTTTATGCTTATTATATAAATATTTTATTCTTTTTTGACTTAAAACACAAGGTGTTTTGGTGGGAGGCTTATGTTGTTGCAAATTAAGTTGCCTACATTTAGGATTTAAATTTGTTTAATACTAACATTTACATTTGATAAAAACACACGTTGTTTGGGTGAGATAGCTCAAGCAGCGTGATAAGAACAGTTTTCGTATTTTTCGTCAAGAGAAGTGTTTTTTTCGGTTTGCCTCGACCCGTGTGCCTTTTCTTATTATTACCATTATTATCATCGCAAGATGGAAGCCCTAAGAAGACCACTGGCCGGTGAAGTTTACTACTGCAACATATGGCGGCGAGTCTTCAAATCTTTATAACGTGTATACAGTTTCGGAAGTAACTCATCACTTCAATTTCTATGACATTTTCAAAAGGGTGTTGTTGGCAAACTCAATAGTTAAATATAGTCCACTTCAATTTCTTTCTTTGCAGCGACAATAAGTTTTTTTAAATTTTTTGTATAAATCTTAATAATTCTAGTTTTTAAACCTAAAATGATTTTTCTTCATAAACAAAGCATGATTGAAGTAATGATTTATACATCTTCCCAGACTGGTCGGTTTGATGTACCAATCAATAATCACAGTATTATTCTTGTTAATCAATTTCTTGTCTAAAAATGGAATACAAAATTAAGTTTTGGTGGGCTAGTGTCTATGAGACCATCTAGGACAACTAGAATAGGGCTTAACGGAGATCCCACAGGTGTACCAAAAACTTGTATTAACCTTTCTTTGAAAGGTGAAATAAGTGTTACCAAAAATAAATTTAATTGTACAGGGCATCCAGAAACTCTCCTGATAGACGGAAACTACACATACTAGACATGATTTTATGTCGATTTAACCTAAATTATCTTAACCAGAAATGCCTCCTAAGGAGCTAGAGCCCTTCGAAGATGGCACTGTCGTCACTTTTTGTTATATATCTCAAAAATACCGCTACGTAACAAATTCAAACTTGCTACAAGGAATAAGTCGATAATGACAAACCGGCCACTGAGAACACGATTTTCTTATTGCCATCTGAAGCGGTTCGCCTGGGGGTGGAAGCTTTTTAACGAAAAATTTTTTATTTTCAATTTTTAATGGATTTTACATCAAATTTAAAAACTTTACGATATTTTCCATACAAAATGTGCTCTTAGTTGAAATCGCTATCTCGTACCGTTTGCGAAAAAACTCAATTTAAACTTTTTGTGTTCCTAGCAGAAAATACCGTTTCATTACATATATATATATATATATATATATATATATATATATATATATATATATATATATATATATACTACTCTATAATTCAGTAGTGAACCTAGAATAGTAATGACGTATTTAGAGTGGTAACTTAGCCTTAATATTTGAGTATATGTAATTTGTCATAAATAAACATATCATGAGATGGGTAATGTTTAATTATTTGTTTATGCACCCAGTGCATATATGTTAAGGGTGTCTTAAGATCAACGCATGCATGTATGTTAAATAGGGTTTAATATGTCATTGAACGACAAAAACATTTACTCTAGCATTTTCGATTTGTATGATCGATGCATTGTTTGGGTCAGTAATAGAGAACCGTTGGTATTGTGTTTGGTTGGTCACCCTCCTACTGTCTTCTCCCACTATTCCAAACGTAGAAAACCCGAGGGTTCGAAGAAACGTATAACCCTATCGGGGAGAACCCCACACAGCTTATACTCATTCATAAATTTCCTAAATACACAACAATCTATTCCAATTTCTCTACTTGCAATCTGTATCTAAAGTAGTTACATTATCTCCCATGTTTATATTAGGTCAACTCGTAGCATGTAAGTGTTGAATAGACTTTTTCTTTGACTTGTGAGGCTTATTATATGATAAAATTTGAAGAATCAGTTTTCAATACTCACTTACTTGCACACAGTAGCAAATATCACCATACCGTCGCCGAATTACTTTATACACGTGAAACGTTTAAGTAAGTTACTTATTGCTATATGTTGATCCTAAACGAATGATCACTTCCACTGATAAGCAATGAAACGTAAAACTGGCCTATTTATTAAAACTGGTTATATTTTCATTCAGGAGTCGGTCGAGTTGAACTTGCTATTACCACAGATGTATAGTAGTGTGTATACATCTGTGCTATCCCAATAAGTTCAGAGAGGCAAATTATGACGAGCATACTTTTACTGCGCAAATTTTTCAGCATTCTCGCTTTTGTCACACTCTTTTCGCTTTTGTGCTTTTTCGTGCATTGTAATTTCGTCGTAATGTAGTGGTTTCCTACTTATCGATAATTTGTCTTTCTTATTGTTTGACTTCAAATAATAATAACATATTACGAACGCCTTTTAACGCTAAGGGTAAAAAATTTACGTTTTGAAGTTTGGTGTTTCTAGATTAAATTGTTCAGCTTGTAACTGGTATACATAGGTTAAATAATAAGAAATGTTGATATTAGGTACAGTTACGCTGTTATAACTACAGACCTATCGACAAATAATATTACGATAAACACTTAATTAAGCAAATACATCCGCTAAACTCAAAAAACAATATTAAGTTCTTGCACTTTTCTATCAAACCAATCTATTTTGGAAGGTTTTGAAATTTATAATTATATTGGTGTGTGCCAACAAACGAGCACTTTCATGTAATGTAGTTGAAAACGGCCGAAAATTAACTGTTTCCCAAGGCCGGATCGAGCAATTCTGGCGCTCCAGGTCAAATACCATTTTGCGCCCCCCTTCCACCCACCTACTCGTCCTCCCTACGGATGCACTAATTCAGAAACAAAACTTTACCGCGACATATATTTTATGCCACAAGATATGGTTGTGGAAGTATATGGACGATAATAAAAAACGAAAGTATGAGCGTCTCTGCCAAACGAGCAATCTATAACGGCATGTTTGTCCGGCCAGTGCTGTATGGAAGTGAGACGTGGGTATGTGGCCTGAGATTCCTGAGAAGCGCATGCGGTAAAAAGATTAGGGATAAGATGAAGAATGAGTGTATAGTGAAGGAGTGTGGCGACGTAAAGACAATGATTGATAGGTATAAAAGTAGTACACTACGTTGGTTTGGTCAAATCGAACGAATGAGCAACAAAAGGTGAAGTTGAAGTAAGGTCGGGCCTGGCAGGCCGCGTAAACCTTGGCTGAATGCAGTAGAGTGCATGATAAAAGAAAGAAAGATAACGAGTTTTAAAATAAAAGAGCGGGCCAAATATGATGTATGAATCATGCGGAAGATAAGGTGGTATGCAGGGAAAGGAAAGCATGGAGAAAGATTGCAAATGATAAATAAACAAGGGCAGGGATTGTTTTGCCTACCCCCAAGGCAATGGCGTGACTGGTATGTTATGTTATGTGTCTTCGGTAGCTTGAACATAAGAATAGAATGCATTCTTAACTCTTCAATGGTAGGGAATTTTTCATATATTTAATTTCTTATGTACTTGCTAAGGTGTGCAAGCTACAACTGACTTAAAGGAAAAGAAATTATACAGGGTCTCTCTAAAAGGTGTGCACAATATACTAGGACAAATTGCTGAGACTAGTCCAATTTACCTTAGACCAAAAGTTGATAGTTTCCGAAGTACAGGGTGTCAAAATTATTATTTTTTTAAACTCTTTATTAAATATTTATCTTAATAATAACAGGATTTGCATGAAATTTGGTGCCTAAAGGTTTTCTATGATGAGAAACTCAGATTTGATCGTAGTTTTGATGTGTCTTCTAGAGGGCACCACTAACAGCCCTTTGTCTACATTTAAAGCTCCATAACTTTTTTCTGTCTCGGTATATCAAACTTCCAGTTAGAAATTTTTATTCTCTGATAGGTTTTCTTCAAAGAAGGCATTCCTTGTAGATGTCGCTTCGAGCGACCGTTTCTGTGATAAACGAATTTAAATGTTTCATTGCGTACAAAAATTCATCATAGCCATCATTCACACTTTATCCAGACTTAGGACTGGTTCAAGAAGTTTGAAGCGTGTTTAAGGATGAACCAGTCAACAACATCAGAACTTTACACAACAACATAACAACATAAGAATGTAAGAATGAACTGGCCAAGAACAATTCGTAGAATTACCATTCTCTATAATTCTTAAAAGGACCTAACACTAGCAAACGTTTTGTTAAAATTATAAATTGTTTAATTAAACTCTAAGCTATAATGTTGAATAGCGACGGTCAATACGTTTTATGGTAACCACAAAGATTAAATTTACAATAACGAAGAGAAAATCGAACTGGCCAAACTAGATCCATCAATCTCCATATCTTAACCGTAAAATATTTACTGTTCATCTTAATATTCTGTATTAACCAATAATCCTTAGAAACGCCATAGTTCCAAACCTAATGTGTCTGTAAATGACTCAGACTCGGATCTTGTCCAACTTCGTTTTAAAATTTCTTTCATCTAATTCTCTGTTCCATAGCTTAGTAACGCTTTCAGTTCCATAATCAACTGTAGCAGGAGTAAAATTACCGGTTGCTCGGTGAACTGCCTTTCAACAGTCGGCAAATGTTGGATGGCTTGGAACACTTTCTCATTTGGAAACCTTTGTTGGTAATTACTCTGGCCGATTCACCGGATAGTCATGGATCGGTCTTGGCTTCTTTGAAACCTTTGTGTCTCGCATAGAATCTTGCTGAGACCAAGACCAAGACCAAGATAGCAACGCCATTAGCAAGACCAAGACCAAGACTCAAGGTTGCAAGACCAAGACTGGATGCAAGACTAGCTCTGCAAGACATCGGCAAGAACAAGACTATCTCGCAAGACTCTTGCAGTTTTTTCTTATTACGAACGATTATTTATTTATTTTTATTTCTACCACACAAAAAATTTGTTTTCCCAAAAATTATTGCATGTATGCGTGAAAGTAAACATTTTTTTGAAAAGGGTTGCTTTGACTTTAGTAAATGATATTAAATACTTATCTTTTAGGTTTTTAATGGTGTATTTATATTTTGTATATTAGATACAATCTAACGTCTCGATAACATTACAGTTATCTTCGTCAGTAGCAGTATTATTATTAAAACATTGTTTTAATTTTTCAAATTTGACAACATTGTTTTCAACACCTTTAAGAATTTTAATAATACTGCTACTGACGAAGATAACTGTAAGTGTTATCGAAACGTTTAGATTGATTGTATAACTTTAATATACAAAAATACACCATTAAAAAACCTAAAAGGTAAGTATTTAATATGTGTGAATATGGTGAAAGTTTACATTTTCATATTAGTAAAATGATGTTTGTTTGAAAAATAAAATTAATAAGTAACCACTAGAATCATCTTAAATGAAATATTTACTTAAACCAGATAAAACTATTTGAAATTTGGCTAAAATTTAATTTAATTGAAATAAATTTTGTCAAGAAAGCATTTTATAATTAGGGTGTACAATAAAACAAATTTAGTTTTCCAGAAGAAGAAAGTTTACAATAAATTTGCATTTAAACAAAACGATATTCTTAATTTTAAATAAAACATGTTTTTCTGTCACATATGAATAGAAAGCATATAGGTACCAATAAAATAATAATTCTCATCTATTCCTAAACTGTTGAAAGACGCTGTTACGAATTTTAGCAACATTAGCTTATTTGAAGTAATTGAATATTTTTTTGAGTTCGTCGAATATGAACTCTTCACATTTCTAAGATTTAATAAAAGTACCTATATACAAGTAATAAAATAACTTGTGGGAAAGTACCAAATTCTTAATCCTAAATTTGTACCAAAAAGCATGTTTTACTTAGTTTACAATAAAGACACGTACAAAGGAATTTAAACCGGCAAGGCGCCTGTAATACTCATGCAAATCCCTCAAACATGCCGAGGTGTCCCTTTTTCAAGACAACTGAATTCTCAAAACTAATATAACTAAAATTACATCTTACATTATAAAATACAACAGACGCATTGTAAATGCAATAGTGCTTATTCTTTAATATTTGTGGGAAAAAAATTGTCGATCCTTTAGCACATTTCAACAAGTTTGTACCTTCACAAATATTTTTACTTGTCTGTAATTTAAAAGCTTGTCGTAATTCTAAATTCTCACTCAGTGTTTCAACGTCGTCCTGTAGATAGGTTAATTATATAAGACAACGTTTTTGAAAAGACGATCTTAAAAATGACGAGTGATGAAGATTCGATGGAATGGTCGCAAAGTTGTAGTAGTAGTGCACTTCAAGATAGTGATAGTGTTTGTGAAAATAATGAACAACGTAAATTATCGGGCAAAAGCAAATTTACCGAATTCTTTGATTTTAATTCTGGAAGTAAAGACCCTTTTGGTTTGTGCAAGTTATGCGAAAAATCTAAGAAGAGGAGAAAAATGAAAAATCGCAATACTTCAGGATTAAGGAAGCATCTTTTGTCAGCGCACAAAAGAGAATCACAGAAGGTTTTTCCACAAAAACAATCAACATCGACCATTTCGAATTACTTTCAATTTACAGGAGAAGTAAGTACAAAATACCTTCATCCATATAAACGATTAACTTTTTTTTTGACTACAGACATCGCGAAAAAATAAAGACTTTGTCACAGCAACGGTGGATTGGGTGACAAAAAAGTACCTCCCTTTTTCATTTTTTGACGATGACGCAATTAAAAATTATTTCCAATTAATATGCCCAGAACGTACGTTTCCCAAAAGACAAACTCTTAGACGGCAAGTTAAACAACGATTTGAAGATCTTCAACTCCTTGTTAAGGACCAGTTAGAAAGTTGTAAATCTAAAATATCTTTTACAATCGATGGATGGACGTCTTTTGCTGGAAAAACTTTCTACGGTGTAACGGCGCATTATATAAACGATAACTGAAGCTATAAGTCAGTAGTGCTTGATTTTGTCCCTTCTCATGGTGGGCACACAGGAAATGATATAGCAAAAATTTTTTATTCGTGCTTGCAAGAATATAAATTAATTCACAAAATACAAGGTATTACTGTGGATAATGCGTCTGCAAATACCAAATTTATGGAAGAACTGGCAAAATTAATTCCCACCTTTGATCCATACAATCAACACTTTCGATGTATGGCACATATTTTGAATTTAGGTGTTCAAGATTTGATGAAAAACCTGAAATTCAACTGCGAAAACGAAGACGAAGAAAACGAAAATGAAGACGAAGAAGAAGGCGACAATGAAATAGAATATAACGACGCTACAAGTTGCGTTATGAAAATAAGATCTGTTTTCAGCAGAATTAAAAAGCGAAATATTGAAAACAAATTTCGTTCAGCATGCGATACAGCTGGTGTGCCAACAACAATAAGTCCATTTTGGATTGCCACCAGATGGAACTCAACCCATGACATGCTTGGTATCGCTCTAAAATTAAAAGGTGGTATAATAACTTTGTGTAGTAGTGTTGCAAATTTAAACGAATTTAATATCTCCGAAAGAGATTGTGGTATTAGAAAAAGTTTATAAATTTTGGTGAATTTTAAAAACTTAACTACAAAACTTGGTGGAGATAAATATGCTACTCTCCGTTTGTCATTGTTTCTTTCAACCTACTAATTGATAAAATTGAGCCAACAATTCATCAATTGGACGAAAAGTCGATAGAAACGAGATAGACGAGAAATTAATATTGGCTTTTCAAGCTTGCAGGATAAAATGCTAAAGCACTACCAAAAAACCAATTGGCTTTATTGTGCGACACTTGTGCTAGACCCCCGACACAAAGCCGAGACTTTTAACTTGACAACGTGGGGAACCGAAATAAAACTTGATAGTCTGCAACATTTTGAAGAAATGTATGAGCAATATAAGAATAAAGAAGAAAACATCGCATTGACTGAATCGTCTGAATCGCATACAGAAAAGGAGCAAGACTTAAAGCGGCGATGACGATGTCATCGATTTTAATAAATTGTACACATCAATAGCAACTCCACCTGCTTCAAGAGCCCAAGGAACCAGTAAGGAGGTAGATGACTACATGAGTCAGCCTAGGGCTGCAAGCTCGGAGGACATTTTACAGTGGTGGATGACTCATCAAACACAATTCGATTTTAGCAAAATGGCTCGGATTTTTGTCCATTTCGGCAACGTCTGTTCCTGCGGAAAGATTATTTTCAAAGGCAGCCATGGTGATTCGCAAGCACCCGAACAGATTGAACAACGAATCAGCACGATGGTTGCTATGCATTAATAATTGGACCACAACAATAGCATGATTTTTTATGTACCTATATTACTTTTATGTACTTATGTCACACTATTATTTTTATTACATGTATCTTTTATTGTTTAAAATTTTGAAGAATTATTGGTGTTTGTGTATATTACCAGTTTATGACAACTTAAACTTAGCCATTTAATAAAAATGTACATACAATTTTAAGGTCCTTCAAAATTAAGAATTTAAATTAATTAATATTTGTTTATGTATTTATCTGTATTTTGATGGTTTAGTGACTATAAAATTAAATTAAATCTTGTTAGATCGTTGACATGTAAAATTGAAAATAAAGTAACTTAATATTCTGTATCATCGTTCTTATTGTAGGTTTAGTAGATTAATGAAAAGTAAAAATTCTGTCTAATGCACATTCCTTTTTAATAATAAAATTATAATCAATACATGTTTCACTTTTTAATATTAAGCCATCTACAAATGCAGTTGTAGATGGCTTAAGATTAAAAAAGCCGATACATGTCGTGTCTATTATAATTTATGTGAGTTAGACAGAATTTTTACTTTTCATTAATGTAACTTAATTTTTCCTTATTAATCAAATATCCATTAAAAAAAATTTTTTTAACAAGACATTGACTTTCATTGTGAAGTTTCCACATAAATATATTGTTTTAATTAAAACTTAATTAGAGTATGTCATCGCAATACTGAAACATAAGTTAGTAAAAAAGTATTCTTGATCGTGAATTAAATAATTAATTGGATATTTAATTATAAAATAATTTAAGTTATTATAATTTATTTTGATCATTAAACCCAATACCAATTAATTAGATAAACATCCACTACATATCTATGTAGCCAAATTATTATTCTCTGCAATAATCTAATTTAGTAGCACGCAGCGACACAAAATTTCGATTAATTTGATATGTAAAAATGCAAGACTGCAAGAGTCTTGCGTGCAAGACCAAGAACAAGACCAAAACTCCATATTCAAGACCAAGAGCAAGACCGAGATTAAGGATACCAATGCAAGACCAAGAGCAAGACCAATTGGTAAGATCATACAAGACCAAGACCTATGTGGTCTTGTCTTGGTCTTGCGTTTGGCCATCACTAATTCCGAGCATTTCCTTGGCAATAACCATAAACTATCATCTCGGTCATTTCTGCGTTAGTATAGGGTACGGCCATTGCGAAAAATTGAAGAAGGAAATTAAAATTACAATAAAGATTTATCAGACTGAATTGTTTGACAATACTCTTTTGTAACTAATGACAATGCTTAATAATGTTTAGTTGCTATGATGAATTTTAGTACACAATGAAACATTTAAATTCTATTGTCACAGAAACGGCTGCTCGAAGATATATCTACAAGGTATACCTTTTTTGAAGAAAACATAACAGGAATAATAATTTCTGACTAGAAATTTTATATACCGAGTCAGAAAAAAGTTATGCAGCTTTAAATGTAGACAAAGGGCTGCTGGTGGCGCTCTCTGGAAGATACATCAAAACAATGATCATCATGGACAAACCTCTAGTTACCAAATTCCCTGTCAATCCTGTAATTATTATGATAGATATTTAAAAAAGAGTAAAAAAATAACTTTGACACCCTTTATTTTTCGGAAACTATCAACTTTTGGATTAAGGTAAATTGGCCTAGATCCTCATATTTTAGTCTCAGGAATTTGTCCTAATATTTTGTACAGACCTTTTTGGAGACACCCTGTATCTTTAATTATACCTTATTTGTTTAATAATTTAAAGGGCTTAAATTCCTCTACTTATAAAACGACCATTCGATAATTCATCTTAATACGTTGACTGCCAAATGAGACCAACATGGTCTCATACATGTTTCGGACTTATGTGCTGCATGAGATCAACCTGGACTCAAGTGAGTTGCCGAAACATTTTGCTGTATGAAGCCGCGTGTGTCTCATGCTTTGTATTGAAATCAATGCCAACGTGAAAAGCGTAGCCTGTCGATCCGTTCGCTATATTTGGCCTGTTCGTAGGAGACCTACGTGTCACCACAACAGCAAATTGATCCGGAGAAATATCTCTTTCATAAAAGGCGACCTTTTGGTTAAAATTTTTAATGATATACAGGTATATATTTTAAATACAAACAAATGAAATTATTTCTTTTAACATTAGTTTAAAGCATGAAAAAGTTAAAATCAAACTAAAAATATTGTACAATAAATCTTATATTTTTACCGCTTTATGTACTTCAAAAGAACAGGAAAGACAATAATGTTTATCACATTCTCCACATTTTAGGGAACTTTGAGGCGTTTTTCTTCCTGCTTGCTTGGATCCAACCTCCTTAGACATCTTTCCATAGCATATCGTACAACGTCCTCTAGTAGCTCTCCAAACACCTTTGAGTACATGAGCTGGTTATTCGAGTACTACATCAGATGTGCATCGTACGTCGTCTTGTTTTTCATCTTTCAGTAATCCTTTGACTACTTCTTCTTTGAATTTACTGATGGACATATTTTCATTGGCTATTTCTTGATGTGAATGGGTATTTACTAGAGATGTTCCAGTCAAAAGCTAATTTTCGGTACCATTTCAGACTCCGTCATACAGATGTGTTATAAGCCTTTATCTGGTCCGAAAGATCGATAAATGCTTTACACTTACTATATTCCACACTAATCCTAGGTTTCAAAACTTCTTCTTTCAAAACGGTGCGGCCTTTATCGAGAAGATTACCAAGCAGATCTAAAACAATTTTGGATGGAACTGACATGTCTTCAGTTTTTGATTTGCCACAATACACACTAAAATTGTAGGTGTAGCCTTTTTCTAGGCATAACTTAAATAACTTGATACTAAATTTATGCCTCTTATTTTTTATATACTGCAAAAATTGTAATCGACCTCGAAATGGAACCAAAGTTTCATCGATGCACACATTCTCGGAAGGCGTAATTGGATCCTGAAATGTAGATTTAAATTTTTCCAAAAGAGGTCTGGTTTTTTGCAACCTGTCATCAGATAAAATACTGTTATCACTAAAGTGCGACATTTGTAATAACAGTTGGAACCTGTTACGAGGCATGATATTTCGTATACAATGTGTCCCAAATTCGCTTCTCTATAAAGGGATCTCGGCTTCTGTTATACCTGCGGCAAAGAGTAAATGGGGGAAGTTTTAGAGAAAGCTTAGAGCATTCGATATCCGGTTTCAGATTTACGATCGGTCAATTGGTTTTGAAAATATCGGCGAAAAACCGAAAATGGCGGATTTCGTTTTTCGCCAGTAAATCCAAAATGGTTAATTTGACAGCTGTCACAATGTGAGATTATTCGGACACTTTTTTAAGACGAATAAGATGGCGTGTATGACATGTCACAATCGTCTTTTGTTATCCCACAATCTGCCTCAACTTTCATTTTTCTTATTGCCGCCATATTTGATTTTTCGATTTTTTGAAAGAGTGCAATATTTCCAGTTTAGTGATCTCACAACTGCATAAAAGATTAGTGTTTCATCGAAATATCACACTTTCTAAAGTTAGGTCTTATTTATTATTAGTAGGCCATGGTTTATTTGTCGCAAAATAACATTAATAAATAATGTATAAAATTGTTTGAATTTTCAATAAAACATGAAATTAAATAACGACCTCTCAACAAGACAGATGTTTTGGGACAAATTCCCAGCTATGAGTGTTAAAAATAAAGCCAGAAAAATCGTCATTAATTTAATTAATACTTGAACCTTTGAACAACCTACAATAAAATTACAATTACAATTAATTTACAGATTTGCAAAATAACGTCCATTTATATCGAGACATTTTTGACAATTGGTGACTGTTTTTCGTACAACCCTAGCAAGTGTATTTCCATTAACACTATTTCTAAATGTATCCAAAACTCTCTGTCTCAGGATTTCTATGGTCGCAGAAGGATCAAACTCGTAGACCTCATTCTTTGTGTGACCCCAGAGGTAGAAATCCAAGGGTGAAAGGTCAGGGGATCTAGGAGGCCAAGATATTGAACCATTTAATGCAATAATTCTTTCATCAAACTGCTCCCTTAAGAAGTTCCTGACTTGAATGGTGTTGTGTGCCGGACATCCATCCTGTTGAAACCAGGTTCTTCTGAACTCATCTTCGGTGAGAGTAGCTCGTAAATCCGGCACAACCTGGTTTCGCAAAAGCTCTAGGTACCTCTGTCCGTTTAAGTTATAGTCAAACAAAAATGGTCTTAAAAGTCGATTTCCTGCAATGATTAATAATTTATAATACATAGGTGCCCAATTAAAATAGGTAAGTTAGATTAAATTACCAATAATCCTACACCAAACGTTACTTCCAAGTCTGGTCTGTAGACGTCTGTCTGCCACTTCGTGAGGGTTTTCTACAACCCAATGATGAATGTTGTGCTTATTAAAAACTCCACAATTCGTAAACCTACTCTCATCAGACCACAAGACATGATTAACAAAATCGGGATTTTCATTACACATTCTAGTATACCACTCACAGAAGCGCATTTGTCTTGGAAAATCAGATTCCTTAAGTCCTTGAACTACTGTGGGTTTGTATGGATAGTAGTTACTCTTTTTTAACACTTTTTTTACCGTTGATTTTGACACACGAATTTCCAGTTCTACCGTTCTTACCGATGCACTGGGGTTTTCGTTGACAGCTTGTAAAATGTTTCTGTCACGATTTTCATTATCAATATTGTATCCGCTTTTAGGTTGTTCGAAGGCCCCATAGTTAATTAAATTAATTACAATTTTTCTGAAGTGGGTTTTATGAGGCTGCCGTCGTTCGGGGTACATCTCCAAATACCTGGCTTAGGTAATGTCGGCGTTTCTGTTTGACTGCAAGTCAAGCGCTAACATGTCAAACTTTTCTTCATTTGAATAGGGAATTCCTGCCATTTTCAACAGGCTTTTACAACTTGTGTGTCACGTTTATGATTTTAATGACAGAAAAGCGTACTACTTATGAAAACACTACTTTGAATTATTTAACGTCAAAGTCAGAGCCACCTTATATGGAAAAAATGAAACACAATTTTACTGACAAATAAATCATGTCCTACTAATAATCATAAATAAGACCTAACTTTAGAAAGTGTGATATTTAGATGAAATTCTAATCTTTTATGCACTTGTGAGACATCACTACACTGGAAATATTGCGCTCTTTCAAAAAATCGAAAAATCCAATATGGCGGCAATAAGAAAAATGAAAGTTGAGGCAGATTGTGGGATAACAAAAGACGATTGGGACATGTCATACACGCCATCTTATTCGTCTTAAAAAAGTGTCCGAATAATCTTACATTGTGACAGCTGTCAAATTAACCATTTCGGATCTACTGGTGAAAAACGAAATCCGCCATTTTCGGTTTTTCGCCGATATTTTCAAAACCAATAGACCGATCGTAAATCTGAAGCCGGATATCGAATGCTCTAAGCTTCCTCTAAAACTTTTCCCATTTAACCTTTGCCGTAAGTATAACAGAAGCCGAGATCCCTTTATAGAGAAGCGAATTTGGGACACATTGTATAATTGTTATATATTTTGTCCTTCGACCAATAGTTCTGTAATTGAGGAAAAGGGCATAAGCCCATCCAAAGAATAGTTTCAAGGAATTTTTCTATTTCCTCAGTATTAGTTGGTTTCCAGACTTTTATACGAGCATTAGGGTACACGTTTTTAGCAATACGTTGATCAACATAACGATTAGTTTCAGTTACCTAAAATTACAAAAAAATAAATAAAAAAACAAAAACGAAATGAATATGTACCATTAGGTTTATGATTTCGTCGTTTATAAACAACTTGTAAAAATCATAAGGGGTTTTGTTAAACATTGTTTCGTACAACTCTGCTCGAAAACCAGTACGTTCTTCATTGAAATTAATTTTTTTTAAATTAAGACCGGTCACTTTTTGCCACTGATATTCACAATTATTGCCATGTTGTTCCTCTTCATCATCGCTTGATGATATACTCCGCATTTGTTGAATTACATTTTCAATTGTCTCATTTATATGTTGCTCCTTTTCGGTTGATCGCAAATTTGTTGTATCTCCTGTCGATGTTGATGGTCCAGGGTCGTCATTTTGTTTTTTCTTTTTTTTAGATGGCCGACTATAATCTGATGAATCGGAATCCGAGTCTTCGTCGGGTTCAAATTCTTCTGACGTAGCGTCGGGCTCAAAACTTTTTCGTCGCCTTCATCAGAAAGATATTCTTGCCACAAACGCCGTACTTTTTCTTGTTCTTTCTCGTATGCAGACATCTTCATGCGTCGCAGTTTCAATAACTACTAAATGTAACCATTCAACAAATTGTAGCGCAAGCGAAGCATTATTCAACAAGTCATGACTTGCAAATGATCATGGTGACGCATTGGTCTCAAATGGCCGATATGACTAAATCAGAACTTCGTGGCTCCATGAGACCAACGTGTTACCATTTTTAATTTTTGCTTCAATTAACAAATTTTCATAATTTAACCTGCAAATGGCTTAAGTAATATATATATAAACTTATTTTTTAGTAATTCAACAAACAAAAATCTGGCCTAGCGGTCCGATTTTTTTTGTACATGGTGGCACTCAACGTGTTGATCAATAAAATTCCTTCTTATATGTTGTGATTGAATGACATGTAATAATATTTCGGGCATCACCTTTTACAATTTTTGCAAACAATTAGATTTATGATAAATGTAGTCTGATATAGTATTTTTTGATGTTAAACAGATTGTTGCACCTTCAAATAATTGAAAGAGAGATTCTATTACAATTAAAATATTTTATATTATAATAAACATTTTTGTATAAATCGACTAAAAATCATGTTTAGTAAAAATTAAATATGTTCACTTTTTATAATTATTTAGAAGTTAAGAATAGATATACAGTCTATTTTAAGAAGAACCTCTGTGTGAAATTTGATATTTTCTTAAATGTATCCTTTCGGAGTGACATTTTATGTATGGTTTGTATATTTTTATACAAGCTCAGTTTCTTTAACGTAAGGTTTTTTTAGGATAGATTAATCATTAATATAGCTTTCAATGATTTAATTACTGTTCAGAAAAAAGATTGGGTACAGGAATTGTGCATTTCAGCAACTACATATAAACAAGAAAGTAGACTGCTGTGTATAAAATGCGTATTAAGGCATTGAAAGTCGTTTCCGATAGGAACCATTTGTTTAGTTTAAAAGTAGATAAATTATTGGATGATGGCAAATTGACGTGCTACTGAGGATTTAAGTCATCGTCTATATTAGATAACATTGTATAGAAACCATTATTTTTAATATGTATTTTAATTAACAAATTGCTTGATTTTGATTTCTGTTGAATATAAAACTATTAAAATGACGGAATTTTGTTTCAAGTTACAATAGTAATTAAATAATGATTTAGTATGTGACATTAAAGGTCGATGACCTTTTTTTATCAAGGTCTCATTACATCAAAGTTTTTTAATAGGCTAACAGGTTATATTTAAATTTTAAATAAAAAAATATAATTATGTGTTATTAAACATTTCTAAGTAGTTCATTTCATTATTTAGATTGATTTTGTGTGTACCACTTAAAGATTAAAAGGATACATTTAATATCACTTAGGAAACTTGTGATCACGAATTATGCTAAAATTATAAGCTGGTTAGGTGATAGAGGAAGTAATATGAAAATTAACTTGTATATTAAAACGGTCAACAAAAGTTGCGAAATAATGTAACTGTTAAGACACTATAATGTATTGGTAGAAACCACTTCAATGTGTGTGTTCGACCTTTACAGTGTTCTTTATCCTTAACTGTATGCCTGAAGGTAGTTCAATTAACCTTGAATTATAAATGGGGCTATTAAATAATTTTCACAAAAATTAGGTACCTATAATTAGTCTGTTTTTTACCAAAAGGTGTAAAAAGTGTAGGTAAAAAATTTGTGCTAAACTGTCACTCTGAAAAATTAATGAGCATTAATTATTTAGGTTGCACAATTTGAAACAAATAATTATGAATGGTGGAATTCATTAAAATTAAGAGTTTTTACAAAGCAGCAAGACCATGGTGCTGACTGGATAATGTAGTTGGTCACACATGTCATTAAGTTGGACCCCCCACCAACAGAAACAAAAATCCGACTTCTTAAAAAAATTAGTGCTAATTATCTGCTAATTTGTTACCGTATTAAAAATTTTGTTGCTCAAGAACAGCAGTAAATTAGAAATGAAGTGGGTGGGGCCAGTTTAACGTAAAGCCCAAAAAAAACTTATTGAGTACTAGGAAACGAACGAATATCAGGCGGGAATTCGTTGCTAATTTGTTGCTGTATAATACGAATAACTAATTTGCGAGATTTGCAAAAAAAGTTAAGTATCCTTTTACAAATGAAAATGAGTAATTTTATCATTATGATTAATTGTAAAAGACATGATTTGAGCTTCACTAAAAAAGGATGCCGATAGAAAATTACGTATTAAAATATCAAACATTTTAACAAAATCTAAATTAAAATTACTAGACATAACCCCCTCCGCCAATATAACCACGATGCGTTCGCCGCCCCGGCGTAAGTTATTCTCATTGCCTTTATTTATTTGCATTTACAACTTCTTCCTGAAATAGTCAGGGCCCGCTTTAGCCTTCATGTCACCCCGGACAAACAATTTGCCGCCAGTTTTTTTTAAATAAAATAAAAATTATGTTAAAATCATTTACTTTGAAAATTTTTTGTAATACATTACATAATAAACATTTAAAAAGGGCAAAACTTAAAAGTACTGGTACATATAAAGTGCATTTTTATTGCTATACTCATATTCTATTAAGAAAGTATAAAAAATATTGCATAACCAAACAGAGAAATTTTAGATTCTATAAAATAAAGTAACCTAAAAGAAATTTTTCTTTCTAACTTTGATTTCCGCAAATGTTTTTATTACATCTTTTAAGTTAACTTGATCAGAAATTTCATACTCAATCGCTAAAATGGCCAACCCATTAAGACTATTCTGCGTTGTAGTTGAACGTAAAAAATTCTTAATCAATTTTAATTTGGAAAAACTTCTTTCTCCACTTGCAACAGTTATTGGTATACACAGCAATACTCTTAAGGAAACACTTAGGTTTGGGGCACAATTTAACATTGTTATTAATTTTAGAACAGTGCTTGGGCTTTCTTTTTTGCCCATAAGCCCAGATACTGCACAAATTTCTTCTGCTAATTCTACCCCATTAATATCAACAGAATCACCGTGAGTTAAAATACTTTCTAGATCGTTTCAATGTTTTAAAAGATTTTCTTTAGACACGCCCTTTCAATCATATATGTTATATAAAAATTGAAAATAATTACTATGGTGACTAAGTTGTTTAAATCTAGTATCTATTGCATTTAGTGCCTGGTCAATTGTAAAATAAAAAAAATCTACCTTATAATTTACTTTAGGATTCTCGATCGGTTCATCTCGAGCTTCATACGAGAAATTCCTTTTTTTTCTTCTTACGGGGTGTCGTGGTATTGTTGATTCAAAATTGGCTTCAACGTCAATTTCGTCAGCCAGTTCTCTCGCATCAACAATAGTTTCATTAAAAGATTTATCCGATCGAAGATCCTAAAAAAACTTTTTGCAATTTTGCAAAAGATCAAGTGCAGATGCTAGATCATAATCTTTTGTCTGCAACAATTTGTTTATTGGATTAATACAGTTTAAAATTTTATACCAAAGAACTATTGAACACAAAAATTTAAATTGTTTAATGCAACTTAATAAACCCGAGGCTTCGTCCCTTATTAAATTATCAATTTCTTCATTCTCATAAATGCTTAGCAAGGCGTCGTATACGCCTCCGATATAAAATCTTAAAGGCTTTAAAGCCTCTATCCTACTCTCCCATCTAGTATCACTTAATGGTTTTAAAGTCAAACCCTGGACATATTTTAGAAGAATTGCCCAGCGAAAAGTAGATGCTGAAAAAAATACATATATTTTTTGAATCATATTAAAGAAATTAGCGCCTTCCAAAGATGCTTTTACCATATCGTTAACTACTATATTGAGAGAGTGACTACTACATGGGACGTAGAAAGCTCGCGGATTTAGGTTCTTAATTCTAGATTGCACTCCTGATTTATCGCCCCGCATATTAGACCCGTTGTCATATCCCTGTCCTCTTATATCCTGTAAATTTAAACCCAAATTATTAAGTTCTGCAATTATAATTTCAAACATTTGCTTCCCTGTAGACCTTTCAACTGGAAGAAAACCCAAAAAGCTTTCCTTAATTTTAATTTCAACCTCATCCTGATTGGAATCAGTTTTATTGATTGAAACATACCTGATTACAAGAGTCATTTGCTCACAGGAGTGCAATCTAAAATTATTGAATAATATTTGGCTTTTTTTATTTCATTAATAATATAAGATTTCACACTTTGACGCAACAGGTCTATTATCTCGTTTTGAATATTTTTCCCAACATAGTGAGATTTCGTTTCTTCTTTTTTAAGCACCCTACGTACGTGTTCTTCCATGACGGGATCAAATTCAGATAGCAGTTCAACTATTTTTAAGAAGTTACCGTTATTATGCTCAAACAGCTTGTCGCTTGTACCTTGGAAAGCCAGACAACTTTTACCAAGCATTTTAGTGATTGCTACGATTCTTAAAAGCACTTCTTGCGAATGGTTTATTTCAGCGTTAATAAGTCTTTGGTAATCCGAATCTATAGTTTTACAACACTTTAATCTTAGGTTCAGTTCTAGAAAAGATTTTTGGGACTGAATATGATTTTTAGAAATTTCGTGGTCTTTTAGAGTTTGATTCAGATGCTTCCAACTTTCAAACCCCTCCTTTGAAAGGGAACTAAGTACACAGCCATAAATCTTGCAGCAATAGCAATATACGCAATTTTTTGAGACAGAGTACACTAGCTAGTCTCTTAAAATTTGCTCTCCATTACTTAAAATTCTTTTATAATAGTTAGGGATAAATTTTCTACCAGTCTCATGATATGGAAATCTATAATTATACAATGGTTTAGGTGGACCTTGCCTTACCAAAAAGATTCTTTCGGCGGCTGGTAGTATCATTGGCCAGAGTTCTGGATCTGTACTTAAAAGTTGTTGAGCGCTTTCTGTAGGTGCCACGTTGGTATCAATAGTGCTCTCATTTGACGACGGAGGGCTGCCACTGTCAGTTGCAAGTATTAGTTCAGGTGTATCGTTCATTTGTTGATCCTCATTTTTCTCAGGTGAGTCTCTGTTGTCACTGTTGTCAGTGTCTTTCAATGCTGTCTTTGATGTAGAACATTTTGAGTCGTCATTTGTTTTGGTATTGCCCGGCATACTCTGTAAATAATTTAGTAAAGTGCCAGCTTGTCTTTGCCTTTGCATTTCCTTTTACACCCTTCGTTTTTTATATTCGCAACTAGATAGTTTTTTGCGTCCCTCGGGCATTCTGGAAGACACACAAAATATCTGAAATAAAACAAAGCAAATTATAAGGAAATTGTCTTACAATAGACTTAGTTAAATTAGACAAGTACTGTACTTTTTTATGCTCATTGAAGATCTAGGGGAACGGTTAAGCAGTTTTATATGTTTTTTATATTTATAAATTATGTAATAGTAGTAAAACAGTAACGAACCTACCACACCTGATACCTTTCAAATTTGAAAAAGTATAAGCACTTGCATTTTACACAATTTTGCTTCAAAATCTAAAATGGTATAAAATAGGGCAATTTTTCTTGTCCAATTTAGTTAGATCATGCATAGATTTATTCTAGAATGCTCAATGTTTAAATAAATATTTTATTTTAATTTTATAAAATACCTAACAAACGTTTGCTATTTTTAAGAAAATTTTATTTATAAAACTAGGTAAAAATATTCGTAGCTTTACTTAAACGGGATCGCATCCAGTAGTTGATAATAAAAAAAAGAATCAGGGTCTATTGGTCAGTAAAAGGCAGGAATTATTAAAAAAAATCAAGCTTTAGGGTATTCCGTATATTTCATAACCTTTTTTAAGGTATTTGAAAAAGCTCCTTCGCAGATGAAAATTAAATTTCAAAGACGATTTTTTAACGAATCATAAACAAATTTCAGTCCTTTTAAAATTATCAAAACAAGTCTTTTAACTTTTTAATTAATTCATCTGTTTTGTTCAAAAATCGTTTTCAAAATTTAATTTTCATCTGAGAAGGAGCTTCTTCAAATACCTACCTTGAAAATGATTATGAAATTTAAATGAAAGTTTGCTTTTAACACGCTTATATTAGCTTCACCTATATGTTTGTTTGCTTGTTTGTCTGTTTGTAACCGACTTCTTTGAACAAGCATGCGCGTGGTCGGCGATACATACGATACAAGATACGGCGCATTTGGGATCCAATGCCTATCCTCCAGACCGAGTAAGTCCTTTCCAATTTTAGCTCCAAATAAACTGTCATGTTATTTTTGCAAGGAAAACCATCTCATTCTTGATTGTGACGAATTCAAGGCATTAGATATTTCAAGTAGAACAAGTCAATTATTTGAAGCTATGTAATAACTGTTTCGATCCTACCCATTCTACAGCTCAATGTAAATAAATATAGTTTAAAAAAACTAAAAACACGCTTTAATGATCAATCGAACTAAAAAACGAAAAATAATTTTTAATATAGGCAGAAAATATAAATAAACGAAAAAGATTAGTATTATTGTGGGTATATTAAGAATTATTTTTCGTTTTTTAGTGAGATAGATCATTAAAGCGTGTTTTTTAGTTCTTTTAAACTATATTTATTTTTTAATAATTTTTGCATTTACTGATCAAAATACCATAATTTCGTAGATTCGCTAAGTTAACGGTTAACTTACCTTAAAAAATTACAAATCACACTGATTATTGAACCAGAAAAGTATATACAATTGAGACCTGCACTTGTTATCACCACCGAAGAATGAGCAAAAATAATGCATGCTGTAATAAGACAGCCCTTTTATAATTGAAGACAATAAACAAGTCATTTCTTGTCTATCCCTAATTCAGACAAGTTCATGCGGCACCCTGCTTGCTGATTTATATAGTATATATGCGATGCGCGGTTATATTAGGTAGTGTATACAAATAACACCCGTATTCCTTATTTAATAATTATTATTGAATAATTAATTATTTTTTCGTAATTATATCTATTTTCTTTGCAAGACTTGAAAAATAAGTTTGTTATATCCGAAGTTCGTAATAAACGATAAAAGAAAAAAGTTACATACATATTTTATTTTTACGATACATTAATAAATCACTATATTATACAATATTTACACATTTATGAGTTAGTTTTTGTTAAAAAAGGCTGTAATTTTCGATTGTTTATTATACTTCGTAGACCAAAACAGTTTATCCACACAATTTTCGATTTACATTTTTGAAACACCGTGGCTTGAGTGATTTGCTTTCGTTTTTCTGTCCCGGTTAAATTAGCACACACAAAAACTGTTACCCGCTCTTTTGATAATTTGCCGCCTACACATTTTTCACCTTTAAATTTTAGTGGTTTATCTAGGTTCTTTAATTTAAAAAAATAGCCCAGTTTCGTCGCCATTATCACTAAAATTACCCTTGATATTAGGCCACTTACTGTTTAACTAGTCCTTTTAATTGATTTATTTGATTGACAATTTGGTTAGGAAAAACCCTGCAAGATCAGCGTGTACAGTATTGTTAGAATACATAATTATCCTTTAGGATTAAAGATTTAAACACCAATTAGGAAAGTATTTAGGCAGGCATTTCTAAGAAAAGAATTACAGAAACCTTATCTTTGCACATCAAATAATCTACGTACCTGTCATTTATTTTACTGGCAGAATACTTGCTTACTTTGGTGTAAAATTTAACGGACGGAAACAATTTTTCCGAACGTTATATCCGAAAGTTCGTTGTTTACGGGTTTATTATAACAAACAATATTTATAAGGGATCTTATGGATAGTGTGACGGGACTTTTAAAACTAGTACGTTATACCCGGAAGTTCGTTATAAGCGGGTTCGCTATAAGCAGCTTTGACTGTATATAGATGAAAAACAAGTATTTTAACTTTCTTGTAAAAACAGTGATAAGAAATGTTTTTACAAATGAAAGGCGGCATGCTATTATTAATATTTTAATTTTAATATTTTCTCACATTCTGAGGGTAAAAATGTCGCCCCTAAGATTTGCCGCCCCGGACAAATGTCCGGGTTGTCCAGTCTTCGAGCGGGCCCTGCAAATGGTAATTATGTAAAATTGATCTTCACATTATAAACAATAACTTACAGATTAACAAATTTGTTACCAAGAAAATGAAGGAGAATCGATACATTTTCACGCAGGACTTTTCGTTATTTTCATTTGCATAAACAATTTGTCGTTCAAATAGTTACTACGTAAATTTGTTCTTCGCACAATAACTAACCATAATATTTATACACAGTCGAATTTGTTGCTAATTATAAATAATAAAAAACAACGGAGAAGCGATGTGCTCACATACACGACTTTTCAATGTTTCAATTTGCATAAACAATGCTCAGATAGTTACTACTTAACATTGTTCTTCGCACTACAATTAACAATAATTTATAAATAATGGAATTTGTCGCTAATTATAAACTGTTTTAATCTCGCAATTGTGCTGCTCGATTTATTTATTACGACACTGTCGTTCGTGTGCAATGACTCACTGATGTTATTCGTATGCAATTAGATAATTCTGTTATTAAATATTATTTAATAGCGTAACTGCAGTTTGTGATATTAATGTAACAAAAATGATTGAATGGTAAAATAAATACTGTTAAACATAAATATATTAGAATAATAAAAATATCTTTGTTTTACACAGATTTGTACACGATGAACTGTAATGCTTCGTCCGAGAGAAACTCGGTGACTGACTGACTACTTACATTGAACTCCTTTTTTATAGGTCCCTATTGTATGGAAAAAAACTAAAACCTATTATCTATGATTTTTTTCTTAATTTACTATTATTGCATATTGATATCGACATTAGGAATTTTGTATTTTAACAAATGGGTCTCATAGACGTAACAAGTCTGGGCAATATTACATTTAAGGAACTCATGTAACTTAAAGATAGTTGAGAATAAATTAGAGGGCTGTAAATTATGTAACGTAATAAAGAAAGAAAAGAAAAAAGAGATTGACATAAAACATAATCAATACTAACTAAATTTATAACTCTTTAACCTACTAGAAATTTACAATAGCTATCTATAACAATAAATAATGAAAAACAACGGAGAATACAACTTTCGTTGTTTTAATTTGCATAAATAATCTTTTGCTCAAATAATTACTGCCTAAAATTGTTCTTGGCACTATAATTAACAATAATTTATAAATAATGGAATTTGTTGCTAATTATAAACTGTTTTAACCTCGCAATTGTCCTGCACGATTTATTTATCGCGACAGTGAAATTCGCGTGCGATAACTCCCTGATGTTATTCGTATGCCATTAAATAATGCTGTTATTAAATATCATTTAATAACGTAAACGCAGTTTGTGATATTAATGTAACAAAAATGATTGAATGGTAAAATGAATACTGTTAAACATAAATACATTTGAAAAATAAAAAATATCTTTATTTTACACAGATTTGTATACGATAAACTGTAATGTTTCGTACATCTGGTCCGAGAGAAACTCGGTGACTGACTGACTGACTACTTACATTGAACCCCTTTCTTATGGTTCCCTATTGTATGGAAAAAGCTAAAACCTATTGTCTATGAAATTTTTCTTAATTTTCTATTATCGCACATTGATATCGACATCAGGAATTTTGTATTTTAACAAATGGGTCTCATAAACGTAACAAATCTGGCCAATATTACATTTAAGGAATTCATGTAACTTAACGATAGTTGAGAATACATTAGAGGGCTGTAAATTATGTAACGTAATAAAGAAAGAAAAGGAAAAAGAGATTGACATAAAACATAATCAATAGCTATATCAATAAATAATGAAAAACAACGGAGAATACAACTTTCGTTGTTTTAATTTGCATAAATAGTTTTTTGCTCAAATAGTTACTACGTAAAATTGTTCTTCGCACTATAATTAACAATAATTTATAAATAATGGAATTTGTGGCTAATTATAAACTGTTTGAATCTCGCAATTGTGCTGCTCGATTTATTTATCGCGACACTGTCGTTCGCGTGCGATGACTTGCTGATATTATTCGTATGCAATTGAATAATGCTGTTATTAAATATCATTTAATAACGTAAATGCAGTTTGTGATACTAATGTAACATAAATGATTGAATGGTAAAATTAATACTGTTAAACATAAATATATTTGAATAATAAAATATCTTTGTTTTACACAGATTTGAACACGATAAACTGTAATGTTTCGTACATCTGGTCCGAGAGAAACTCGGTGACTGACTGACTACTTACAGTGAACCCCTCTTTTATGGGTCCCCGTTGTATGAAGGAAACTAAAACCTATTATCTATGATTTTTTTCTTAATTCACTATTATTGCATATTGATATCGACATTAGGAATGTTGTATTTTAACGAATGGGTCTCGTAGACGTAACAAATCTGGGCAATATTACGTTTAAGGAATTCTTGTAACTTAAAGATAGTTGAGAATACATTAGAGGGCTGTCAATTATGTAACGAAATAGAGAAAGAAAAAAAAGAGGTTGACATAAAACATAATCAATGTTAACTAAATTCACAACTCTTTAACGTACTAGAAATTTACAATACCTATAACAACAAACAATGAAAAACAACAGAGAATACAACTTTCGTTGTTTTAATTTGCATAAATAATTTTTTGCTCAACTAGTTACTACGTAAAATTGTTCTTCGTACTTTAATTAGCAATAATTTATACACAATCGAATTTGTTGCTAATTATAAACAATAAAAAACGACGGAGAATCAATGTGCTCTTACGGGACTTTTCGTTGTTTTAATTTGCATACACAATTTGTTACTCAAATAGTTACTACGTAAATTTGTTCTTCGCACTGTAACTCACAATAATTTATACATAATCGACTTAATTGCTAATTATAAACAATGAAAAACGGCAGACAATGGAAGTGCTCTCATACGGGACTTTTCGTTGTTTTAATTTGCATAAACAATTTGTTGCTCAAATAGTTACCACGTAAATTTGTCCTGTACAAGAGCACATCGATCCTCCGTCATTTTTCATTGTTTGTAGTTAGCAACAAATTCGATTATGTACAAATTATTGTTAATTATAGCGAGAAGAATAAATGTACTATTTGAGCAACAAATTGTTTATGCAAATTAAACCAATGAAAATTCCCCTATGAGAGCACATCGATTCTCCGTCGTTTTTTGTTGTTTGTAATTAGCAACAAATTCCATTGTGTATAAATTATTGTTAATTATAATCCGAAGAATAATTTTATTTAGTAACTATTTGAGCAACAAATTGTTTATGCAAATTAAAACAACTAAAAGTCCTGTATGAGGGCACATCGATTCTCCATCGTTTTTTATTGTTTATAATTAGCAACATATTCTATTATGTAGAAATTATTGTTAGTTATAGCGCGAAAACAAATTTGAGCAACAAATTGTTTATGCAAATAAAAATAACGAAAAGTTCTGCGTGAGAGCGCATCGATTCTTCTTCATTTTCTTAGTAACAAATTCGTTAATCTGTAAGTTATTGTTAATTATAATGTGAAGATCAATTTTACATAAATACTATTTGAGCAAGAAGTTGTAAATGCTAATAAATAAATGTAATGAGAATAACTTAAGCCGGGGCGGCGAACCCATCGTGGTTATTTTGGCGGAGTGGGTAGAGGGTATGTCTAATAATTTTAATTTAGATTTGGTTAAAATGGTAGATGTTTTAATAAGTAATTTTCTATCGTTGTCTTGTTTTAGTGAAGCTAAAATCATGTATGGTATGTCTCTTTTACAATTAATCTTAATCATAAAATTAATTATTTTCATTTGTAGAATGATACATCACTTTATTTGCAAATATCGCAAATTAGTAATTGATATTTTACAGCAACAAATTAACAACAAATTCCCGCCTGATGTTCGTTCGTTTTCTGGTACGCAATAAGTTTGTTTTTTTTTGGGTGGGTCCAGGTCTACGTTAAACTGGCCCCACCCACTTCATTTATAATTTACTGCTGTTCTTCTTGAGCAACAAAATTTTGAATACGGTAACAAATTAGCACATAATTATTACTCATTTTTTTAAAAAGTCGGATTTTTTTCTGTTGGTGGGTGGTCCAACTTAATAGACATTGGTCACACCAAAGAGGAGAATTGTAAATATTATTACGTGCTTTACGCGCCGATACCTCCCAAAAAGTAGGGGTGACGTAAAACACTGCAAGGGGCGTGTAGCTGGCGGAGTATAAAAAGGGCACCACTTGTTTTGCTCTTATAAGGCGGAGGTACGGGTAGAACGGCTGTAGCCGCAACCGACAACGCTGAAGAAGAGGCCTGCCCCGGATCCACCAGCCCCGACGACTTCGCGCTGCAAAAGAAGAAGCCGAAGAAGACCCAGAAGGTTCGCCCGTCTATGCCGCCGCCCACGGACAACGGATTCCAAGCCCTGGAACCCTACACCGACAGCCCTGCAGCAATGGAGTGGACTACCCAAGAGGACACCAGGGAGAAGGTTCCTCCGGTAATCCTTCGTCAGACGGAAAACTGGATAGCTTTGTCCCGAGAAATGGACCGACAGCGGATCGCCTTCACGAGGGCCATGGCCTTCAGCGAGGGAATCCAGATTCAGCCTGCCTCACTCCAGGACCGAGACAGGCTGATCAGGTATATGGATAGGTGTGGTACTCCGTATCACACCTACCAGGCAAAGAGCGAACGATTTGCCAAGGTGGTGATACGCAGCGTGCCCGTAGAGCTATCCGAGGTCGACGTTAGCTCAGAGCTAAAAGCGCAAGGCATTAATACTTTCTCTGTTTTCAGGATGAAGCAGCGAGGACGCCCGATCCCCCTCGTGATGGTGGAGTTACCGGCCGAGGACAACAGGAAGAAGATCCGGGAGGTGCATCACGTCGCCCGCCTCCGAGTCATCGTCGAGGATTTGCGGCGGAAATCCGGCATCGGGCAGTGTCACCGGTGTCAAGGTCTCCGTCACGCACAGCGTTGCTGCAGGGCGGCAGTACGCTGTGTCAAGTGCGCCGGCGATCACCACAGCAGTGAATGCACTAAACTCCGTACAGACCGGGCAAAGTGTGTGAACTGCGGTGGGGACCACCCCGCCAGCTACAGGGGATGCCCGAAGTTCCCTCGACCTCCGCAAAGGAAGAAGACGGAAGTACAGCAGAGACCGAAGAGGACACCGCCGACAGCGGCGCCTTCTTCAAACCGGACCGGCGTCAGTTACGCCCGAGCGACAGCAGGCAAGGTTGAGAAGGCGGAAGCACCGAGAACGGCTTTCGCCGCTATCGTTAACCCGCCTACCCAACCCGCCTTAGGGTTCGACGCCATATTGGGCCTCCTCGGAGGTCTCTATATGGAGAAGGCCCTACCTGTCATCCGTAAGGTGGCAGCGGCGCTCGCTCAGGCGCAAACTACGATGAACCTGTGGGGAGTGATCCTCACGCACGGTTCAGAGGTGGCTGCCTTTTTCGGGTAATCACACAAAGGTCCGGAGCGAAGTCTGGTGCCCCAGATAAGTATATAGTATCGATAATTTAATTTATTCTGTTCTGTTAAAACCGACAATGTTTCGCACAACTAACACATGTTTTCTATTCATTTCAGATACGCAGGGCATCAGCAACCAGCCACAACCGAGCGACAACAGGACAGTCCACATCTCCAACATCTAACAACACCACATCTCCACAACACATCTTTTTTTTTTACGAACGACCAACAATGCTAAGCACAACACTGTCAACAGGCAATCCACAACACCCACAACCCAAGAACTCTTTAATCCACGCGCTGAAGAGGAAGAAGATTCCTGAGCAGCGCACCACCAACACAACAATATACACATTTATTATTATATTATTATTATATTAGTTTTAAGTGTGATATGTACTATAAATGAAATGTTAATATCTAAAATCTTTAATAAACGTGTTTAAAAAAAAAAAAAAAGAAAAAGTAGAACGGCTGTCACAATTAGAAACAAAACACAAAAAAAGAAATATAAATGTCCCATGGACTTATACGAAATTTTTCTCTTTGACTATTTGATACTCCGAGTACAAAAAGTGTTACCTTAAATATAGGAGTAGCAGGCGGTGAACAACAATACCGCGTGTCCAAGATAAAAATGAACAGCATGGGGATCTGTAACGATTGGAGATAGAAGATCGGTTAAATGGCACAAAAGTTATCTACTAATGAGATCATATTTATGGAGTTTACAAATTCCAAATAGCTTTGAAGATATTCGAAAAAAACTAATTTTTTTCCATATTGAAAAACAAAAAGCACTTTTTCATTGTTACTTTTTCTACTCTAGTAGACGATGTTATATTTCTGAGCAGCCACCACCAACTTTGTTTTTTTAAACATATAAAAAAAATTGACAATTGACAATGAAAAATTCATCCATATAACGCATGCATATGTTTCTCGTAAAACATTTTATTTTTATTCCATAGTTTTTCTTCAAGTAGCCTTTAAAAACAGTATTTCTATGACAAAATTGGCTATAAAAAATACCCAAAACATTAAATTAAGTAAATTTCTACATTATGGGCTGTAGCACCATCTTATTGGAACCAGAAATTCTAAATAACTGCCAGCGGTAAATTATCTAACTCCTCGTCAACATTAATTTCTAGTAAATTTAAATAGAGTTGCGATATGAGTGAATCATTGTAAATAAATGACCCCATTCGCCTCCTACCAAAAATTTCTACGCACGTGTTAAAACCGAAACAATATTGGTATCGAGAAGATCTGAACAAATTACCTTTAGAAAATTCACATAGTCTTGACACATTCTTGTGTACGTCTTGCATCGTTACCTTGAAAACTCTG
Organism: Vesta saturnalis; assembly: GCA_036346205.1. Taxonomy (NCBI): domain Eukaryota; kingdom Metazoa; phylum Arthropoda; class Insecta; order Coleoptera; family Lampyridae; genus Vesta; species Vesta saturnalis. Next base: position 2,245,095 of record JARFJB010002176.1, on the reverse strand, counting down.
AATTTGTAAGAGTTTCATGTTTGTTTTTTCAAAATAAAATGGGTAGCTGATTTTGGTACACTAATATTGCGTTCAATGTCTCTTATGGACGTTTCAGGGTTTTCTATAACAGCTTGCAAAACGCTATTTTCATTTTAAATACAGGAACCTTTTTACGACTAGTAGGTTTCATGAAATAACTGTGCTCTTTTAAATTGGTTAATAGTTTTCCAAAAATAGATTTACCAGGTTTTTCCTCTCAGGGTATCTATTAGACCATTACAAATATCCCCATGATGTTTATTCTCATCTTCGACACGCTGTATCAACGAATAAAATATTTTTAAAAGTTTCTGTGTAAATTCTTAAATTAAACGGTATTAACGTCATGGGGAAGGGGAGTTTTCGCAATACCAACTAGGTTCGTTAGGTGCCCCTCCCCCTTTGTATTGATTAAAAATTGTTTACGTTGTTTGATTGCACCTTTTTTGCACTCCCTTGTAATACATGTATTTTATTTTGCACCACCCAGGCTGGAAAGATATGGACACATTTCCTTGTCCAACACTAGCCCCCCTTTAATAAAATTAAGTTCTTTTGTACCTATCGATTGCAGTTCTATTGCACCATTATGCACAACTCGAGGTTTGGATTGCAGTTTTTAACAAATGTACGATATTGGACTGCGATCATTACAACTGCTCCCCTTCCTTTAATTTATTTGACGTTTTCTAAGTAGTTGGATTGTATTCCTTATACGCAACACACCTTTTTACTTTTACACTGTTCGCGTTTCTAAGATTCGAACACATTGCGTGCCCCCACTTCTACGAAATTTTTTTCTTTATATTTCGTTTGCACTGGGATTGCACCACTATGAACCACTAAAAATTTAGATTGCTTTCTTAAACACATCTCGGATAATTGATTTCGAACAACTGGCTCCCCACCTTGATTTATTCAACGTTTTTGATGTTGTTGGCTCCGTCTGCGTCTCCGTCTCCGTCTCCGTCTCCGTCTCCGCCTCCGTCTGTTTAGTTCTGAAATCCTCAGTGATAGCTTCCTCACAAAAAAAAACACGGGTTGGTGAGGTCGAATTTCGCAACTTGTGACCGCCGGGTAGGTATAGCAGAAGGAGCTTTGGATGTGTCATATCCATGACGTGCAAAGGCAGCAATCAATTTGTCATTGTTGTACCTTGTTTGGCAAGCACTGTGCACTCTCACTTCATTCAACCCACGCAGGAACTGTTCATTTGCCGAAAGTTTCCTTTTCACACTGGAGACTCCAACAGTCTGGAAACTCCTCTAGCTTTGACTACAGTTAGTTCACCTGCTTCAACTCCTCCTTTACAAATAAAACACAAGTCTGATCCACTAGGTGTAGACGCCATCTCTGAAAAATACTCGAATTTGCGCGAACACGGGTTCAACAGGCTCACCACCTACTGGTTATGCCTGAAATCAGAAAAACAGTTAATATATATTACTACGAACGTAATAATGTAGGTACATACCTAAGTTACTTACATTGACTTACTATAAATTACTATAATAATAGGTACCTAGATATCTACTTTACTCAGTAAGAAAAAGCTTGCGAAGTCCTGAAATAATTAAGTAGTGGGGAACTGGGAATATCGATCCGTAAAGTAACTAAAATCGATACCAACATGATGTGAATATAGTTGGCTTTCATCAGAGAAGAAAATTATCTTTTCTGAAGTGGAGTTGGGTGTGGGAATGGGGGAGGGGGTTGTCCAAAATTGGTGATTGTAATCAGGAACCATAAGTATAACAATATTTCGGGTATAACAGAAGAAATAAGGTGGACTTCTTTTTTTTGCATTTTTTAGTGAATTTTGAAAAATGACCTTTTTTTGAAGCTCGGTAACAAATTGACATACAAACATGAGGGAAAACTGGAGGAATGGCGAAAAATTTGCAGTTTTCCTCCCCTCCCTCTTTTCGCACAGGGTCCTCGAGGTCCAGAACTTGAGAAAATGCTAATTAACCATCTCTGAACAACATCCCAAAGTTTCATCGTCCGATCTTTTTCTATCTGAAACTACCTGTCGACTGGACTACAAGGCGAAAGTATGAAAAGAGATCTTACCTTAATGAGGTAACCTTTAAAGAATTTTAATACTAATTTCAGGCAATGTAGAATTTAGCCCAATACAGGTTCGATAACAGCTGTTTCAAAAAGCGTAATTCGTTTATAGTAAAAGCAATATAGGTTATGTTTGTAAACCAAACCAAACATTAATTATTTTAAGACGGATACGTTGATGGCTGACATTCTATTTCCCGCAAATCCGCTTAAAGCATATGAAGCAATTATATACAAATAACCATTTCATGCTTGAGGAATAATTGTAAAGCCGATACAAATCGATGGATTAAATAAACCTGGAAAATTTAAGTTTCTTCAGGAAGAACAAAATGTCGCCGTTTACATCCAAACGCAAAAGTGAAATTTGCACTTTACTTTTAAACCCGGATAAAACAGCTGTAGACCAGTGACCCCAAATCGTGGAAATAAGCATTAAGTACGAGTGACGATCAACATTTTAACACCAAAAATAATTTAATTTAGAAAAGTGACTTATTTAAGAAAATACTAAACGACGAAATTAAAGAAACAGTAATAAGCAAATGATTTTAACAGCTGATCAAATTCAACTAATGTTGCAGCATAGGTAACGAATGTAACAAGGTAGATTTAGTAAGTAGGTCTTCAAAATATTAGAGAAAAGCAGGAGGGGATGTATTAGTTAAGGTGAAATAAATCACAATCCTCCTACTGAACAATATGAGGATGTTGTGTCCCGTTTAGACTGTAACGTAAATGACAAATTTGCAGGAAGCTACCCTTAATTAGCACGACATGCAGTTAAAGAATCCATTTCCTATTGATACCCGGAAGCAAGACAATCTCTCTAAGATTATAGAAACGGATAGCCGTCTAATTCATTTTCTTTTCCTGCGATGTTGCCGGAGTTTATGTATATTCAACGCATCAACTTGAAATTGTCTACAGAAGTAATACAACTACATTAAATGTAATATTTCGTATTGAATGTTGTTACGGGTTGCATTATGCGTCGCGCAGATTTATTAAAATAAGTGGATTCCCAGCTGACGAAGACGGACAGGGTCCATAGTAAGACGCGAAGTATCTAAAATAATATTTCAATCACCTTAAACTTGCCCTAAAGTAAAGCTTAGAATCGGGAATTAATGTCAGAAGGTACCACTGCGATTTAAGTTTACCGGCAAGGCTGCATAGGTTAGATGATACAAATATTGGATGATCGTAGGAAACAAGAACACAGACTACTGAGTAAAATTATATTATTATTAGAACGTAATAGTTATTTAAGTATTAAGGGCCAATTCTGTATCGAGCCCTCCACGTTATGTAGCTAACAAAACAAACATGTTGGGTTACAAATCATAACCCCCTTGAATATAAAATAAGAAAAAAACTACTGAAACAATTTTGAAAAGGTTTAGCACATTGATCTCTTTCTTTCTGAATGAGGTGACTGAAGGCCGTCAATATCCGTGCAAAGTGAAATACTTTGGAATTTCAAAACGATTTTGTCAGATTGAGCCCTGGAAGTGAATTTTCATCATATTTTTAATTTTTTCAATTTTAAGCCGCCTTGGTGGTGGAACAAAAACTATTTTCTTTGCAGGTAAAGTACGTTTTTTGTGTATCGTAGAGCAAAATGTTATTAAAGAAAGCTGTTCAGAATCGAAAAATTATAATAACTGCAACATTTGAAAATAATCGGCACAATTTCATGAAACCGATATTTTTATTTATTAAGACAACTATCATCGATTATGAAAATGTAAACTTTAACCATTATTACACATAATAAAATATCTTATCTTTTTTGGCTTTTTTAATTGTGGATTTTAAATTATACAATCTAAACGTTTCGATAACACTTACAGTTATCTTCGTCAGTAGTAAATTCATCATCTATTAAAATTCTTAAAGATGTTAAAACAATTTTAATGGACTGAAGAAGATAACTGTAAGTGTTATCGAAACGTTTATATTGTACAATTTAACATACACCATTAAAAACCCTAAAAAAGACAAGTATTTTTTTATATCATCATTAGATCTAGGAATGCAATATTTCAAACAATACATTGTCATTTGTTTACAAGAAATACTGATTGTCATTATTGTAAAGTTTAGTAGTTGATTTTTGTTCTTCTTCTTATTCAAATTGTTTATTATTGTAATTATCTAATCAATGACCTTTCAATATTTGTCGTCTAACAGTAACGTCTATTTGTAATAAAAAAATATCTGGTGTGGAACACCATACGATCTTTCAACCTAGAAAATGGAAATTAATAGAAATGAAATAATTTTAATAAGATTTTTTAGAATAATCATATCTTTATATACTTTTATAATAAGCTCATAACGTAAATATGCAACAGTTTAAAAGCAAAAACAATTATCTATGTCACACAAACGTTTAAAACTTCTGGACAGAGATTAGTAGACATCTACATGCTAACTTAAAACTACAAGAAATGAAATAATTTTAATTATAATTTATTTTAGCATAACTATGCAACCTCATTAATACGTTCATAACGTAAACTGGCAACATTGAAAAAACAAAAACAGTAATCTATATCAGAATGACGTTTAAAACTTCATTAGAGATAGACATAAATAATGCGTGTTAACTTAAAAAAAAAAATTCCAAAGCCACCCGCCTCTGTAAAATATCAATGATACATTTTAACCATTTTCATTCATATTTAATTATTTTCTAAACTTACCTTGCATTATACAGGGTGTCCGGTGAGGAACTGTACAAACTGAAATGGTATGTTCCTTGGGTCAATTGAAGTAAAAAAAGTCCCATAAACATAGGTCTGATTCGCAATAGTTACCCAGATACAAGCGTTTAAAGTTTATAAATGATCACATATTTTTTCAAAAGTAATTATTATTAGTCAACTGGAAAAACAAAACCGAAACAATCTGTCATTTATTCGTTTGTGTTCTAATAATGACAAAGTGGATTGTAGTAAATTAAGTGTAATTTAAATTTAAAATGCCTTTTCAATTTTCTAACGAAGAGTATGCTGACATCATTTACATTTATGAATTTTGTGATGGAAATGCGAGAGCTGCCGTTTGGGAATATGAACGAAGATTTCCCAACAGGAGGATTCCAAATCACCAAACCTTTTCTTCTGTGTTTCAACACGTTCGAACTCATGGTTCATTTCCATCAGTTCAGTGTACAATCTCCAGGTTAAAGGTGCTGAACGTTTTGTGTATGATAGGGATACAAAAGCCCATCATGTAAAGTTTGCCATACTGACATACGGGGGACCCTCGTTCGAGAAGAAATTCTTCTAACACTCAACCCTGGACTCCGATCAACCATCTGTAGAATGTTTTCTTGCTCATTCACATTTAACTCCACAGGACGATCAGATCTTATTGAAACTGATGGAAATGAACCATGAGTTCGAAGGTGTTGAAGCACAGAAGAAAAGGTTTGGTGATTTGGAATCCTCCTGTTGGGAAATCTTCGTTCATATTCCCTAACGGCAGCTCTCGCATTTCCATCACAAAATCCATAAATGTAAATGATGTCAGCATACTCTTCGTTAGAAAATTGAAAAGGCATTTTAAATTTAAATTACACTTAATTTACTACAATCCACTTTGTCATTATTAGAACACAAACGAATAAATGACAGATTGTTTCGATTTTGTTTTTCCAGTTGACTAATAATAATTACTTTTGAAAAAATATGTGATCATTTATAAACTTTAAACGCTTGTATTTAGGTAACTATTGCGAATCAGACCTATGTTTATGGGACTTTTTTTACTTAAATTGGCCCAAGGAACATATCATTTCAGTTTGTACAGTTCCTCACCGGACACCCTGTATTAAGAAACTTTATAAAGAAAAGTTACGTAAAATTAAATTTTCTTTAAAAAATATGTCTACACTTTATTTAATCAAATTAATCGTTATTCAGATATTGTACCTTAGGAATTTTTTTGCCGTTAAATTATGCACCGTATTAAAAAAATTGCATAGAACATAATTAATCGATATGTTTAAGGTCTTTGTCTGGGTATTTTTATATCTTAGAAATATGCAGCTGTTTTAGAAATATTTGATAAAAACCAAAAACTGGCACTAATAAAGCCCCCCTCTCCGCCGCGGATTTCCCCCAAAATCTAATCAGCTCTAAGCCAAATGAAAACAAGCTTAAATACAACATTTTAAGTACGTAGGTATTTTAGTTCTGGAGTTATCGTGGATACTAATCTACATCCACACACACGCACACGCACACGCACACGCACACGCACACGCACACGCACACGCACACGCACACGCACACGCACACGCACATGCACATGCACACGCACAAGCACACGCGCGCGCACACGCGCACACGCACATGCATACGCACACGCACACGCACACGCACACTCACACGCACACGTACACGCACACGCACCCCACGCCCACACCCACACACCCACACACCCACACTCACACCCACACTCACACCCACATCCAGACCAACACCCACACCCACGCCCTCACCCGCGCCCACGCCCGCACCCACGCCCGTACCCACGCCTTCACCCACGCCCGCGCCCACCCCCACGCCCGCACCCACTCCCGCACACACGCCCGCCCGCACGCACGCACACACACACACAGACACTCACACACACACACGCGCGCGCACATACACACACACACACACACACACACACACACACACACACACACACCATCCAGACCTCATGGCCGATCTTGACGAAACATGGCCAATAGTTGTAAAATGAGTTAATAACTCGATTAAGCGATAGTGAAAAAAAGTCTATTGCGTAACCTTCTATATCTACATATGTATATGTAGGTTGGAAGGTAAAAAAAGAAAGGTATATTAAATAGTAAAAAGAACAATTATTCGATGTAGCCTCTAGCAACTTCAAAACATCTCTCCACACTAATTCGAAATTCTTTGTATACATTTCTTAGCATGTCCGGATTGATTCCATTTACGGCATTAATTATTTGCTTGTTTAAGATTTTCAATATTGCGGTTCATACCTGTTTGGTACACTTTCTGTTTTAGGTAGCCCCATAGAAAAAATCCAAAATTGTTAAGATGGGAGAACGGGGCGGAAAGAATATCGGTCCATATCGTCCTATCCATCGTTCCGGAAAATATTCATCCAGCCATGCTCTTATTAGCAAAGTCGAATATGATGAACAGCCATCATGCTGAAAATACATTTTACGCCTTTGCTCCAAGGGAAAATTCTCTAATTCTGGTAATAGAAAGTTGTCGAGCAAATCCAAATATACTTCCTCATTTAATGACTCATCCAGAAAGTACGGTCGAATTACTACCGCACATCAAACATTTACATTTTTAAAAAATGGCTTTTACTTTGAATCCTGAAATGAGGATTTTCACTAGCCCAATATCGACAGTTTTCGGATGAAACAACTCCATTTTTCGTAAACGTTGTTTCATCGAAAAATCAAATGTTACAGTGAAAAAAAAAAACGGTCATCCATAATTTTTTCACTGTTTGTACAAAAATCAAGCCTAATGTCATAATCAGAACCTTTTAAGGGGTGAATAAATTTTGGTTTAATGGGAATAATTTTGTTTTCTTTGAATATATTCTTTAAGTAGCTTTTGCTAAAACCAAATTCCACTGATGTTCTTCATAAACTCAACCTGGGATCTTCGAATAATGCATGTATAGCTAAGGAAGTAGCTGCATCATCGTATGCCTTTTTCGCTTTCTTTCTTCAACAGATCCCGTCTCATCAAATTTCTTTACTAATTTTTTTGTTACATTAACCGTAATGTGTACATTTTGATATTTTTCATTGAATAGTTGAATTGCCTGTACGAAACATCCCTAATACAATAGTACTTTACAAGATAAATTCTTTCTTGATTTCATTGATACTTTGAAATATGTATAATTGAAAATTGACTATAAAATGGCCATCAGTAGTGTTTGTAAAGAAATGACAATGTATTGTTTGAAATGTTGTAAGCATCGGTTCCTAGATCTAATCGATGACGATTGTCTTAATAAATAAAAATTATGGTTTTATGAAATCGTGTCGATTATTTTCAAATTTTGCAGTTATTATTATTTTTCGATTCTGAACAGCTTTCTTAACAAAATTTTGCTCTATGATACAGAAAATAGTTTTTGCTCCATTACCAAGACGGCTTTGAATTTAAAAAATTAAAAATATGATGAAAATCTATTTCCAGTGCAGCTGGGCTGAACCTAAAAAATCGTTTTGAAAAATAATGAACTCAATCCGTGGACACAGTGTATTATAAAATAATAATAACGTTGCTGTAAGGTTTACCTTTTTACCTTCCAACCTACATATACATACGTAGGTAGAGAAGGTTATGCAATCGCCTTTTACACTAATGCTTAATCGACTTATTAGCTCATTTTTAAACGTTTGACAAAGTTTCGCACACATGTCTGAGCGCGCGCTTGTGTGCGTGTGCGTGTGCGTGAGAGTGTGCGTGTCCGTGTGCGTACGTGTATGAGTACATGGGCCTGGCGTGTGCGTGTGCGTGCGTGTGCATGTGCGCGAACTCCTTACAAATATTTTTTGCATGTAAGAACTTGAGCACAGTTGCAAACCTTTTCAGAAAGGTTAGAAACTAAACATTTAAAACCACAAAGGCAGTCTCAATTAACGACATAAATATAGAGTGACTCTAATTCTGAAAATTCAAACTAGCTTTGTAAAATTTGGATGACGGTGTGGGAGGCTAAAGTCACACAAATTGTTCGATTGACTGCACATAGATTAGGGACCTGACATTTTGAATATTATTTTGCGAATGCCTTAACATATTGAATAAATTCTAGAAAAGGAAAATTAAACGCTTACTAATCTAAAAAAATCATAACGGGAGTTTAAAAAATAATTTCACCTTTTTGTCTGATATATTAATGACCTGAGGTGTGTCATTGATTCCGGTTTTTTGTCTAGTATATCCGGGACTAATAGGTACGCCCGGAAGATAAAATCATATTTTTATTAAGCTCTAAAATTTGAAACATTTTTCTAATTTGAACAACTTTTTTTAATCGTTTAATGCTTCCCATTCTTTGACATTGTGAGCCATAAAGTAGGACAGAGTGAGATTATATTACGGTAATTATTAAACGTTAAGAGCGGTCTCAGTTTCTTAAATTTTACGTAAACGTTTAAATATTAGCATACACAATATTGTGAGATAGGTGCCCTTTCTTCAGTTTTACTATGATAATAATAATAATAATAATTTATTTCCAACAGCATAACGCCTACTACAGGAAAAAAAATAGTTAATTTGAGCTTCAAAATAATTAATAAAGTAACTTATTTACTAAAAATTCAAGTGCAAATAAGCAACTAATCATCTTTCAAAGGTGAACTTGGAAGTCTTATAATTATAGAACTACAACCATATTTTCGAGCGCAAATGAAATTCAAACTCTTTAGTTGATGTAAATATATCAACATCTTCACAAACACGAATGAATACAAGGAATATTTTGTTTAGTGGAGAGCTTCACATCGTAGAGTATTATAATAAAATACATGTTTGGCTCAAGTTTGATCTAGGTAGGTATATGAAAGTTTAACTTAGAAATGGTGCATACATCATTTATCCTGTTATTAACTAATTTTTGTACAAATATTTGATGATGTACAAGCTGTCTATCACTAATACTAATATAATGAATTTCATAAAGCACTGTTTTATAACTAAACTCCGCTTCTGGATACAACCCATATTTGCAAAAGGACAGATACCGTAAGTAACGCTTCTGTACCTTTTCGAGAACAGTGTGTGAATATGTGCAGTTAAATAAAATAATTTACTATTATGAATTATAAAACCTAACACACTATTGCATTCAGACACTGTTTTCAAAATATCTCTATTAAAATTCAACTTGGTATTAAAGTAATTTCAAGATCTTTGATTTATTCCTTTCTTAATAATTTAACACGCACACGGACACGGACACGGGCACGGACTCGGACACGGACACAGACACGGACACGGACACGGACACGGACACGGACACGGACACGGACACGGACACGGATACGGACACGGACACGGACACGGACACGGACACGGACACAGACACGGACACGGATACGGACACGGACACGACACGGACACATACGCGGACACGGACACGGGAAAGGCCATGAACACGAACACCAACACGAACACGAACGCGAACACGGACATAAATACGAACACGAACACGGACACGAACACAAACACGAAGGCGAACACCAACACGAACACGAACACGAACACGAACACGAACACGAACTCGAACAAGAACACGGACACGGACATGAACACGAACTCGAACAAGAACACGGTCACGGACATGAACACGAACACGAACACGGACACAAACACAAACACGAACGCGAACACGATCACGAACACAAACGCAAACTCAAACTCAAACTCAAACTCAAACTCAAACTCAAACTCAAACTAAAACTCAAACTCAGACTCAAACACAAACACATACGAACACGCTTACGCACACACACGCACACGCACATGCACACGCACTGACAGGCACATATGCAGGCGCAGGCGCACACGCATGAGCAGACGCAGATGCATACGCATACCCAAACACAAACTTAAACGCAAACGCAAACACATAGTAGTGAAGTTTTGTGTTGACCCTTTTCCTACTTGCCGAAGTGTCCTTTGTACCGTATAATTCCAATCCATCATCACGAGCAGCATATCTCTTTATCTTGTCATCCTCGTTGGTCATTTTCCAGGCGCAATCATAACTTGTAAACTTGTCTATTACCTTAATAACAAAATGTTAGACGTCAAATTGTGAACAGTGGTTTGGATTGAAGATTGTACACATACGATGAGTTCAATGGATGTCTCGGCTCCACTTGGTTTTGCCATGCGTGGTTAAACCAATTATTGGCTCAATGGATCGGAGCCATAGATTTTGGTTACATTACGTAAATTATGTAAATAATTTTGCAATATAATTATACACTCAAATGAAAAAAATTAATCCATATGATTCTCGGATAAATGGTCTGGAAGTTCTAAGAACAAGCAAAGTAAAGAGTGCCTGAAATAAAAATAAAATGATGCAGAAGATAATTTGGCAATATGGCTTAAGTATTTGAGGCAGAGGTAACTTAATACAGCTTCGGCACTTGTTTTTTGTTATTCAGTACTCAATATACGCAAATCCCACCCTAATTAAAAACAAGCACTAGATTTGTTATTAATTTCGTATTCGGTCTGTTGATCTACAGCCTTACCACCTTGATACCAGTTCAAGTTCGCTCAGCGCTAGTACTTTTTTCATATCACCGACAATACCAACGATACCATCCTCAGAGCACAGGTGGTTGAGCTTTTTACCGTAATTGATACTATCCATATTGTTACAGTTTAATTATTTAATAATATTCCGCAAATCTGTTATGAACTTTTTCGATAATGGGTTATCTCCATGAGGGGTGCCTCTTTCAAAAGCATTCTTTGTGCATTATTACACTTGCGTGAAGTGTCTCTAAACGAAGTCGGGTATATCGTGGTTGGTACCATTAGGTAACAGGATTCTTAATCAAACATTTTTAACTGCTTGTTTCTTATCTGATATAAAATAACACATGCAACCGTTTTTTAAAAATATCCATCAAAAAGAGAATGAAGGCTATAATTATCTGATAAATATGTTTAAACTTCAGATTGATTAATATTTGTATTTTAACTAATCAAATTGCTAAAATATATTAGTTGACTAAACTGAAGTTTAAATCATACGTATATAACTGGCCCTTAAAGTGACCAATACTCTAGATAGTATTGATCTGGTATCCTGAGAACTTAGTTTTGGTTTTTTAAATCTTTAATTATAATTTTATGAGTAGCTCATATTTATACTTGCAATAACTGACTTTTTGAACTTTTATTCCATCCGAATTGTTCGTGATGCTCTTGCCACTTACTCATTACGTTGTATTGCCCATCGTCATAAATATATTCCAAGTTTTAGTAGGTTACAGATTAATAGCGATGATGGAATTCTGAAACTTCTACTGATGGTACAGCATGATACGGTACGTTACGTTATGGAACGGTACGTCACAGCGCAGCACTGTACAGCACCGCATGAGACTGCGTGACATGGCCTGGTACCACTTGGCAGTATGTCGCAACATAGTACGACCGCATGTACTCGATGCTTTTTGCTTTAACTAGTGTATAGCATGCTTCCAATATCACAACAAGAAACACAATGTGTATGGAACAGCGTACCATTATGCTGTGTAGAATCGCATGCCGTCAAATCCTAGGTTTGGTATTTTAAGCCTAATTATCGTTAGTCGAACAAGGATAGAATTGTAAATGGGTTAGTATGAGGTATTCGTGTAAGTCAACAACATGGGTTATACTCAGGCTAGCGTGGTACTGTCTGTTAAAACAGCGATTCCTTTGTTACTGAAGGTTTGTATACAATTTAACTTATTATATTTTGTAAATATACTGATTTTATTTTGTAGATATACTTTTGAATAATGTCCTTTCAAAGAAGGTTAATGGGATACTAGTTCCAAAATGTATAGACATCGTTACACCAAAGAATGAGTGTATAAAAGAATAGTTAAATAACTAGGAATTCCTGTGTTACAGTCAGTGAGGTAAAGAATAAAATCAAGACGCTCAAATCTACTTAACATCACGAAATTACAAAGATCAACGCATTCCAAGTAAGTGGCAGCTCCAATTGTGGTGGGTGCACAATGAAGCATAGATTCATTTTGAAATGTGGTATTGGTAAATATTTACATCCACTTAATCGTGTTGGTTTTCATAGACTCTAAATTTCATAGTTAATATGCCAATTGCACATTCTAGAGTTCTTCTAGCTCTGGACGATTTTTACAGTCTTTCGTCATAGTTTTTGTTCCCTTTCAGCTGGGCAATTTTAGAAAACGGTTGCATGTGGCACGTTTCGAATAGAAAAGTAGTACCATGGCCAGCTACAACAACAGGTGACGAATTTTAGTTGTTTAGTAGCAATATCCTAGTAAGTATATGTATGTACGACTATTTAGGCGAATTCTGGAGTAGCATCTTCCCCTCAGAACCCTAATTCCATTTCTTCCGATCCTATCCTGACCGCACCCATCTTTAATCCCATTTTGGATATATACGTAATGTACATACAGTGCGTACCAAATGTATGGAACCGGCCTTGTTATTTCAAATAGTATGCGATTTGGCCCCCTTCCTATTTAAAAAAATCAAGTTGACTGTGCAACTCCTGACGTTGTCAGTTAAAAAAACAACAAAACTGTGGAAATAATAGAAGGCCTTGTAAACAGCATGCATATTACTATTTACCGAATTAGTTTGAATAGTTTTGAAATAACAAGGACGTTTCCATACGTTTGGTACACTGTACACACACCACACACACACACACACACACAGACCACACAGCACACCACGACGCACACACGCCAGCACACACACACACACACGAACACGACACACCACACGACACACACACACGCACACACCACACCACACAACACACACACACACACACACACACACACAACACACAAACACACACACCCACACACACACCCACCCACACACACACACACACACACACACACACACACACACACACACACACACACACACACACACACACAAAACAAACACACAAACACACAACACACACACACACACACACACACACACACACACACACACACACACACACACACACACACACACACACACACGAGGGATGTCCGTTTACTAAGATACATTTGTGCATTACAAACAGGCTACTTTATACATAGAAATCAAATATACAATAAGTAAAAGCGCGAACTTTTAGCTACTTTGCAACGTCATCACCGCCAATGTTGACACACCACAGCGAAGCACAAACTTTTCTATATTCTCTCCGTAAAAGGTAAAATCCAAATTTCTAAAAAACTTCCCAATTGTGCTTGTGAAGCCAGGCCTTCGTCTGAGCTGAGGTGTGCGGTCTTGCCTTGTCATGCAACAACCTGATTCCTTTTGTTAACCTTGGCAACCTTTGCCTTGGCGTAGTTTTTCGAGAGTTTGACAATAAATATCGCTGTTGATTGTCGTTTTCGGTGCTAAAGACTCTATGAGCAAAAAGTCTTGCATATACCAGAACACATTTGCCATAGTCTTTTTTGAAGACTGCTTAACTTCTTTCGATGTTGGTGAACTCACATGCTTCCACGTCCTCGAGTCTTTTTTTGATTCGGGATTATGATGGTGAACCCAGGTTTCGTCTCCTGTTACTATAGACTCTAGAAATCCGTTTCCTGCAGATAACGCGTTAAAAGTTCAATTCCCGCCGCCATCCGTTGCATTTTGTGTTGGTCGGTCACAAGTTTTGGTACCCATCTTGGGGCAACTTTTTGATAGTCTAATTGAGATGCGACGTCTCCAACAGAGCTTTTAGGAATGCCGGTCACTAGAGCAATTTCCCGTGTTTTCAACCGATGACCTTCTCGAATCACTGCATCGACCTTTAATTGATTCTCATCCGTTTTTGTTGTTGATGATTTTCGTCGCAAACCTTCGGGATCATCGTTAAGATTTGTGCGTCCACTTGTGACTGCTGACACCAAACATAAGCTTGTTTTCGACTCATAATGCCTTCTCCGTATGTCTTCAGTACTTGTTATGAATTTCGGTAGGTATTTCATTATTTGCAAGCAAATAAAGTAGTACATAACCTAATACCTAAAAATTAAAATTGAGGTATACCATATATATATATATGTGTGTGTGTGTGTGTGTGTGTGTGTGTGTGTGTGTGTGTGTGTGTGTGTGTGTGTGTGTGTGTGTGTGTGTGTGTGTGTGTGTGTGTGTGTGTGTGTGTGTGTGTGTGTGTGTGTGTGTGTGTGTGTGTGTGTGTGTGTGTGTGTGTGTGTGTGTGTGTGTGTGTGTGTGTGTGTGTGTGTGTGTGTGTGTGTGTGTGTGTGTGTGTGTGTGTGTGTGTGTGTGTGTGTGTGTGTGTGTGGTGTGTGTGTGTGTGTGTGTGTGTGTGTGTGTGTGTGTGTGGTGTGTGTGTGTGTGTGTGTGTGTGTGTGTGTGTGTGTGTGTGGTGTGGTGTGTGTGTGGTGTGTGTGTGTGTGTGGTGTGGTGTGTGGTGTGTGTGGTGTGTGTGTGGTGTGGTGTGGTGTGGTGTGGTGTGGTGTGGTGTGGTGGTGTGCGTGTGCGTGTGCGTGTGCTGTGTGCGTGTGCGTGTGCGTGTGCGTGTGGTGTGTGTGCGTGTGCGTGTGGTGTGCGTGTGCGTGTGCGTGTGGTGTGCGTGTGCGTGTGCGTGTGCGTGTGCGTGTGCGTGTGCTGTGCGTGTCGTGTGCGTGTGCGTGTGCGTGTGCGTGTGCGGTGCGAGTGCGTGCGGTGCGCTGCATGCGCGTGCGCGTGCGCGTGCGCGTGCGCGTGCGCGTGCGTGTGCGTGTGTGTGTGCTGGGAAGTGGAAAGTTTGAGAATCCCGCCCACCCCTTTGGGGAGGTATGAAACACGTTGCTTTCCTTTTCAGTACCATCCCTAACTTTAAGTGAATTATTAACCTTCTCACACAAGATTTATATTCGTGGAATGAGTAGGTAGACATTTTTCACGTTAGGTATCCCGATTGATTATTTAATAATAATTTTCCTTAATTCATAGAGTCTGTACCCCTTTAGAGTTATTACAAATACCGTAGAAAGTTGTCTATGCCAGAGTTATACTTTTAAATTCTACCCACAATCATTCAATGTACGTCGCTGACGTAATAAAACCATGGGCCGCGCTAACAAAGTTACACTCGGAGCCTTTGGATCCTCAAGATTTCTCTGCTTCCATAACCTGCAAGTCTTTAAAAATTACGTACACACAAACACATGCGAAAGCGCAACGCCAGAAAGTTAAGCCTATAGTCGTTTTCTTCAGGGATCCTCGTTACAAATACACCTAGATACGCCAATAAAGCATAATAAACGTGAAGGGTGTATGAAAACTGATCCAGATCCTAGAGCTTCTATTTAATTTCTAGGAATCCAGTCGTAAAGTTACGTTATAAAAGTAAATATTCCATTCACTTTACCTAATTTTCCTCTTTGTAATAATCACTTCATTACGAAGCCCAGTTTTATAAAATCCCGTTATGCCAGACATAAGTACAGAACGTATTCCATACCGTAAATTTCCTGTTTTAAAATAAATTTTGTAATACCTGAATAGACAAACCCAGCTGATTATAAATCGCCTGTCCAGAATGAAATATAGATTGTTTATTTAGAATAATTCTCCTGTTTCAAACATTTCTTGAATATTGAAACTTGTCCAGACTTGAAAGAATTTATTTAAATGATATGTGTACTTAAAAAGTGTCCTAGATAGTAAATTAATTAAGAAGAAAATCAATTAATAAACTCCGAACCTTCTCCACACACTTATTTAACCTTAGAATGGGATCGATTCGTGAAATCTACGACGTGTAAACATTAATTTGCAACCCTGGGGTGGTGACTCTCTCGAGGTCATCATTTCGCAAGATACGTGTTTTAGACGGGTCAATATGGTTTTGCGTAGTCATCCAAGCGATGTTTTGCACAGTGCGTCGTAAAAATTACGATAGTTTCTATTTACGTAACATTAATTTATATCTTGGTATATCATTGTTTCTTACATAAACGAACTACCATCATGTCCAAAAAGTGAGATGATTACGGGCTACAACACATAATTTTATTACACGAAACGAAACAAACATCGTCAGAAAAGAATTTTTGACAAACTTAGTGCACAAACTTGCGAAACTTTGGATGCAAGAAAGGATAAATGTACCAACTTTACAAGGATTGATTTGATCTATGATTGAAAATATTCTCAATCTGTATTTGGTAACGTAGGCGAGGCCTAGGGAAGTAAGACGTGCCACTTGCTTTTATTACCCGTCAATAAAAGAAGAATGACGACCAGATTTTGCAACCAGAGCTAGTGAGCCCATCTCATAGAACACCCGGGAAATATGTGCAATAATTTGTCAGGAAAAAATTCAGTCTTAATGTGTTTAGGGACGTTTTGTATTCTTGGAGAATTAAATTTTACTTTGCTTACATTGTTTGTTATAAAAAAAGCACACAATTTTTGTTGTTGATATTCGTCGTTAAATTCATGAATAATTAGCGTTAATATACGCTTACTTTAGGGTTAATCAAATATTAAACTGCTGCATGTTTGGAAATGACATTCATTTTCAGGCAGTAATTATTAAATAGAATCTGATCAAGTGTATTCTAAAACTAAATTACAGGAAAAATTTAATAATATTGAAGAATATTATAATCTAATAAAATATACACAGGACGAATGAAATAAAGTTATACTTAAATCGAAAATTTTGTTCAAGGATGATACTGGATTTGAATGCTGATGTTTGATGGTTTCTTTGGATTCGAGTAAAGAAGATTTGCCGTTAAAGTTTATTGTATTTAATGCAAGAGTAATGTTCAGCAATTCTAGTTTTAAATTTCCTACCTGTTTGACTTACATAATCACAACTACAGTATGTATTTTATTTAAAGAATGGGTACCATAAAGTTAGGCTATTTCATAAGTAGTAACATAACATAACCTTTACGCCATTCTCTTGCGGGGTAGGCAAAACAATCCCTGCCTCTTATTTATTTTTCATTCACAATCTTTCACCATGCTTACCTATCTCTGCATACTTCCCTAGCTTCCGCAAGATTCATACATTGACTCTCTCACGTCCTTTTATTTTGAAAACCCCTTATCTTTCTTATTTATCATACATTATACTACATTCAGCCAAGTTTTATGCGGTCTACCAGGCCCGCCCTTACATCTGACCTCACCCACATATATTTGCTCCGTTAATCTTGCGTGGTTCATTCTCTCAATGTGTCCAAACCAACGTAATGTACTACTTTTATATCTATCCATCATCATCCTTTCCTCGCCACACTCCGTCATTATGCATTCATTCTTTATCTTGTCCCTTCTCGTTTTACCACATGCGCTTATCAGGAATCTCATACCCATGGCATTTCTTTTTCTTTCGTACTTTTTTTGGCATACCCATGTCTCACTTCCATACAGTACTGACGGTACAAACACGCTATTATAGATTGCTCGTCTCGTAGCTAGGCTCATGCTTTCGTTTCTCATTATCGTCCACATACTTGAAATCATTTTCCTTGCAGCATTGATCCTTCGTCTAATCTCGCCCTCCATTGTACCATCTGCCGTAAACATTCTACCCAGATATACCAGCTCGTCCACTTGCACCACAATTTCATCTTGCAGAGTAAATACTATACTCTCCTTTCCACCTTCCCAATTGAACATCACAATCTTAGTTTTGTTCACGTTTGCCTTTAGGTCCGTGCTCTCACAGACTGTATCAAATTTCCTCAAAGCAGTTTGTATCTTATCCGCACTGTCACTTAATAGGACTGTATCATCTGCATACACTAGAAGTCGTACATTTACGTCACCAACCATTACACCATTTGTATCGGTAAATGCTTGTCTAACACATTTACCCCTGTATGCATTGAACAACCACGGTGATATCACACAGCCTTGTCGCACCCTTGCTCAATATTAAAGTATTCACTCACACCTCCTCCCACCCAAACACATACCTGGCTACCATTGTATACTGCTCTTATTCTGTTTATTAGACCTTTATTTACGCCATATTCATTTAATATGTACCACAGCTTCTCCCTTCTCTGTCCTACAAACACACAGTACAGCTTCCTTTTTACACTTAAACATTTTTCGATCACCTGCTGGAGAGCAATCATCTGATCAACATATCATCTCCCTAGCAAGAAGCCACCCTTATAACAAATAAAAAACTTGGTGTTGTTATATTACAAAGGTAAATTGCACCACGGTCTAGCTCAGTGAGCTACAAACTTATAAAACATACTGAAATTGAGAGCTCATTCATCAGGTGTGAGGGAAGCAGAGATTTTTCCATTGATGTAACCAGTATTAGCATTGGTTTATTGGGCACCACTCAATTTCTAGGTTTAATAATTAAAATACAACAAAAATTGAGAAAGGTTGTATCTTAAAGCATAATAAGTATCCTGAATAAGCACTAAACAATTGTATTTATGTGCATATTTAATAAAGCAAAATGTCTGATTAATATCAGCATAAAATAACTAAAACGATATTTCTCATAAAGCCCTACGATCTTAAAATTACTAAATTAAACCCTGTACATAAGCTTACAATCTAGCTTTACTTAAAATTCAAAATGCAATCTATTCAACATGTATTCAATAATGAAACGTGTATTGACCTATGTCAACAAATTACAGTTGTGATAGGTTATGAACTCAAATGTTTTTATCTCAGGAGCAGGACTCAGCTGTTCCTTTTTTTAATCGTATCAAATAACACAAACAGATTTGTTATTTAGTTAAACTGCACTAAAAGGATAAGTAGCTTAAGAACTTTCATTTCCAATTCCTAGACAAATATGCGATAATGTAAAGGTAATTTCCATTTGTATTTAACGTACAAATAAATAAAACATAAACGTATGGGAAGACAATATAACTTTCATCTGTCTTCAACGTGAAAATAGTCGAACGGTAGCATATGGTAACATTAGATAATTGGCACAAAATGTTGACCCTACAATAATGGAAGGTATTAACAACTAACGCAGATACGAACGACGAAAGCTGTTGCTGTAACGACAAACTCATAATATGTATAACAGCATATGTGATTTATGTAAAACAAAGGTATCTATCTCCATTTATGTTCAGAAATATGACATTGCATTATCTAGCCATTTTAACAAAGTACTGTCCGTAACGTCATACCACACCGTTCAACGATACGTAAGTTTACCAAAATAAAAGCTTTTTCTTAAGATAAGCGGATTCCTTGTTCCTACTCTTATTCCTACCTTTGTTCCCACTTTATTCCGTATTAAATATAATATATAGAAAATGTAATTAGACGCCTTTAAATACCTTACAAAACGGAAGCAAAACTTAAAAAAGATAACGTCTAAACTGCACGGCATGATAAACGGAAATGCATAAGTGTGTTCAATTCACGTTGCGCATAGAACTAAAATTGGATGTCTAAAATATACACAGGGACGTTCGTAATTATGTGGACTGAAGAGAAAATACTGAGATACAAATTTAATTATTGAAAGAAAAAAGAAATGCTTAAATATACTAATGTAATGTAAATATATTTAGCAATAATAATGCAAATTTCGAACCTTAAATTAAGGTAACGACAGATAAGAATTGGCACGTTACACCCTGCATATCCCAAATCCTATTTTGTTTAGTTCCTCGTACTCTATCAATCAGTATTCTTCCAAATACTTTACCAAGTACACTGAGCAAACTTATTCCTCTGTGCAATCACTCTTGTTCCCCTTACCCTTATTCAGTGGTACAATGATCGCGCTCTTCCAATCGCTCGCTTTTCCACACTTAAGGCATACATTGAAAAATTCGTATAATCTTTGCACCTCCATACTTTAGCATTTCACCAGTGATTTCATCTACGCCTGCTCCTTTACCGTTTTTCAACCTTCTGTCTTCTTTATCAAAATTATATTTGATGAGAGCTACATTAAACAAGCGATAGAAAAAGTATCTGAAAGCTGTAAGTTGTAGAGGCATGGGGTGAAAAGAATAGTGAGGGATAACATGATTAGTAGCGATAGGTTTTCTATGCACAACAAATTGCAAGACTAACTCTAAGTTAAGTTCATTTATAAGAACTCCCAGTACAAGGGACGCAGATCAGTATGTGTCGTGCGTAATTTGGTTTCGTGTCGTATATCCATATTCACAACCTTTTTTAATAAAGTTTGTGTAATGTACATAATAATTGTACCCTAAGTAAACCCTTTATGTTACGCCATTGACTCTTGTATATCATTCTTGTTACGTACTCTCTAATTAAATTGTAATTTTCTATTTTGCGGGTATAAATAATTATTTAACTTATCGTTATGCATCAGTTTTCACGTAGCACATATACCTTTGAGCTCAACGGTGTACGTTCCTTCTGGTTTCCTTTATAAATATTGCGTTGAGTAAACAATAATTTTTACAAATAACAAATTACTTTGGTATGCTACTGCTTGCTGCAGAATTAAAAATTTCGGTAATGTGACCTTGATCTCCCCTTTTGTAAATTAGTACTCTTCAGTTACATTAATTTGTGTCTTATTGACCAGAACAATAATTTGCGTAACGTAAAATCTAATTTCCTTTTTTTATACGTTTATTAAATAAACGAATTTTCTCTGTTTTCTTCTATTGAGAGGCCTTACTACACTACACACCGCAAATAATAACCTTTTGACCACGCATACAAAATGTTTTATTTACTTCGCTAGCTGTCGAATTCTTTCTTGATTGTGCTAGGTTAAAGCCAGCCAGTCACAATTGTCCTGCGGTATTTTAAAGGAGTCATAGACCTTCACAACACAGCACAGTACAGTGCTGCGGAAAAATTCCTAAGATAGAATTTAAGTGTTAGTTCAAGTTTTTTCAATATCTGAATGACCATCAAGTTTATAAGAAAAAGTGTAGATATTTATTAAAGAAAATTTAATTTTACATAACTTTTGTTTACAAAGTTTCTTAATATAACCCAAAGTTAGTTTAAAAATTAATTAAATATTAATGAAAATGGTTAAACTGTATTATTGATATCGATATGTTATAGAAGCGGACGGCTTTGGAATTTTTTTTAAGTTAACATGTCTATTAAGCTCTACCTGACATGAAGTTTAAACGTCATTCTGATATAGATTATTGTTTTTGTTTTTACAACGTTGCCTGTTTTTGTTATGAACGTATAAAAAAGAGGTTGGGTAGTTATCCTAAAATGTGTCGCGTGTTGTTTCACACCTGACATTTATAAGTTATAAATATTAGTTTGTGCGTGTACGAGAGTAAGTTAGAACGTATCCAGATGACGTCCTATTACCTTTATTTTGTGAATTTGCAGGGTGTGATCAATAAGTTTCCGACAACGTGTATGTTTAAAAATTTTTTTAAGATTTAGATAAGTTTACTCAAAAGAATTGGCTTGCATGTGGTTGTTGTTTTGAGATTAAGGTTGATTTATGAAGATTACTTTGACGAAATTTAACGTACTCTTTTATGGTGAAAGGGTGTTGCACGGATTGAATGTTTGAACTTCAATTGTGTATGATTTTAGCGCGTAGGCTACAGTTCTGTAGTAGCGCCGGGAAGAGGTGCCTCATGGCGGAGTCGATAATAGGGATGTAATTATTACTGTGAAAGAAAGAAAGAAAGAAAGATAAGGAGTTCTAAAAACAAAAGGGCATGTCAGAGACTATGTATGTATCTTGCGGAAGCTAGGGAGGTATGCGGGAATAGGAAAGCATGGCGAAAGATTGTGAATGAAAAATAAATAAGAGGCAGGGATTGTTTTGCCTACCCCGCAGGGGAATGGCGTGAAGGTTAAGTAAGTAAGTAAGTAAATGCATCTTTTTCCCTTTATCTTAGCGCGAAGTTCCCACTTAAAGAAAGACGGGTTATAATATTACGTCTGCTATATATTTTAAATACAGGACTTAAAAACGTATGTCGGCTCTAAAGTCAAAGCGCATGACGCTGTCAGATGTCTTCTTGGTTATTTAACCTCAAATTATTCTTCGTATTTCGTTTCGTATAATCGCATCGAGTTTTGTTATAATAATTTATCTTTCGCTTCGTAATTTATTAGTTTCCGTTGCATTTGTAAACAACAGTTTTTTTCAAAACTATTATTATTCACTATTACGAGGTAAGTTTATAATGCAAAATGTATTTCCAACTGATTGAATGCATTTATTTATTTTGCAGCAAATAATGATGTCATTAAAAGGTAAATCTTTGAAAAGCCAAACTCAAGTAATGTTAATGAATATACTGCATTATTTCGAGATGGAACGCGATAACGGGGGGCCAAGTTTACCTTTAACTTCCATTATCCAGGTACGCTAATAATTTTCACTGTTTAAATTTATATTTATGTAATATTATGTTGCAGCGAACTGCTCTCGCATGCGGCATTTCCGAGAAAAGCGTAACTCGGACAAATGCAAGAATGGCGCTCGCGTTAGAATCTGGAAAATCGGCGCCGGATTCATCGCAAAAGCATAGGCTGCGTTTGATGTCGAAGTCAGAGGATGTCGACGAATACGTGAAAGACGTTTTGAAACGAAAAACTTACACCATGCATGCAACTGGTAAATAATTCAGAAATTATTGTTGAAATGGAGTTAATTACTGTTTAATTTTAGGCTCACATATTACTATCGAAAAAACTCTGAACTTAAAGAAGATAAAATATTTACCTTCAGTAAAACGAGTTTGAAACAATTGTTACAAAAAATAGGTTTTGAATTCAAAGTTGACGATGGAAGAAGGTTTAATGGAGCAGGTTCATATTGCTGGTGCTCGGGCAACATTTTTGCGAAAATATTTTGCTAATAAAAGTTGTGAAATTAGTTACGATCCTGTCTTTTTGGACGAGACGTGGATTTTTAGTCGAGGAAGCGTTCGAAAATCATGGCATGATAATGTCCGATTTGTTAAAAATATTTTTAACCGAATAAATTTTAGTTTTATCGTACTGTGATGGTTTTATACCTAATTCATCGTTGGTATTTTCGAGTAAAAGTAAGACAGCAGACTACCACGATAATATGAACGCTGATTTATTTCAAAAATGGTTTCAAGAAGAGATTTTACCAAATTTAGAAAAACTAAGTTTGATAATTCTTAACAATGCCAGTTATCATTCTACATTAGTAGAAAAATTACCTTCAAGTAGTTGGAAAAAAGAGGATCTTCTTCAATTCGTAAGAAAACACAACATTCCTCATTCGAATGATATGCTGAAAGTGGAATTGTTATAAATTGCCAAGGATTTACAAGTTTCAAAAATATATGCAATTGATGAAATCGCTCATCAATGGGGACATCAAATTTTACGTTTACCTCCGTACCACTGCCAATTCAACCCTATCGAGTTAATATAGGCAAATTACACGAAAAACGCTGGAAGACAGGGTTTCAGAAACGGGAATGTTTTATCGCTATGGAAGGATTCATTAAACCAAGTAACTGGAGAACTGTGGCAAAAAGTGTATTTTACACGCTGAAAAGGAAACGAGCCAGTGGTGGGACGTTCAAAAAAGAGCTGAGGAAATGGTAAAACCTCTAGTAATCAATGTCGGAGAGTCGAGTGAAGATGACAGTGAAAGTGAAGGTGATGACTTTTAATTATAAGATGTCCAATACTTGAATTTAAAGCAAAAATTAGAATCTTAGTTACTTTATAACATTGTAAAAATTATTATATTATTAAATTATATTATTATATTTAACATATACCTCTGTAGCTGTACTTAGGTTTACATTCGTTTTTTATATATATTGACAAACTGTAAACTGAGATTTTTAAAATCGATTATATTATTAACTAATAATAAATCTCATTTTTAACATCCAATACAGTGTATTTATGACAAAATCAGTTATTTATAGGTGGCTTCGATAACCAAATTACAGTCTTGACTGTTTTGACGCAGTGAGATCTGTCTGCTAAAAACGATCCTCCGCAATTAACCAAACTATTCGTACTTCATTCGGGCACTGCCTATTGCTAGCTAATTCGTTTCTTATTGAAAAGTATTGATATAATTAATTTGTAAAACAGATCCAAAACGAAATTTTGTTGACCCGGTCTCGGTTCTGATAATCGTTTCCAGTTGTACAGGGTGTCCCAACGATAGAGTAAAGTAAGTTTATGCTTAACTAGAATTATTTGTGTAAATATTGTATGGACCATGGGGTAGAGGTAAGAAGTGTGCATTTTTTTAAAATATTGGTAGTTATACAGGGTGTGCCAGAAAAGCAGGACGTGAAAAAGTATGATTTTTTTAAATAGAACACCCCGTATTTGATTTTAGTTTTTAATTCTACGTGTCCATACAAACATATTTTGTCATACAAAAGATTGGCTGAAAGTTTTTAGTTCTTGAGATATTCGCGTTTAAAGATTATTATGGTCATTTTCGTGGGGTTGATGAATGGGCAATTGTTCCGTTATTTCACAATAAAAAAAATTGATATTTCGTGTGAAAAATTAGTGATATTATACTAACGTTTAGACCGAGTAGTATTTCTAATTTTCTCAACAGGGTGTTTGTTATAACCATTCAAATTTGAAAATTCTCAAATTAAAAAATCAGTTTTTAATTGCACACCTATATATTTTATTTCATTTTATTCGGGATTAAAAATCTATCATTTTGTCAAATATATCTATCTTTGATAGTTTTCGAGTAATTTCGATTTTTCACACTAGCAACTTTATTTTCGATAACATTGCATTGCATGGATCTTGGTAGCCATGGAAAATAATAATTGCGTTACTAAGATACAAAGGTTTCCTACTTGTCAAAATAAACACATATTAAATTTGTCGTTTTCGCATTTAACTTGTTATCAATTCTTGTATCAATTATGGATTATTCGACAAATGAATTAATTGATATGATATACGTGTTGGGCGAGGCTGAAAAAACCCTTTATTGGCACAACGAATCTACAAAATGAAATATCCTGAACGTCGAATACCTACTACTGTTGGCTTGGAAAATTTGATGGATAGATTTGATTCTAGCGGTAGTGTTAAATACTTCAAACGTAAAGTTGTTAATAAAAGGGCAGCTAATGAAGAAAAAGAACTTGAAATATTATTAAATATTCAAGAAAATCCCCAAGTGAGTTCTAGAACATTAGCGACGATATGTGATACCTCCAAATCAAACGTGAATCGAACAACATTTGTCGAATAATCCATAATTGATACAAGAATTGATAACAAGTTAAATGCGAAAACGACAAATTTAATATGTGTTTATTTTGACAAGTAGGAAACCTTTGTATCTTAGTAACGCAATTATTATTTTCCATGGTTACCAAGATCCATGCAATGCAATGTTATCGAAAATAAAGTAGCTAGTGTGAAAAAATCGAAATTACTCGAAAACTATCAAAGATAGATATAGAATATATTTGACAAAAATGATAGATTTTTAATCCCGAATAAAATGAAATAAAAATATATAGGTGTGCAATTAAAAAACTGATTTTTTAATTTGAGAATTTTCAAATTTGAATGGTTATAACAAACACCCTGTTGAGAAAATTAGAAATACTACTCGGTCTAAACGTTAGTATAATATCACTCATTTTTCACACGAAATATCAATTTTTTTTATTGTGAAATAACGGAACAATTGCCCATTCATCAACCCCACGAAAATGACCATAATAATCTTTAAACGCGAATATCTCAAGAACTAAAAACTTTCAGCCAATCTTTTGTATGACAAAATATGTTTGTATGGACACGTAGAATTAAAAACTAAAATCAAATACGGGGTGTTCTATTTAAAAAAATCATACTTTTCACGTCCTGCTTTTCTGGCACACCCTGTATAACTTCCAATATTTTAAAAAAATGCACACTTCTTACCTCTACCCCATGGTCCATACAATATTTACACAAATAATTCTAGTTAAGCATAAACTTACTTTACTCTATCGTTGGGACACCCTGTGCAATATATTTTTATCATATGACTACCCACACTGAGTGGACTTTACATGGCAGAATAAGTGCGAACAGACCTTAAACGAAATTGGACCTTATTTATACGAGTGGATGGGGATTTTTAAGACCTTTAGGATGCTAAATCCCGAGATATTCAAACAATAAGTTTATTTAAATTTGACAGCGCGGCTTAAATTTGAAAATAACCTAGAAACATTGACGATATTTTGTTGGTATTCAAAATTACTAACTATATGAACCAATAACGACATACGTTTTTAAATCTTAAACCGTGCTTGACTAAAAGATGAGTCATAAGACACCTCTCGCCGGCCCGGCTATACCTTCCACAGTCACGTAAGATTAAGTTAACAACTGGTCTAGTATTTTTATTTCAGAGAAATTTATTGGCGCCTAGAGAAAGTGTTTCCCGGGTTGCTTATTGCTATTTTTTATTTTATATTAAGTGTAAAGTGTTTGAACCTAAATACCAACCACTTTTACGTTTTACATCCAACCCGCCCACTTCCAGTGCAGTTAGTTTAGCAATCCGCTTACCTTGGTAAACCTTCGCGACGTCTAGTGTGGTTTGGTCGTGAACATAATGCCATAATATGATTCAAACAGATGTCGATATACTGTTATGATATGATGTAAAAGATGACCAGCATTAACATAATTTTTACTATTAGTGATTTACATACAATACAATTCTGGGCTTGCATGTCACGGTTACAAAAGTAGTAAACTAAATTTCTTTACTTTACTTCGGAAATATATTTACCGTAGCGTACACAATCATTCCAAATCATTTCAAATAAAATGAATCAGCTTATGCAAAAATTGGCCCAATGTACGAAAAGTGTAAAACTAGTAGTTTGAAAAAGAATAACAAAATAATTAATAAGAAAAAATTGATTTAAGTTGAGAATTTAGTTCAAGGATGATTCTGGATTTGAATGGTAATATTTGTAATTTAAATTAAATAAGTAATAAGTAATTAAAGTAAGTAAATTTGGTTTAACGCTTTTATTAATTTCAGAATTGGAGTGCGGATTGAATATATGACCTGTATTTAAAATATGTTCTGCGAATGAAGATTTTTGTGCCTAATACAAGAGTAATGTTCAGAAATTCTAGTTTTAAACGAGTTTGCCGCACTATCAACTACATTTATAAACTTAAACATAAGTTTAACCCAGGGCATAAATTTAAAACTATTGCATTGTGGGCCAATTTTGATTAGAAACTTTTTCAGGCTTAGGTACGAATGGATTATTATTAATATATTATTAATTGCATGCAATGTGGGTTAAGCCAGATCATTTTAATCCCGAAATTAAGAAGTATATTTGGTGCAAACATCTGCCCATTACGTTAATTTGTAAAAAATTGGATTTAATCCGGAGATTAAGGTAGTCTAGTGTTAACCAACCATGTACTTACATAAAAATTATTATTTGTTATCCTTTTACCTTTATATAAGTGTCTTATGTAAAAAAAAAGCTTAAGGTACAAATAATGCAAATATTCATTAATTGGAGTAATTAATTATCTATAATTAGGGAAATTTGATTTTTAAAATTAATTTTCCTAAACTTTCGTTATAAACTTCTATCCTTGGTATACGTTGTATATACAACGTCAACACATGTAACGGATGCAATTAAAAGTTTTGACAAAAAGGCATCTAACTTAACAATCAATTAAGTAGTTAGATACTGTAACAAATTTGTTAATGTATTTTTTTTTTTGGTTGGACATCCTAACCGATAAATAAGTATTTAATAATAGTTAAAAAATTTAAATTAGGTAATAAACTATTCTAGAAGTTCTACCTAAAATACTTAAATTATCACTCTAAAGAGAAATAACCGAAATCTCTAAATAGAAAGAATTGCCTAAAGCACTTCATAAACATTAAGAAATTTGATCATGTACCATCTCAACCAGAACTAATCATATTTGACCAGTCAGACTGCATTATTTTAATGTTATTAGAGAAACAAAATATTTAGGCTGTAATGCAAATAAAAATAGTTTGATACTCATTTATATAAAAAAAATTGTATTAGTGGCTTTTAAACCTTCCGGTAGATATATGTAAGTTATTTACATGAAACGTTCTAGCTGATGTTCTAATAATGAAAATCTTCTAATAACTATATTAAAATATTTTGTACTTATATTCTATTATGTGTTTCTAATTAAACTGCGGATGTTATATGTGTGCATTTTATACCTTTAGCGCTTACAATGCAAACATAATATTACGCCTTTAACATTAACAGGTTATCCAACCATCAAAACCTTTTAACTAGTGTTTTTTTACAAAAGACGTATAAAACATTATGATTCACTACTTATGAGTTATCATTTGGAACAGTGTTCCAAATGAGGTAACACACCTTGAGAAATAAACAGGCATAAGACTTATATGATAACAATAGAGAGCTAATCTAATGTAGAGTATGCCGGAGTAAAACTAGGTGAATGCTAGTGCATTATAGGCCTTTCTTGCAAAATACTAAAAAATATATGGAGCATTTTTGTATCTTTGAGATATTCAGGTGTTTTAGAAATATTTAATAAAAACCAAAACTTTTGACTATTTGCTTAAGTTTTACCCCTTAAATGTACACAAATTTATTACGTAAATAAATCCCTTTAAAGAAACTATTTTATGACGCGTATCTATTTCCAATTCATTTATATCTTGAACGGTATCGGAAATATGTTTCTACAAAAAAAATGTATATGTGACTGTAACTGCGGCCATATTCAATTTTGAAAGTTTTAAAAAATTACAAAAAATTGGATTTCGTGCGAGTTATTGATGACCTGAATTTCAATCTTCTATGTTAAAATTTGAAAATTTGCCCCAAAATAACACCCTTATTTTCACCCCCTGTATACCTATTGCGTTAAAAGCTTGTTTTATCGACATAATTGTCTCGTAGGCCCTCATTCCAAATTTCATCAAACTCGTCTGTATAGTTCCGGCTGGCGAGTGACCACAGACATACACACAGACGGAAATTTTGAAAAATTTTCTAAAATGTTTTTTCGGGTTTAGGGAGTCGTAAAACATCAAATAACACAACTTCTGTTCTTCGATTTTTTTTTCGACCGCAATACTTTCTTGTTTAGCAAGAAAATAAAAATGTATAAAAAAATTACTAACATGGAAATGTTGAATAGAAAACGTTAATACAACTATTAATTAGACTCACATGTTAATTATTACAAACTACAGCAAACATAAACGCTTTGAATGGTCACTGATATTAATGGCCTATTGTAAATGATAAACTTAATCATATGCGGAGATAAATAGTAATCAAAATAATGCTACTAGTTCTAATGTAAAGGCAGCACCTATTTCTTTGATGCAAGTTAGTAATGTGGAAACAACGCAATGGACCTTCCACCCTATAAAATGGAAATTAAAAGAAATGAAATAATTTTAATATCATTTTTTTGGGATAATAATGCAACCTCTTTTATAATAAATTCATTGTGAGAATAGGCAACCTTGTAAAAACAAAAACAATAACCTATGTCAAACAAATGTTTAATATTTCATGTTAGACAGAGGTTAATAGACTAAACTAGATGCTAACTTAAAAAATTAAAAGAAATGAAATAAATTTAGTTATTATTTTTAGGATAACTATGCAACCCCATTATACGTTCACAACGAAAACAGGCAACATTGTAAAAACAAAAATTTAACCTATATCAGAATTACGTATAAAACTTCATGTCAGATTAATAAACATAAATGCATGTTAAAAAAAAATCCTAAAGGCGCCCGCTTCCATAAGATACCAATTATGCAGTTTAAACAGTTTCATTCATATTCAATTAATTTTTAGACTTACCTTGCGTGATGTTAAGAAACTTTCTAAAGAAAGGTTATGTAAAATTAAATTTTCTTTAAAATTAATGACTTAAATTCTACATTAGGGATTTTTACCGCTAAATTACGTGTCGTATCAAAAAATTGCATAAAGCATTATTAATCGATAGGTTTAAGGTCTATATCTAAGGATTTTTATATCTTTGAAATATACAGCTGTTTTAGAAATATTTGATAAAATCCAAAAACTGTCCCTAGTAAATCCCTCAACGCCGCTGGATTTCTCACAAAGTTTAATCCGCTCCAATCGAAATGAAAACAAGCATAAATACAATATTTTAAGTACGTAGGCGTTTTAGTTCTGGTGTTATTGTGGATACTAACATACATATATGCACACGCGCGCTTGAACACACACACACACACACACGCGCACAAGCACACAGACACACACGCACGCACGCACGCACACACACACGCACGCGCGCGAACGCGAACGCGGACGCGAACGCGAACGCGAGCGCGAACGCGAATGTGAACGCGGACTTAACATTTTTAAAAGGTATGTTGGTGTATGTGGATAAATCCATACCTGTAATTATAGCACAGCATTAAAAATCTGCACAGGTAATTATCATCAGGTGTTGTTATGCAATAATAATTTACAAAGTCCCGAATATCCTCGATTTTGGGTTCATAATAAGGCGAATTCATTTGTTGAAAGCTACTAACGTAAAAGCAGTGGTGTGTTTTATCCGTTGTTACACATTACACACATTTGTACTACTACTCAAATTAACATGTGGTGCTATTGCAGAGTTTGGCATACACTGATAAAAACAGCTAAATTAGGAAAAACGCTATATATAAAAGATATTTACCAGTATCGTGCATTATAATCTAAAATGTACATCTAAAATTAAAAACGCGGGTTTAAAATATAAAAGCTGATAAACAGTTCAATTAATAAAAAGACCTATAATTACCGATATCATTACCTTAAAATATAAAAGGTAATGATAAAATCAGTTAAATTAATAAAAGACCTATAATTAATGGCATCGTGTATTATAATGTAAAATATATCTAAAATTAAAATCACAGGGCTAAAATATAAAACGTAAGGAATGGGGATAAGGATGGTCACGTGGCTGCTGAACGGGCTTTTTAAGACTGGGTCACGACCGTAAAGCTATGTGCGAGCCACGTAACCATAAGGAAGCGTCTCATAACATCCTCCTTTCGGCGACGTTTACTGTACTGCATCTGGTAAATCTTGCTCTCTGGCCTTGATACAACTTCATATGCGGAGGTCCTAACAATTTTACGGTCTGCTTGCGCGTACACAGGTTCGATACCGTCTAACACTAAAGCCTTTAATGTATCAAAATTAATGAGTTGAGAATTTTTATAATTAGGGTGATGATCTTAGCTTTACAGACGATTGTGTATTCATTTTTAAGTGTAGAGAACACGTTTTACGCGTTTTTCTTAGGATCCCCGCTTAAAAATTCCGTGATTCTACTCCCGACTCCGTAGGCCTCCAACTCATCGGTTATGTCACCCAGGAAATCAGCAACAGGTGGAGCCTACTCACCAGGACTTTGTGTAAAAATCACGGAGTCTGCATCAAAGTACAAAACCCGTTCAGCAAGCCTTTTCAGGTAGCTGTACAGCGTTGGCGGTTGTATAAGCTGTCAAGACGACATTGACAGTATTGAGCCCCATCATCGGCTCTAATCCAGTTTACTACCATAACTTCCTCGTTAATGGGTAAAGTGGACTGGACCTCCTTGGAAGGATCGACCATAATTTTGAAAAATTCGTGCGGTTCAGAAATAATGCTGGTTTGTGTTAAATTCTCTCTATCCAATCTTGCCCTCATAATGAATTTGAAAATAAAAACGTTCTTCAACTAACAAGTTCAAATACGACCAATCTAATTATGCAACATAGCGAAAATATTTTAATGCTCATCCTAAAAACACGCTTCAAAGTAACAAATTCAAATACGACCAATGTAATTAGGTAACACATAGCGAAAGTAATTTTAATGTTCACCTTGAAAAAGGCTATTCAGGTAGCGAATTCAAATAACAAAATAATGTTAAAACATCATTTTATTTTTAGATTTGGGGTAATTTCTAAATTAGGTTTACGCAGTTTGAATAGTGAAAGGCTATTATTGCCTCTTACGTAAATGGCGAAAGTTAATTACAAGAATTACTGTAAAGAACGTGGATACAATTGTATTTGTAGGGTTGCCTTTACTTTGTAAATATTTGAGTAGTTAAAATGTTGATTATGTAATTGCAAAATCCATTCAACTAAATTTTTTCATGCACAACATACGTGGATATGATTGTATTTGTCAAGTCGGCTTTACTTTCTATGTAAATATCTCCTTTGTTATAGGCCTTTTTTACTAGTTTAACTGTTTTTATTACAGTATGCAAATCTCTGCGCTAGCTATTTTAATGCTCATCCTAAAAACACGTTTCAAAGTAACAAATTCAAATACGACCAATGTAATTAGGTAACACATAGCGAAAGTAATTTTAATGTTCACCTTGAAAAAGGCTATTCAGGTAGCGAATTCAAATAACAAAATAATGTTAAAACATCATCTTATTTTTAGATTTGGGGTAATTTCTTAATTAGGTTTACGCAGTTTGAATAGTGAAAGGCTATTATTGCCTCTTACGTAAATGGCGAAAGTTAATTACAGGAATTACTGTAAAGAACGTGGTTACAATTGTATTTGTAGGGTCGCCTTTACTTTCTATGTAAATATCTGAGTAGTTAAAATGTTGATTATGTAATTGCAAAATCCGTTCAACTAAATTTTTGACATGCACAACGCACGTGGATATGTTTGTATCTGTTAGGTCGGCTTTACTTTCTATGTAAATATCTCTTTTTGTTATAGGCCTTTTTTACTAGTTTAACTGTTTTTATTACTGTATGCAAATCTCTGCGCTAGCGTAACACGTTAATTTGAGTATTTTAAATATTGCTAATTATGTAACACATCGTGAAAAATAACTTTAAGACCCATCCTAAAACACTTTTCCAATCTGTAAATTAATTCAAAACAGGCTTTTAGATTGGTTTTTAAAACTTTATTTCTATATGTAATATGATGATGGAAGTTGTTTCTAAATGAATGTCTTCAAAATTAGGTTTAAACTTTACGATGCGTTTTTAGTGTGTTTCTTCATCCTATTCCATTTCAGCTACTCAAAAACTTTAATTGATTAGTAACAGGGTGTAATCTAAATCAACACAGATCTTTGCGAATTGAATGTTCCCGAGGTTTCATTAAATGAAATCTATCTTAATAAACTGAAATTACGGATAGATTAAAGTTAGCATTCTCATTTATAAGTTTTAGCATGCGTTTCTTGACAGCATTAGACCTCAGGCAATCAAAAATCTTAATTGCTTTTACGATAGTAGCTTTCAACCTGTGAACATAAAACAAACTCGTCGTATTATGAACCCACACTCGAGGATATTCGATATTTTGTAAATTATTATTGCATAACAACACCTGATGATGACGCAGTCGTAGAGAAAGAAAATGAGGGTAACGTCAAACACCCTGAGAAGTCCGCTGAGGGAAACGGTTACTGGAGATCTAGTAGAGGCTACTGCTGATGTATGAGATGTAATCTCGTATTTGTCAACCTTCCAAGACGTTCTCTCGATGCATCGCTGGTAAGTGACTGTTTTTAATTACCTGTGCAGATTTTTAATGCTATGTTATTATTACAGGTATGGATTTATCGACATGCATCAACATACCTTTTAAAAATGTTAAGAAGTTGAAGACTGGAGTTGAATCCTGGACTAATAGCAACAAAGTACGGCGAGAGGGTAGTTGTGGAGCTGGCTGAATTTAAATGAGCGATTTCAAGGTCGACGAAAGGCGTATACATCAATTTAACGGGTGGACCAACAGGCAAAACAACCAATTTAATATTCAATTAGAAGTTGTGGTGCTGAGATTGACATGTTGTTGAAGATGTAAAAATAGTATTACTTATAATAAATTATTAAAAATCACTATATATTTATTACCGGTAATAACCAAGGTGCTTTGATAGAACACGATTTCAGGTCAACACCTTGAATTCATTTCCCCAGACAAAATGGCCGAGGACTTTTGACGTCATACAAAATGGTGAAGGGCTTTGCTTATGTCAATTAAAACAAAATGGCTGAGGGCTTTGCTTATGTCTTATAACCAAAAAACAAATCAGAAACCAGGGCTCGTCCTATACCTATCTTATGAGTCCCTTATTAGAATACCGTTTCTTAAATTTCCCACCATAGCCGACAAAATGGACGACATGTCCCGCCCCGTAACCAATCAGAAACCAAGGCTCGGAGACCATGCACCAATCAGAAACTAGGTGGGGCGTAACCTACCCTCACACCCTCCAATCTGGACACACGCATTTGCATACCCTCCAGCGGCTGAGGCCATAATTAGGGTGAAAATGTCATGTGACCATCCCCACACCCCTAAACACTGGGATGGACTACCAAAAAGGCCTTAAATAGGGGTGAAAATACCGTCAAGGGCTGAAAATCCTGTCAAGGGACTGAAAATCGCCCCCGAAAAGAAACCGATCTCCAGCCAAAAGGTCACTAATTAGGGTAAAAGTAGCATCAAGGGGTTGAAAATACCATCAAGGGGTTGAACATTCCGGCTAGGTATTGAAAAACGCCCCAAAAAGATGTCATAGGTGTGGGAATTGGGCACGGCAACGTGGGCGTGCCGATGCCCCCGGTTATTGCACAAATCTCGGGCGTTGCGACGGAGGGCGTCGTTGACACTCAGTTGGGCTCATTCTATTAATATTCAAAATTTTAACAAAAGTTGATTGTATTTTGTAAAAATCCAAAATAGTTTAGATTAAATAAACAAAACTACTGTAACCTAACAGAAGGGGTATGTGTAGATTTCCCGGTAAATGTCTACATTCTCCATTTACGAACATTAACCGTAACATGTATATGTAATACATTCATATTATATCTACATTAAATAAAAGCGTTTAACTGTCATTAAAACGCGGTGGTACAATTAAGTTTGGGATTAGGCGCAATTAACCTTCAGTAGAATTTAAGGGTTAGTTCAATTTTTTTCAATATCTGAATAACGATTAATTTTATAAGAAATAGTGTCGACATATTTTTTATGAAAATTTAATTTTACATAACTTTTCTTTGTAAAGTTTTTTTAATATAGCGCAAGGTAAGTCAAAATAGTATATTATGAAATTAGTTTGTAATGCAAGGGATTATGGCAGGAGTTTCGTTATTACTTGAACGGAGCTAACGCAATAATAGAAAGGAATGCCATAATCCCGCTTTATTTCACGTGGATGAAGAAATTCTTAAAAAAGCAGAAGAAGCTGAGTTGAGTCTTATACCTAAAAAGTCCGAAATCGTTTATAAGAAAGAGTTCGACAGATTTATAGAATGGATGCGCAAGAATAATACGGAAACTGTTACACAGAAAGTTTTGTTTGGGTATTTCCTTGCTCAAGTAAGTTCATTACATCGTTTATTAAAGGTAATCATTCGTTGTATTTATTTTATTAGTCGAAAAAGTACAAATCATCTTCATTATGGTGCATGCACTCAAATTAAAATGTATGTTACGTCTCAAAAAATATGTGGACATCAGCAAGTTTCCGAAACTTTCGGCATTCTTGAAAAACTGTTCTGTTGGGTACGTACCAGAGTAGCATTAAGTGTTTTCAAAAGAGCACTTACTTAATTTTTTTCTTGAAGCACCCAACCACAAATACTTACTTATGAAGGTAAATTTTTACTTTTAAGATTACTCTTAATAAATAGGTTTCCATTTCAGGCAGTTGCAATATTTGATGTGTTTGTTGGTTGCAGACGCATAGAATTGTACAATCTGTATGTTGGGGATATTAAAGAAGAAGGTTCTGTCTTTGTGGTTTATGTTAGAGATTCCAACACACATAGGCCCAGGGTTTTTACCATATTAAACGATAACAGTAGAGTAAATTATATTGACCTCATTGAGAAGTACATGAGTTTAAGACCAAAGCATGCGAACATTGGAAAGTTTTTTTTATTCTACAAAGGGTGTAGGTGTACTTGTAATCCTATTAGCATTAACACATTTGGTCAGATTCCTTGACAGATTGCCAAGTGTTTAAATATTCCCAATGCCGATCAATACACCGGACATTAATTTCGTAGAACTTCTGCAACAATCTTGGCAGACAGTGGAGCTGACATTAGAACTTGAAAACGGCATGGGTATTGGAAAAACGATGCTGTTGCTGAAGGCTACGTGGCAGAGTCCATCGAAAACTAGAACAAAATTGCCAAAACCTTAGGATCCAGTAGAGTACAGCAAATGAGTAACAGAGAAATATCCATATCAACATCTTCAAGCAGTTCAGGCGAATGCCTTCTTGAAACATCTGGGGAAATTTCAATTACCGGAAATTACAATTGTGCCATTAATGTTGACATCAGTAAACCATAATTTCTTTAATATTACATTAATTACAGATCATGATACTACGACTCTACAGATATGATCACTTGCTGAACGAATTTCGAGCAGAAACGCGCATAACGTCATTCCGTGACAAAAATGTACACTTAGGCAATGGCAAAGATTTTGGGAATTTATT
This sequence comes from Vesta saturnalis, assembly GCA_036346205.1. Taxonomy (NCBI): domain Eukaryota; kingdom Metazoa; phylum Arthropoda; class Insecta; order Coleoptera; family Lampyridae; genus Vesta; species Vesta saturnalis. Next base: position 2,207,728 of record JARFJB010002176.1, on the reverse strand, counting down.
AGATTAATTATTAATCAAGTATACAAAATGAAAAAGATTAATTATTAATGAAGTATAAATGAAAAACAGTATAAATATACATAGTATGATTTATGCACATATCCTATTGTAACTTTTTACATAGTATAAAATTAAAAGTATTTTAATTAACAGAATTTGCAGTAAATAAATGAAATTATTTGAAAAGTGACTTTTTTACTTTTTTAAATAATAAGTTATATTCTAGGCTGATGATTTTTACTTTTGGATATCATGGTGCAGGGAGTAATAAAAACTGCCGACATTTCTGCAAGTTTATTTTCTTCTTCAGAACCCTTCAAATAGATATTTCAAAGATACAGAACATACACTTTTTGAAAAATAAAATGTATAGAACATACATTTTTTAAGATAAATTTTAGAGTTTCATATTTATTTTATAATTTTTGTTATTTTGCGTTTTCTCATGTTACATGCTTCTTTGATACTCCTATTGAGAATTCTTATTCTAAAATACATCTTCATCACTTAAATCTACACTTTCGGCTAATTTGTTTAAATTTTTAAGGTAGTTTTTTTCAATTTTTAGGGAATCTCCATTATAATTGGTAAATATACGGTCAAACTGATTGTATTTTACTAAAAACTCATCAGTAGGGTTTTGCAAACCATCTTCGGTCAAATGATTAATCCAAAAAAAAGAAGGCTGATTACAGTCAGGGATAGAACCAAGCTTCTCCTTATTTCTCAGTTTAAATGCAATAAAACCCGCCAAATTTTCCAAACCGTCCCATCGTAACTCTTCTAAAGTTGTGTTGACTATTTCAAATTTTTCTTCCTCAACCTTATCATCATCCTTCGGCAAATCTAATGCACTAAATATTTCTCCAGTAAAAACCCAAAAATTTAAATTAGTTATGTACATATAAATTGAATAAATATTTGCCGTAATTCTACCTGTAATTGTAAACTTTTTGGCTCATATGGAATAGTTGCAGAAGTACTTGGTTGGTTAGTTGTGATGTTAGCTTGTTCTTGTATGTTAGTAGACTTCGATATAATCTCATCATTTCGACCCACTAAATAATTGCGTAGTCGATATTTAAATTGAAGTGCACTTGGATGGTCGTGTAAACCTTCAATTGCTCTAATTATTGAAAATAAACCTTCCGGAGGATCCTGATTTAGGTTATATGTTAATAAGTATTTTATGTTGAAGTCCTCTTTTAGGTCCAGAAAAAGTTTTTGTACAGACTTTATGCTAATAATAATCCCCTTTTGAAATGGTAGAAATGTATTAGACCCAATTTTTCTCATATTTTCACCATATTCATAATTTTTTCCAAAATTTCATTTTGTTCTGTTAAAGCCAAACTATAACCTAGGAAATTTATTTCAATATTATTTTAGAATTATTTAAGTTAAATTTGAATTTGAACCTTTCACTCGATTCCTAGAATCTGGATGTGGAATTTGAGTATTGAAAACATCAAACCAGTCATTTATAATTTTCACAAACTCTGAACACTCAGACCAGTTGTTCTCTGTTACGTAAAGGCCAAGCATACCCAATCTAGAAATTGCCTTTGAAATTGTATGGGAAAATAACTTGGTAGCATATTTTACTTTTTGGCGGTGAGCACCTAAAAATAGAAATATTTTAGAGTTAATAATAGTTATTATTATGCGCAAACATAATCTCTATTCCAATTTACCTTTCACAGTTAATAACTCTGCACTAAGCTTATGACCAATGTTCAAGTCTAACTTTTGGGTGTTTTGCAATAAATCCACAATTGGTTTATGAATTAATAATTTTTCCATCTAAAAAGTAACCACTGTCAAGAAAATCATTTCGTAAATGTTTAATCATATGTGGTGTGTCTGCAAATACGTGAACTGCTTTGTGGCTGACTGGGTTCTCAAAACTAGTATTTTCTTCAGAAATATTTAGAGAATTCCAAAGTCCCCTGTTACTTCCACCCAGATCACAATTAAGAGCATATACAGAGTAGCCAATATTCTCCAACTTTGTAATAATTTTAAAATTGAGATTTTTTGTCATTTTACGATCATAGTCATAGAATATTGGTTGCTTCCATTTTCCACATATCCCTCGCGCCATAATCACTTGCACATATTTGGTTGGAGCCATAGTTCATTTTTTTTGTCATAATTCATGAATACTTTGTGTTTTCATTTCATCGAAAAGCACACAAACACACAGGCACACAAACACACAAACACACAAACACACAAACACACGAACACACAAATACAAACACACAAACACAAACACACAAACACAAACACACAAACACACAAACACACAAACACACAAACACACTAACACACTAACACACTAACACACTAACACACTAACACACAAACATGATTTTTCCATTTTAGTTAAAGTTGTGTTTTGCGTTTGCATTAACTTAAGGACTATGCTCAGAATACCTGCAAATAAAATGTAATACAATTATTTTATAACTAGAAAATATTGCTTATTATGTACCAAACTAAAAGGTCGTGCAATAAGACAATAATTAAAAAAAAATAACCTGGCTGTATATTTATTTTTCCCGCCCATCTTCTTAAAGTTGAGATTGCAGGCAAGGGATAGCACCTTTTTTTTAATAGGCGATATGATCTTGGTCCCCCAGCACATAAAGATATTGCTGAAGTAATATCTTCAATGGTCCAATGGATTTGCTTTCGAGTTTTTACCTTACGAAGCTGTCCCTCTGTGAAAATTTTCACAACTGACTTTGTTTCTTGTCTTTCTTTTTCGAGCAGTCCTTTTAAGTGTGAATTTTTTACTTTTGAAGATTACTTATTATTTTCTTCAAATGATCAGATTCTTCTTGTGAACTAAAAATGATATTAAAAGGTTTAACAAAAATAGTTATTTGTTATTTCAGCACCCTGATTGCGTAGCAATGTCTCTACTCTTGTTAATACTTGAAATGTCTACCTCCCTTATAATCCCTAGAACTGTTCACCGATACTTCACCTTCACTACTACTCGTTAATGTTAAGTCGTGCTTTTCTTGGCTACAAATTTATTTTTTATATCAGATTTTACAAGAATTAGGTATATACTTGGAATAAAAACTAATTTAAAGTTTTAATGTTACTACTTTCCCAGGTAGGTACTGCTTATTACAAATATATAATTATATTCTCCATTGTTACACTTCCTCCTAGTTAGCCCCACCTTGGTATAGTGCCCACAATATCACTCACACAATTACATACAAACTATAAATATTATTAGAAGCAAACACTAGAAAATTAATTTATTCTACCTACTTACATATTTTTAATTAAATTTCTTTTCTTCGCTCTTTCCTCTCGATCTTTTTGTTTAGATGTTTCAACTTTTGGAGTTTTTGCCAGGTTAAGTGAAGTTACAGCATCTTCTTTTAACTTCCACTTATTCCTAGGTTGTTGCAAAAGTTTTTCTTTGGCACAAAAATCATCATCCGAAAAATGATTTGAACATATCCTAGCATTTTCAGTTTTAAAATTGTGTTTTTGATAACACTTTTGCACCCATAAACTGAGGACTTCCTTAGCAGTTGGAAAGCTAAAGTATCGGAAGGTAGTCGAATAGTTTTTACTTTTTTTATTATTGTTATTGGTGCAACCCACAACCGCACAATACACCATTGTTTAAAGTATGTATTTAAAATAAAACATGCGTTAAAACAGAACCACAAAATAATTAAAATTTCTCGATCACACCAAACAAACTAAAATGTAAACATCCAGTCAATAATATTGTCTGAAAACCTGAAAATAATCTCGCCCGCTCAAAATTTGTCACGCGCTGACGTCAGGGGAGAAAGTGAGACAGAAGATATCGTGCGCGTGAGCTTATCTTTCGGTCGTAGTATATTTTAACTGTAGTATATACAAGGTTTTCCACGGTAGGCGTTCGTTAGAAGTTTATGTGGTTAGAAACAATTTAGAAATCTGAATTTTTGGACTTGAGGGTTATTTAAGATTCTCTTTCATTCTAAAATATTTTCAAGGTCATGTTACTTCCGGTTATACCGGAAGTCGACACTAACTTCCTCATTTTAAATGGAACACCCTGTATATTACTTTATTTTGATTCTTGACAAAATTTTAGGATCTTATAAGGGTTTCCTATACCTTTTTCAACTGTTTCTAGATATCTTGATTTTTCAAATTTTGAAAGATGTAACCCTATTTTCAACACTGATTGTCTTACTTATTTTTGACTGATGGAAAGTGCTTCTGGATTGCAGATAAGAACTATACTTTTGAAATACTCATTGACAATTGATATTGCATACATGGTGTTCAAAATTTGATGAACTATTAAACAATTTTCAAAGTTGAAAAACTTTGTTAATTCAAATTGACACCCTGTATATTATTGGATGAATAGATGCAGCATTTAGTTATGCATCGTTTGGCTATAACATTACCTATACCTATTATCGACAATTTTCTTGTTAATTAATATTTTCTACTTTAATGTGATTTTGACAGAAACTGAAATGTTTTCAAAAATAAAATGAACTTAATTCAAACTACACAAATTCTATTTTATTAAAACAATGAAATAAAACAAGAAGATAACAAAATTGAGAGCATAATAACAAATGAAAAACATAAAACAATTATTTGAACATAACAAATGTTCCACATGACCGCCAATTTGATTTAAGCATTTTATAACTCTATCATATACTCCTTGCGAAATAGATCGTCGAATTTCGTGTGGACACATACTATTGAATGCATTGTGAACACGATTTAGCGATTCCTCTCTAGTTTGAACTGGCCTAGAGTACACTAATTCTTTTGTACGACCCCAGAGGTAAAAGTCCAGGGGCGCCAAATCGGGTAATCTCGGTGGCCAGTTCCAAGGTCCTGTGGGCCAATCCACCGATCTTCAAACATCAATGTCAACTGTTGGTGTACAGCTATAGTGGAATGCGGAGCACCATCCAGCTGATACCAACTGTTTGAACTGTCACATGCAGGTAGAGTATTTAGAGAAGTATTTAGAAAATCCATAACAAATCCACGGAGAATTTCAAGATATCTCGCCCCATTCAAATTTTCATCGTACACTTGATATGCCACTCTATTATCCATAACTAAACAAAAACGTTAAAACTAAATTGGAACTGGTGATTACGTTCTCTTGTTACATGAGGATTATCTTTGCCCAGTAGTGATTATTTCGGCGATTGAAAATTCCTTCTCTACTGAATTTTGATTCATCGGTCCAAATAATGTTGTGAAGAAATCTCGGATATTCGGTCATTTGTACAAGAATAAATTCACAAAGTTAACTCGTCGTGCCTGATCACCAAGATGTAATCCTTGCACAGTTATTACCGAAAAGGATGCATTTTATACTTCTTTAATATTCTGTGGATTGATATTTGTGAAATATCCAAATCCAGTGCAGCTGCTGTAATTGAAGTTCGTGGATAAGCGTGAAAATAAGCTAACACGTTCACCTCGTTAACTTCATTATCTATTACTGGATTTAAATGCGTTCGAGTTGCCCTTATACTTCCAGTTGCAATAAATCGAGCTTCAATTCTTGCAAATTTTCCAGGTGTCATTAATGGTAGTGTGGATACCGTTCGTTAAACAACCTGCATGTTCGCCTAACAATTCGTCCACATTCACCATGCGTGTAAAACAAATTTAATAAATCATTGTTAGAATATTCTTGAATACATTCCATTATAAACAGTACTTAAAAAATACTTAAAAATTACAAAATCACTTAAATTGTACTGATTTGACATTAAATCAACAACAATGTTTTAATGCGTGAATCAAGGCTCACTAGATTGCAGTTTTGGAATTTTATCGGCTTTTATAAAAATACGGAGTTATACGAGTTATAAAATGCTTAAATCAAATTGGCGGTCATGTGGAACATTTGTAATGATTCATTTTATCTTTTTATCACTTTTCTTCTAGTTATGTTCAAATAATTGTTTTATGTTTTCATTTGTTATTATGCTCTCAATTTTGTTATCTTCTTGTTTTATTTCATTATTTTAACAAAATAGAATTTGTGTAGTTTGAATTAAGTTCATTTTATTTTTGAAAAACATTTCAGTTTCTGTCAAAAATCACATTAAAGTAGAAAATATTAATTAACAAGAAAATTGTCGATAATAGGTATAGGTAATGTTATAGCCAAACGATGCATAACTAAATGCTGCATCTATTCATCCAATAATATACAGGGTATCAATTTGAATTAACAAAGTTTTTCAACTTTGAAAATTGTTTAATAGTTCATCAAATTTTGAACACCATGTATGCAATAAATCAATTGTCAATGAGTATTTCAAAAGTATAGTTCTTTGCTTCTGTCTACTCCAGAAGCACTTTCCATCAGTCAAAAATAAGTAAGACAAGCAGTGTTGAAAATAGGGTTACATCTTTCAAATTTTTGAAAAATCAAGATATCTAAGAAACAGTTGAAAAAGGTATAGGAAACCCTTATAAGACTTATCCTAAAATTTTGTCAAGAATCCAAAATAAAATAATATACAGGGTGTTCCATTTAAAATAAGGAAGTTAGTGGCGACTTCCGGTATAACCGGAAGTAACATGACCTTGAAAATATTTTAGAATGAAAGAGAATCTTAAATAACCCTTAAGTCCAAAAATTCAGATTCTAAACGCCAACACGTGGAAAACCCTGTATAAATAAATAATTTGTTCAATTTCTTTGTTTGTATTTCGTCGTCAAGACGACTTTATGGCACAACATTACAGCACGCATACCATAAAGTGACAAATTATTAACGATTTTGACATTTTTAACCAAGCATTCTAATGCTAGTCGACGACAAAATTAACTAAATATGAGTGAAAATGGTTAAACTGTATTATTATATCTTATTGAAGCTGGCGGCTCTGGCCTTTTTTTTAAGTTAACATGTATATACCACTCTGTATGACACGAAACTTTAAACGTCATTCTGACATAGATTATTGTTTTTGTTTTTACAATGTTGCCTGTTTTTAAAAATAATTATTAATTTTATTAAATACATAAATAAAAAGTTTACCTCGAGTAGGATTTGAACCTACGATCTGTAGTTTGCTAGAGTACCCGCGCTAACCAACTGCGCTATCGATGTACAAGCCCCAATAGATGTAAAATTTGTCTTTATGTATGTAGAACTGATGTAAATTCTAAATTTAATGTGATAACAATCAAATTACTTATATTAATGTAATGTGACCCTGCAATATCGCAGGGATTCACACATACCAAAGCAACTTGACTAATATTAAATTATTATAAGTTTTTATTATGAACGAATAAGTTCAAAGGTAAATATGTAATTAATAATTATTAATTATTTCAAAATTCGATTAAACATTATTAAGGCAACTTTTACGCACAATACTAATACGGTATTAAAATATTATGCGATTATTATTCTGAACCACCATCAGGTTTATTTTTTCTTATCGGGTTTAAGACATATTTTTATGGCGTTGGATGGAGAATGTTATGCTGATTTTAGCAATATATAACACTTCATGGTTTGATCGCCTGCGAACTAAAATACTCTTAAATTAAAAACTAAATATTACATTATCACCATACCCATGAACCAAACAAAACTCAGGAGTTTTCTAATTTTCTAATTGTAAAAAAGGGTAATAACTGCAAGATCCTTCGTGTTAGTGCTTTAAAATTTGCAAGTTTCTTTAGAATGTTTTCAAATTCAGAAAAACGAGATATGATAAGGATATTTTATAGCTGCAATAGAAATAGTGTCAGAGCAGAACAAAGATATTTAGAGGAATATCCGGAGAGGCAGCAACCAAACCAGAGATATTTTTTAAAATTAGACCGAAATTTGCGATAATTTGGATGTTTTCAGAAACCTCGAAATGCATATGGTAGCAGACTAGACAGAGATGTCGAAGAAGAAATATTACATCAGGTACTATTTGTTAGTATTATACTAATTATAAGAACTTCCACTCACTTCACTGCTAATTTCAGCACACATTTTTTTTTGGAGAGTTATGACTTTATGTTATCCATCTTAGGTTCAAGAAAATCCGTCAACATCTACCAGAGAAATAGAGCAAACTATTGAAGTGCCAAAAACGACAGTTTGGCGAGTGTTAAAGCAACCATTTAAGTTACACGTTAGTCAAAACTATTCGGCCTGGGGACGATATGAGACGGTTGGATTTTTGTAACCAACTTAATACCAAAATGCTGGAAAATCGCAACTTTCTCAATCGAATAATTTGGACGGATGGGTGCAATTTTTCCACTAATGGAATGTTTAATCGTAATAACGAGCGCTACTGGTCCGTTGAAAATCCACGAATTAACAGGCAAATGCGAGGACAAGGCCACCGGTCCTTGGGCCAATTATTTACGAAAGGTATCCTTACGTCTCAACGCTACCTCGCATTTCTAACAAACGAAATATCAGACCTTTTGGATGATGTTCCGCTAAAAGAAAGATAGACTCTCTGGTGGCAAATGGACGGAGCTCCTCCTCATAATGCTGCGATAATAAGTGAATATCTTAACGGCGAATTTCTGATAAATGGATGGAAATAGGGGACCACTTAGGTGGCCAGCAAGAAGTCCAGATTTAACCCTTTAGATTACTTCCTCTGGGGCTATTTAAAAAATATGATTTATAAGACGCCACCGCAAAATATAGAAGAACTCCAGAAAAGGGTTGTTAATGAACTTCGTCAAATTCCCAGGCGAACCATTCAAAGAAGTGTAAACAATTGTAGAAGAAGAATTCGTTACTGTATTCAAGGAGGAAACTTGTTCGAACATTTATTATAATAATTTTGTTTGTTTGTCTGTGTAATTATTTTGTTGTTACCTATCGATAAATTTGCGTTGTCGCTATTATGACCGTGTTACATAGACATACTTGTTTGAGTTGTTTGTTAATGTTTTTTTTTTTAATTGTTTAAATGTTTTTATATTTTTGGATGTTCTAACGAGTTTAACAAATTAAATAAGTAGAACTACTGTAATTATTCCTTGCTGGATCCAAGAAGGCGGAATCTTGTTCTTCGTATTTTCTCATTATTTTAGTTTGCAGTCGATCAAACCATAAAGTGTTATATATTGCTAAAATCAGCATAACATTCTCCATCCAACGACATAAAAATATATCTTAACCCCCATAAGAAAAATAAACCTGATGATGGTTCAGAATAAACGAAACGTTACATAATATTTTTAATACCGTATTAGTATTGTGCGTAAAAGGTGCCTTAATAATGTTTAATCGCATTTTGAAAATTCCTAATAATAAGGTGGCCAAACGCGAAAAACGAAAATCGAAATTTTTAGTTTTTTGAGCATAAAACCAAATCCATTCGAGTTAGCTCAAGTTTCTTTTTAGATTATTACTCGGCATCGAATTTAGCAAAAGTGCCGAATTTAAACCTATATCCTATCTCTTATAATAAGCGAGATCCCCATGCTTGCCCTCGAATTTGGGACAGCCTGTACATTTTGTCTTTATGTATGTAGAACTGATGTAAATTCTAAATTTAATGTGATAACAATCAAATTAATTATATTTATGGAATGTGAACCTGCAATATCGTAAGGATTCACACATACCAAAGCAACTTGACTAATATTAAATTATTATAAGTTTTTGTTATGAACGAATAAGTTCAAAGGTAAATATGTAATTCATAATTATTATTAATTTTATTAAATACATAAATAAAAAGTTTATGAACTTACGATCTGTACTTTGCTAGAGTACGCCCGCTAACCAACTGCGCTATCGAAGTACAAGCCCCAGTCGATGTAAATTTTGTCTTTATGTATGTAGAACTGATGTAAATTCTAAATTTAATGTGATAACAGTCAAATTACTTATATTAATGGAATATGTGCGCCTGCAATACTCGAAGGATTCACACGTACCAAAGCAACTTGACTAATATTAAATTATTATAAGTTTTTGTTATGAACGAATACGTTGAAAGGTAAAGATGTAATTAAAAATTATGATTAATTTGATTAAATACATAAATAAAAAGTTTATGAACCTACGACCTGTACTCTGTAAGAGTAGCGCGCTAACCAACTGCGCTATCGAAGTACAAGCCCCAATCGATGTAATATTTGTCTTTATGTATGTAGAACTTATGTAAATTCTAAATTTAATGTGATAACAATCAAATTACTTATATTAATGGAATGTGAGCCTGCAATATCGCAAGGATTCACATATACCAAAGCAACTTGACTAATATTAAATTATTATAAGTTTTTGTTATGAACGAATAAGTTCAAAGGTAAATATGTAATTAATAATTATTATTAATTTTATTAAATACATAAATAAAAAGTTTATAAACCTACGACCCTGTACTTTGCAAGTGTATGCGCGCTAACCAACTGCGCTATCGAAGTACAAGCCCCAATCGATGTAAAATTTGTCTTTATGTATGTAGAACTGATGTAAATTCTAAATTTAATGTGATAACAATCAAATTACTTATATTAATGGAATGTGAGCCTGCAATATCGCAAGGATTCACATATACCAAAGCAACTTAACTAATATTAAATTATTATAAGTTTTTGTTATGAACGAATAAGTTCAAAGGTAAATATGTAATTAAAAATTATTATTATTTTATTAAACACATAAATAAAAGGTTTATCTCGAGTAGGATTTGAACCTACGACCTGCAAGTGTACTGCGCGCTAACCAACTGCGCTATCGAAGTACAAGCCCCAATCGATGTACATTTTTTCTTTATGTATGTAGAACTGATGTAAATTCTAAATTTAATGTGATAACAATCAAATTACTTATATTAATGTAATGTGAGCCTGCAATATCGCAAGGATTCACACATACAAAAGCAACTTGACTAATATTAATGTAAGTTTTGTTATGACGAATAAGTTCAAAGGTAAATGTGTAATTAAAAATTATTATTAATTTTATTAATAATAATTTACATCAGTTCTACATACATAAAGACAACATTTACATCGGTTGGGCTTGTATTGATACATGTATCTATAGTCGGTAAATCTACGAAACTTTATTACGTTTTAATAAGTATACATTAATTACATATCTGAATTTGTTAAAAACTATTACTTTTAATGAACGTATAAAATATCCTAAAATAATATAGTTTAAATTATTTCATTTCTTTTAATTTTCACTTTTTAGGTTGTAAGGTCGTGTGTTGTTTCACACCAGATATTTGTATTTTCAATGCACAGCTTTTATTTATTGAAGTATTAAGGGTAACGATTATTGAACAATAACAACAAATCTTATTTATATTATGTTTTTAACATAGAATACTCGGAAGGATTCATACGTAGCACAAGTAAAAGAAAGGCTGATTATAGTCGTCTTAATTAGCACGATTGAAAAAATACAGTAAACGTAAACATCGATAAATGCTTTTGGCATGACAGAATATCATTCTCTCATAGTGTCACAAAAAATTATGACATAATTAAGTGTTCTAATTTAGGAAATGTATTATCGAATGACGAACGAGTTTATTATGGCGTTTTTACATTATTCGGCATTTACTTAAAATCATTGAATTCAATGCTTAAATGTAACATATTCTTACAAATTGTATTTACACAAAATATTAAAATCTACGTTAACATTTTACTTTCGAAATTTTAGACTTTACCCTCAAAAATATACTTGTCTTTTGATTCGTTTGCAGTTTTAAGGAAGTTAGAACTGCCAACTTTTTAAAAGTGGAAATTTTTGTATTAATGAATGCATCATAAAAAGTTAAAATTAATTTTTTAAGAAAGGTAACGTTTTAAAAAATATTTTATAATTTCGTTTACAGGAAATGACTTCCTTCAGCTTTTTTTTGCGTACAGGAGGATTAACATTTTAACTTCTTGTAAAGATTACGCTTACCATTGTAAAGTCTCCTAAAATAATGTCTGTGTTAATGTTATGCATAAACACAAATAATGTAGCATGGCATAGTACAAACAAAAACTATCTTAATGTGTAAGTATATAAAAACCTTAATCCAAATTCCAAAGCATTTAAACTGAAATTGCAAATTATTCATTTGCGTAGATTACAATTTTAGATTAACGAAGTAATAAATAGGTTTAAAAATATTTTATTTTATATTTTAATCGTGTTGAGTGGATTACCCTACAACCATAATTAATTTACAAATATTTCTATTCTTCGCTTTAATTCGTAATAAAAATAATTTTTTTAAGCTGGGTTTTATGATTATAAGTTTAAATTTTATGGATATAAATTTGCATCGATTGACATTTATATCTTTCAAAAACATAGAAAATTGATTTTTATCCTTAGCTAGTTTTATTAATTATAATTTTTGAGTTGCATGTTGCATAAATATACTTATTTCTTAAGTGTTTAATGTCTTTAGCCGTCTTAAACAAAGTATTCGCCCTTATAAGGTGATAATATTAATGCAAAACGTAGACGCTTCATTAAATTTATTACAGATTATAATCTAGATACTAAAAATGGTTTAAACAAGAATTTTAGTTTGTGATAATTAATAATGAGCAGAAAAGTGTTGCGTGAGAAATGTTATTTATAAATAATAACGTTTTTATCAAGAAGTAAAAGTATTCAACACCGTATAAAGTACTCAAATAAAATTATTCAATGCTAATGAGGTATTTGAAAGTATATGTACATGTATTATTATTTCTTACATGTCCATGTTTGTACAAAACAAATTAAGATTCATTTCTCACAAGTAATTTCTACCGTATTTATAAAAAACAAAAATTATTAATATTAAGTATTAATGTCACAAAAATTTTACATTACAGATGCCTGAACAGTCGTAAAATCAAACACGTGCTGCTGTAGAAAGTTGGCTATAACCCCTCTAAAACGTTGAATATCCATTTTATAACAGTATTTCCCCCCTTCTCGAAACAGTCACGCGTACAATGGACGCCTGCGTCCCGACGCCATAATGGCTACAGGCGCCATGCATTTAAAAACACGTGTCACTGTATAGATACGCCCTCGGTGGAGACGCTGCAAACTTTTAACCACATTTTGATTCTTATCTAAACTAATTATCTTTAACCGCCTTTTTCAACGTTTTTAACTTTAATATTTGAGACACTTACAATTTCCTTAATCTGTAGCTAACTTTAATATAATTTATATTCCTCTCTCTAATTAAAGCAACATAAAATAATTGTTTTTCATATATAATTTTTCTTTGGGCGTGCATATTTTTGTTTACGTTAAGAATAGAATTTAAGTTGTAACATCCTGTTATAAAACTAATCGGGAGCGGCAATTTTCATTTGGGTAACAGTATACGTAGTTTTATGCGTCTACCCACAATTTAAATACTTTACAGTTCATATGATTAAACTCGTGCTAGAACTCTGGAATTTCAGAAAGATACACACGGCTCCCGTATTAATTAAAGCGTTAATTATTTGAAAATAGCAACATCAATTTTATTTAATACTTGTTTATTAGGCAATGTAGTTGATCAAATATTTCTTAATTAGTGTTTATTTTCTACTCAATTAATTTGGTTGTTTGGTCGTTTCAGAAAACATAAAAATTTTACAAAGTACTTATTACGACAATTATTACAACTGTTTAGTACGTATGTAATTAGAACCCTTCAACACTAAATAATCAACAAAATGTACGAGAAACAGCAAAATGTTCTGTTCATTACCAGGTAATTTCTTCTTGCAAGGTACTTTAGCACTAGTAGCTGTTGAGTAAAATTTTTTAATTATAAGTGATTAACATATTGAAAACTGTGTCATAACTTTATTTAGTTACATACTTCTGTAATCATGTTTTTGTTGCCTTGATTATAATATAAATGAGCTAAGGTTAATTAATTATTTCTTTCATAGATACCTATAGTAAACGATGCTTAACCAAATTCTCTATGCACTGCAGTAATACATTTATAAGAATTATTAAAATGGTAATTTGGAATTTACATATATTTAAATTGTAGGTACCTAGTAGACTATATTTTCAATTGGACTTGTAAGTCGCATTAACATTTCCTAATATCTTAACAACTTTATAGGAAATTATAGGCGTTATTAATTGTTTTAAAATACTCTTGTTTTTCTAATTATTCATACTAACACAAATTTCTCAACAATTTTTTCTTAACCCAATAGAGCTTGGGTAAATTTTTGGCGGTTTAAAAAAAAAAGTGTTAATTGTGGTTAATTGGGATCTATGCAATGTACTGTAAATTAACATTTTTCAAAATTGTTTTTGCAGGTTTTTTTGACGTATGGTATATCATACGATCGACATCAGCGGTTATTTTTGTTTTTTAAATAATTAATAAGTATTTTAGAATTTTATTTGCACCTATATCGTAACAATATAAACCTAAAAACAACAGTTTTGCCATATAGAAGGGGTGTGATATCTTCTAAAACGTGTATCAGGGTGTAAAGCAACATTACATTTTGTGCAAATAAATTTAGCACATTTACCGCAATATGCACTCAGGTATGATATATCATACACAAAGATTTTGGGGCTTTAGTGTTTACAAAATCGTTCGTAAACTATTAGACAATTATTTAGTCACCACTAGCAATATACAGGGTGTAGCGCGAAGAGCTTTGATTAAAAGTAGTGGCAGATACAGTTATGTTAAAAATCTGAAATTACGAAGCTGTAGGTTTTGGATGACGCTGAGTTCAAATCTAATATTATTCTGAATGAGGCACTTCCGGTTATACCGGAAGTAGACGTCAACTTTGTTATTTTAAATGGAACCTAAAATTTTTTATTTTTTTTCCAATTCTACATGAAATTCTAGATAAAATTTGTTCACAATGTCCTATACCAAAAATGAAGTATTTTCGAGATATTTGGATTTTTTTAAAAATTTTGAAAAATCCTAGTCCACATTGAATAACGATATCTCCATTAATAACGAAGCTAGTGACGTGAAATTGTAACCAATAAACAACAAGCGCTTGCCCGTTAACTCCATATATATCCATCTCATTGATATTTCTTACAGGGAATGTTTGAAGTTGCTTACTTTAAATAGAACACTCTGTATTTTATTACATTTTCGCTGTATTTTTAAGCCAATTCGTTTGGTATCAGTATTCCTATACCTAAATCCAACCACTTTTGAGGTATTTCATTATCTTAGTTAAAACATAACAACACTTAATTATTTCAACATTAGTAAAGGGTAGGCCATGATTTCCATTATTTAAGGTGATATTTTGTTATTTTTTTATAAGTTATTTAATCTGAAAAGTAATTAATAGCCTGAAAGGATTATTAATTGTGGATATCATTAAAAACATTGACTAGGTATTTTGTATTAATTTAATTAGATAACTTACAAACAAAAATAACTAAATGTAATATTAAACAAATAAAGTTTTGTAATAAGTGTTCAAAATTAGCACCATCTACTTGTAAACATTTATGAATCCTTTTCATTAAGTTATGTCTTGTAATTCTGGAAATATGGTCGGGTGTTAGAGAATTAAAATCAAGTAAGGCTCTCTGCATCATATCTTCCTTTGTCGTAACAGGTTTGGAAAATACCCGATTTTTAATGTAACCCCAAATGCCAAAATCTAGAGGGGCCAAATCAGGAGAGCGAGCTGGCCAAAGAAACGGACCCTGATTGGCAATCCATCTATCATCAAACATGTCGTAAAGATGCTGAGCAACAGGCCCAAAGTTATGAGGAGGTGCTCCATCTTGCTGATACCAAGCTGAAGCCGCCTCTCCATTTCTTAAAGTATGTAACGCCGGTCGTATGGCTTCTTCTAAAATGTGGCAATATCTTGTACCATTTAAATTTTCATCATAAAATTTTAATGCTAAAATTTTATCGTCTTTTATTGCACAAAAAAACTATCTTGGAAATAACGTTCTCTACTAACATGTGGATTTTCATTAGACCAAAAATGGGAATTATGTCGATTAAATAATTCATTTTTGCTAAACTTTGCTTCATCACACCATATAACTTTTTTTATGAAGTTTTCATCCTCTTGGGTCTTCATTAAAAACCATTCACAGAATTCAACCTTCAAGGAAGATCACCTAATTGTAAGTGTTGCACCAAATGATATGAAAATGGTTTCCATTTGTGTTTTTTTAAATGCGATGAATTGTTCTCGTCGACAAAGTAAGATCTCTCTCACAATCTCTAATGGAGGCATTTGGAGAGGCCGTAAAATAACCCAAAACATTAATTTCGTTTATGTCACTGTCCACTAGTGGTTTATTTTTATTAATTTTGTCTTAAATTGACCAAACTGACGGCAGTTTTAAGCAATCTGCTTACAATATCACCAGTTGCATTTGGACGATTTGGATATCTTTCTGCAAAAACACGGCAAGTCCGTTCAACAATTCTATTACACTTGCCGTAAATAATAATAAGATTTAAAAAATCATCATTAGTAAATCCTACATTTGCCATTATTTACTATGAAATACAAACTGGTAAAGAAAACTGTCAAAGCAACATAAACAATTAACGTTCTAACTATCAAATCTTTCACAGCCATGGCCTACCCTTTACCAGTGTTGAAATAATTAAGTGTTGTTATGTTTTAACTAAGATAATGATATATCTCAAAAGTGGTTGGATTTAGGTATAGGGAATACCGATACCAAACCAATTGGCTTTAAAAAATACAGCGAAAAATGTTACGACAAAGAAGATATGATGCAGAGAGTCTTACTTGCTTTTAATTCTCTAACACCCGACCATATTTCCAGAATTACAAGACATAACTTAATGAAAAGGATTCATAAATGTTTAGAAGTAGATGGTGCTAATTTTGAACACTCATTATAAAACTTTATTTGTTTAATATTACATTTAGTTATTTTTCTTTGTAAGTTATCTAATTAAATTAATAAAAAATACCTAGTCAACGTATTTAATGATATCCACAATTAATAATCCTTTCAGGCTATTATTACTTTTCAGAGTTAATAACTTATGAAAAAATAACAAAATATCACCTTAAATAATGGAAATCATGGCCTACCCTTTACTAATGTTGAAATAATTAAGTGTTATGTTTTAACTAAGATAATGAAATATCTCAAAAGTGGTTGGATTTAGGTATAGGGAATACTGATACCAAACGAATTGGCTTAAAAAAATACAGCGGAAAATGTAATAAAATACAGGGTGTTCTACTTAAAGTAAGCAACTTATAAATGATTTAAATTGTGCATGTTGGCGGCTAAGTTTAAAACACCCTGTATGAAATATCAATGAGATGGATATATGGAGTTAACGGGCAAGCGCTTGTTGTTTATTGGTTACAATTTCACGTCACTAGCTTCGTTATTAATGGAGATGTCGTTATTCATGTGACTAGGATTTTTCAAAATTTAAAAAATCGAAATATCTCGAAAATACTTCATTTTTGGTATAAGACATTGTGCACAAATTTTATCTAGAATTTCATGTAGAATTCGAAAATAAAATAAAAAATATTAGGTTCCATTTAAAATAACAAAGTTGACGTCTACTTCCGGTATAACCGGAAGTGCCACATTCAGGATAATATATTTGAACTCAGCGTCATCCAAAACCTACAGCTTCGCAATTTCAGATTTTTAACACAACTGTACCCGCCATTACTTTTAATCAAAACTCTACGCGCCACACCCTGTGTATGTTGACTAATTCTGACAGCTAGAGCCATTTCATACACCAATTAAAAAAATATTAAAACATAACCTTACCGATGACTCATTTTGTATCCAACAGAATGGTACGACTAAAGAATTTCGTAAGTAAACCTCACAATTATCAAAAACTTTAGTACTTGTCACAATGAAAACAAAGTTTAATAGTCCAAAAACACTTTTTTCATTGCAAGCAAGTCACCTTTGTACAAGTATCCTTACTACATTCAGAAGTAAACAAACATAACCTATGTATCTGAGAAGACGGCACGAAATATCAAGTCTCGAGCTGCATCTAACCCTGTTTTAACAAAACGATCACGCAACAAAACAAAATCTGACGATCTACCTGAAACATCCAAAATAGGCGCAAGGAATACGTTATACAAGTATGTATGCACAAAGTGAGTAATAGTACATCATAATCTTTTACACGTGTTTGACATACTAATTTATTTACAGAAAAACATGTCACAATTGCAAGTTTAAATGCAAAAATTCGAACAACCACATATTAATAAGTGACAAAAGTCTTCATCGTGCAATCCAGTCGCTAAGATTCAAATTCAAAAGACTCCAGCTGTAAAGATTTGTTGAAAAAAAGTTACATTGCAGAAATGCGAATTAAATTACTGATAACTGATTATTAACATCGGAAAGCTTGGATAGTGACTCCGATTAGAAGTTTAACACTTTGACAACCATGTTTCTACAACCTACAATTAGTATAATACAAGTGTTAGTTCATATTTAATACAATAAATTTCTATTAGAAATTTAGACTAGGGCCGGGCCGGACCAGACTTTGAGACAAGCCCAGCCCGGCCCGAATCTAAAAATTTGGGAATCGGGCCGGTCTTCGAGCCGGGCCGCGGCCCGACGCCTAACTACAAAAGATTATGTATCTTTAGTTCTGAAGTAAATTGCAAATTTTTTGAACCGTAATAGATAGCGGGTGAAATTTCTCGAGATATTTAGGTGTTTAAGAAGAATAACGATTGGAACAAGTCATATATTATTAACCACGCCTTCTTATTTATGGAATGAAACCACTATAACGCTGTACTACGGAATTTGCGTTTCGGTTCCTAACCTACAACCGTTTTCAAAGTATTCATAAAAAATTTATCTCTTTCTCTCTGTTACAGTTGGACTATGAAAATTGTTATCGAGTTTTTGATGTTTGTAAATACCAATGGTGAAGTGATTAAAACGGAACCTCAACAAAAACTATCATCAGGGGGTATACATATCTTATTAGTTAAGTTAATAGGAAAGCAGTAAGTACAGTGCTATCAATTCCTTTTGGGATGCGTACTCCCCTCTCTTCTTTTCTAAATTATGTAAAATACGTATTTATAAAACAATTTAATTAAAAAAACTTTAATCAACAATTTGTGATATGTCTTGCTCCAGCGTTAGAAACGTATAGTGTTCACCATTAAAAATTGAAGCGCAGCAACATCATTGTAATGCCACACACCTTTTAAACGTTTTCCCTTTCTGTCGTACATAATATTCAAACACTAAAAGAAAGTGACTTTACTCAAAAGGTCATGAAACAGTGACGCCCTTCCCCCCTCCTGGTATGCCTGTGAAACGTTCTAACTTAATTAGACTGATTTTAAAATAATATGCCTGGGGTGCTTTAAGAGTTGATCCCTTTGTGTTCGCTTGAGAAAGGCGAACTTTCATTTTCTTCGGCCTCTAGGTACCGTTACCACAACATTTCGTATTCACTATTACTCTAAAATCAAAACTAAAGGAATTACTAGAAAAGGGTTATGTATCAATGAATTTATTCAACAGACGATGACAAAACGATTTTAATTCCAAAATCCTATTATGGTACCCAATAGAAAAACCATTATAGTAACTGTCCAAAAACGTCTCCTCATCGATCAATGCAGGTTCAAACTCTGCTGAGGATACTGTTGGAAGCTTTTAGAATTGTTCTTCCTTTGCCGTCAACCTGATTTATATTTCGGTTTTGTATTGTAATTGGTTAACAGTCTCGTGCATATCCTTATAAATTTCATCCTTAAAGTAACCCCAGAGAAAAAATCTAGAGGCGTTAAGTCTGGAAACCCTGGAGGCCATTTAACAGGTGAACAGGCCCATTTGATGACATTTAGAAGGATACAGGATACGTACGAGACTGTTGAGTAATTACAAAATAGTATAATCGATACCGAACTAATAAATCAGACACACGGTACAACAGTTCTGAAAGCTACCAACAGTGTCCTCAATAGAGTTCAAAATGGTATTGATCGGGTATGGGTCGCTTTTGAACATCTACTGTAATGGTTTTTTATTGGGTATCATAAACAAGGGCGTGTCATTAAAAAAAAGTTTGAATATCCGATTAACAATTATTTTTCTTTATTTGTTTTTTCTGCTTTCACCTAAACAATACTAATTTGGTCATTTAACGGAAATCGTAGCTATAATGATAACAAAGTTGTCAATGGTGCGTACTAAACTTTGAACACACAATTCGTCTCGATATCGTAGGTGCATTGGTTTCGGGCCGGCCCGAATAGCCCGAATGGCTCGAAAGACCGAGTTCTTTGGCCTAGACCGGCCCTAAGCCTGGCCCGGGTAAATGTGTCGAGTTCGGGCCCGGACGCAGTCCATCCCTAATTTTGTGTAATAATGTTACCATCTTATTATGGGCATCATTGCTACTGAATGGGTAACAATAAGAGATTATGATTATGAAACGTAGTAGCCTTGAGAGGTGTAAACAGTGCAGCTAGATAAGTTCTTCCATGCAATTGTTTAACCTATAAATTTAATTTTCAAATTATCAATTGTATGATTGTTTATCAGCAACTTACAATACAACCATCCTCCTGTTTTTATAATTCCGCTACAATTATTAAATGAAAATTGCATTGTTTGTAATAGGGCTGCAAAAATAACGTACCAAACACCTGATAGATTTCAAGGATATTGTTTTTCAACTGTTATCGTTACGATAATCAACGTTCTTTAATTTATCCAAAATAAATCATAATAAATAAGTAATTGTATTTTAGAATTCTGCAGCTTTAAATGCTGCCATCTCGGGGTATACTTTTCTAATCTGAATTTATTATAAAGAAAATAATTTTGACCCATGTTTTTCATATTACACCATATGATTGTATATGATGACGTAGCGGTAAACTTTCTTGGTGAGGATAATATATATTATTATACTGCCTTGAAGCTGAAAAATCAGAACACCCCCTAACGGCCGAATGCTAACAGTGAAAAATGTCATAATCAAAGATCACATTTAACAACATTTAATCAAATTATGATGTAAGTGTAAAGTTGTGAAAAACTTTAATTTGAAATTGATAAAAGCATTCACAAATAAAAACTTAACATGCCAATTAAAGATCTAGTCCAATCTAACAAAGAAGTAGTGTTTTGTTAATAATTGTAATTATAATTTTACAATGAATACACTATGTAGTACGTTTAATATGATTTGTAATTTTAATTTCAACTACATATGCTACATTACTATAGTGCTGTAGTAAATATAATTGGTAAACATTGGTCTAGAAAAAACACAGCAAAACACCTAGACATATCAAGGGCTAAAATTTAAATTAAGACGTATCATTGTGCTTTTTTAATTACAAAATGCCAAAACCTATTTAAACGGAGACCTTCTTCTTGCCCATTTAAAGCATGCTAAGCTACTGCAAATTTCTCTGGCTGACCTAATCTACGAAATCTCATATGTTTTTTATGTCTTGTTGCATGAGCTAAATTTTGTGGTTATTAAATTGAATGTCATGATTTAAATCATTTAGAGCATGCTAAGCTACTGCAGATTGCTCTGGCTCATCTAATCTACGAAATTTCATATGTTCTTGTAGTTCCGATGTATATTTTTCCACAAGAACTAGCTCCAGAAGATCATAAAGAGTTTGAAACATCTTTAGGTGACCTTTAATTATTCTTGTAAGTTTAAAAACAGTCCTAATGCCATGATGAATTGGGTTTTTTTACAAGGATATGAATGATTGGTTCTAGATATTAGTATGTGAACTGGATGTTTGGATGAATACCATTTTTTTAAATATTAAAAATTCACGTAGTGCTTGTTCTCTATGTCTCCAAATAACGAATGTGTCATATACATATATATATATATATATATATATATATATATATATATATATATCAGGTGCAACTTGTAAACGTTAGCTATAACTGGGCTAAAAGGGCTACCCATTGCTACACCATCAAGCTGTTCATATAATTTCTTATTCCACTGGAAACACGTCGTTATAAGACAGTGCTAAAAAAGAATTGTTATATCCTTTGAAAAAGTATCATCAATAAATTTAATAGTTTCTTTTAGAAGGGGCATTTGTAAAAACTGAAACTACATCAAAACTGACCATTATATAACCCTCTTCAATTTTGAAATTATATATTTTTTCAACGAACTCTGAATATTTGATAATGTTTTACCTATATGAGGTTTTAATAAAGATGTGAAATGTTTTGAAATATTCTATTTAGGAAAACCAATTGCACTAACAATAGGCCTTGAAGAGACATTAAGTTAATGGATTTTTGGTAGACCATATAGTTTTGGTGAAAGAGTTAGTTTGTTTCTTTTTTGGTTTTTCAGGAATAGAGGATAATTCACTAAGTTCTTTAGTCTTCAAAAGAAACTTTTTTGTAGGATCGTTTGGTAGTTCAGGTTAAGTTTGGTGTTCTAATACTTTACTGTTACAGTGATTCAGATTTAATATAACAGTTGCATTCCCTTTGATTGTAATATTATTCTGCAGGGTGTCCCGGGATTAATGGGAACAAAGTCGGGAGCCAAAATAATGTTAGTACTTCACATAAACTTTTTTAATACAGACCCTTATTTCCGAGTTCTAGGCATCCAAAGTTAGAATTTTTCATTCGTTTTTAATTTTTAATTTGTGTACTATTTATTTCATCTCTATAAAATTTTCTGTATGCTTATGTTATGATGTATATGTATGTTTATTTTAGAAATGTAAACACACCTACAGTATTGCTTTGAAGCCAGGGGCACAATGGTTAAGGATCTAAAATTTTGGCAGGGTAGACTGTACTTGTATGAAAACGTCAAAAATGACTTCCCCATACTTTAAGCGCTAACGGAAAAGTACTCTTATCGGAACTCGATAAAAAAAGCTGTTTGCCTGATATTTGCCTTTTTATTATAGGTCAATTTTTCGCATTCTCCATTTTTTATAAGGACGATCCTAAGTATTAATTGATACTAAAATAAAAGTTAATTCCAAAGATTTATCTAAATTAGAAAAAATAAACAATGAAAGCGGTAGTAGAATATAAAATTTCACATTAACATCTCATTAAACGTAAATTAAACAGGTATACAAACAACCAAATTAGTTTCTTTCAATCAAAACAAAAACAGAAGGTTATTGTACCATAAATACTGAAAAATACAAAAACATTACACTAAAACTAGAATTATTAACTAACAAAAAAGTGACTTTATTCCACACGTCCAATATGAGCTCCTCCCACTTCCTAAGCCTACGAAGGTTGTACCTTTACACGTGAAAGGGCAATTCCGGATTATTTCCAATAGCATCGCAGTGAAAAAAAAATTCCTTCCATTAGATCTTGCCTTGTTTGCCAGGCGTTGCATACACCAAAGTTTTAAGATATTCCCAGAAAAAGGAATCCATATCGTTGACGTTAGACGATGGCGCTGACCATAGAAACGAGCCTCCACGTCCCTACCATCTATTATCAAAACTTGTGTTGAAATAGTTCCGTCCATATAAACTAAAATGAGGGGGCACCATCGTGCGTGAGCCATAAATTCCTACGAGTTTGCAGTGACACATCACCCAACATGTAACTAAACTAGTTTTGTAAAAAATCCAAATGTTTCTGGCCAGAGTACCATCAATAAAGTATCGCCCTATTAAATGATGTCCACTATTCCTACCTAAACATTTATCTATGCTGGTTCCGTGTTTGGATAATAATAATGCTAATAATAATAACAATAATAATAATTATAATCATAATTAATAAGAATAATCATCTTAATAATAATAATAATAATTTTTTGAATTTGAATTTGAATTTCTTTATTTCATAATATGTACGGTATCAGGTCCAACTAAGTCTAAAGACTTCACAGTTGGTTCCTATTATTACAATATTAATTGTTTTACATAGCATGGTCTTTAATTAGTTTCTAACGCTCTAGAGTTTATCACAGTCATTGTAATTAACATATATTTTAATAAAAAGATAAAAAGATAAAATAATGAGGTACATAGATAATTATGAAAATATACAGTGTTTATTAAAGAACTTGTTGTAACCAAGTTTTAACATCTTTTGAATGTTTTAGGTTGCGTGTATCCACACTATCAGGTATATTATTGTATAAATAAGGTAGGCACATTTTAGTGTTCTTTACCATAGTTGTTGAAATGGTAAGGTACCAGAAAACATGTTCTACGTGTATTATAGTTGTGGTCAATAACATTTTTGTAAGGACTGTTTCCGAAGTGTTGTATTAATATTAAGGATTTGTAAAATCCGGTTGGTGTTAAAGTTTCGAATTTTTCTAGTAGTTCTTGTTTTGTGAGTCTTTTATTTTACTAAGCAATTTTAATATTTTATGTTGCAAGTTTTCTAATTTTGTATATGTGTCTGTTCAGCGCAACACACCTTAACCCCATATCTAATAATTGATAATTGATAATAATAATAATACTAATAATACTAATAATAATAATAATAGTAATACTAATAATAATAATAATAATAATAATAATAATAATAATAATAATAGGTTAGAGTAGGAAATGCAACGTCAACTGAACGCGTGCAACAAAATGGCGTACCACAAGGTTCTACGCTGAGTGTCATGCTATTTGCAATTGCCATGGATAACTTAATTAAACAAATTAATACCACCGTTAAAAGTGCCTGTATGTTGATGATTTGGTCATGTATATTTCTGGATCGTTAGAATCTGACATCACTAGTCAAATGCAAGACGCTGTTGATGAAATAACCATAAAAGCGGAAAAATTAGGCTTCAAATTCTCACCAACAAAACACAAGCAGTACATTTTTGTAGGCTAAGAACTAGACACGATCACCCAAAATTAACATTGAATGGACTCACTATTGAGGTACAACCAAGTGTCAAATTTTAGGAGTGTACTTTGACTCAAAACTGTACTGGAAGGATCATATCACTGCATTACTCACCTCGTGTAGGAAATCCCTGAATGTTTTAAGATGTGTGTCAAACATTACGTGGGGATCAGATGAGAAGGTTTTATTTCAATTATACAACACTTTGATATTATCAAGAATAGACTATGGAAGTGCTGTATACTCAGGGCTAGGAAAACAAGACTTCTTAAACTAAATACTATTCAAAGTCAAGCGCTTAGAATGTGCCTAGGGCTTTTCGCACCAGCCGAGTTTATGATTTGTATGCGGAAGGTGGTGTTTTACCCTTAAAGTATAGATTTCAAAAGAATTTAATCAACTATGCTTTGAAAGTAAACACACAAACAAACCACCCAAACTATTGTACATTATTTAACAGTAACACATGCACTCTGTACAATGAAAGGCCTACAATAAGTCGGCAGCTGGCGTTCGACTAAAAAAATAGCCGAAGACCTAAATGGACAATTTCCACTCAAATTGTATAGTTTAAAGTACAGCGAAATACCACCCTGGTTAATAGATAAACCGCGCATACACATAGAAGAAATAGATCATCCAAAAATGAATTAAACCCGGCAATATTGAAATTAAATTTTATGAAATACTAAAAAGCATTTGCAGTATGAAATTATATACACGGATGGCTCCAAAGGCGGTCCTGATGTTGGCAGTGCTTTCTGGGTTAACCAGCATGCTTTCAGCTGGCGACTTAATCCAGCAACCTCCATTTATACGGCAGAAATGTATGCCATTTCCCAAGCAGTTGAATATTGTAGCACTTCCAAAATCATTTCTTTTAATTTGCACAGACGCCCTAAGTGTTCTAAAATGTCTAAATACTGGATTCACATTTGATCCTATTATTCAAAGTATTCTAGCTAAATTGCATAGGCTAAAAATGGAAGGAAATGGGTATGCTTTGCCTGGTGTCCTGGTCATGTTGGGATATACGGCAATGAAATGGCGGATAGGGCGGCAAAACGGTATCAAAAATCAAATAATAAATGAAGAGGGATTCGACTAGATGACATAAAACTATATACAAAGAACAAAATCGAATCACTCTGGAAGAGAGAATGGCTAAACACAGAAACTAGATTAACCAAGGTCAAGAGCAATATAAATATGTGGAAAATACCAACCGAAACAACAAGGAGGAGAGTGTGGTGCTCAGAAGGGTACGTTTAGGACATTCTAACCTCACATCTATGCACCTATTATTAGGAGATGAACGTCCAACGTGTAACAGATGCAAAGAAGACCTGACATTACATCACGTCATGCATAAGTGTATTGCTTACACAGAGCACAGAGAAAGGTATCATATACCACGCACAAGTAGAGAAATGAAATGGGAAGACAAAAGCTTCATTGTAAACTTGATAAATTACTTAAAAGTAACAGAATTATTTATGAAGATCTAAATCCTGGAACGGTCAATAAGGCTAATAACCAAGCAGTTGACGCCTTCAAAAAAAAAAAAAATAATAATAATAATAATAATAATAAAACATCTTACAGAAAAATTCCTAGATAGATTGAAAGCTGTGCTAAAGTCAAATTTATCAGGAAAAAACACTGTCACTGCGGTTAATACATACGCTGCTCCTGTTATAAGTTACAGCTTTGGTATCATAAAATGGAGTCCTACTGATCTGGAGGCACTAAACAGAAAAACTAGAACAATTTGCACAAAATATCGCACAAAACACCCTAATAGCTCTGTTGACAGATTTCATCTCAATCGAAAGAAAGGAGGAAGAGGCTTCACTGACTTCAGAAATGTGTATTATAGAGAAGTACAACAATTACGAGATTACTTTCAAGAAAAATGTCTAACATCTCCACTCCATAGGGCAATCTCGCACATAGATAAAAACCTATCGCCACTACAACTGGAAAACAATAACTTTACACCAATAACCAACATCGTTTCAGATGAAGACAAAGAAAGAACGTGGCGAGAGAAAGAATTACATGGGAGATACATTGCTCAGGTAGATGAGGATCACATTGACAAGCAGGCATCCTTTAACTGGTTACAAACAAGTGAGATATTCCCTGGAACCGAAGGATTTATGATGGCAATACAAGATCAGGTGATACCCACTAAAAACTACAGGAAATACATAACGAAGGATGACACCATCGACAACACCTCCTGCAGAATGTGTAACAATAGTAACGAAAACGTAGAGCATATTTTATCAGGATGCACCAGCCTAGCGCCTAAAGATTACCTTTCTAGACATAACAACGTAGCTAAAATTATTCACGCTAAACTACGGGAAAAGTATTTTCCTAGTACTAACATACCGTACTACAAGTATATACCGGAAAATATAATTGACACACCCTGCGTAAAAATCTACTGGGACCGACCAATATTAACAGATCAACAAGTAGCACACAACCGACCTGACATAGTGTACCAAAATAAGATAAAGAAAATCACCTACCTTATCGATATTGCTATCCCGTCAGTCGCCAATATAAAAACTAAAATTAAGGAAAAAGTAGAAAAATATCTCCCCCTAGCAAACGACATGAAGCGCACGTGGGAACAAGAAAAGTAATCATAATTCCCATCGTTATAGGTGCCACAGGAAATACCTACCCAACTTCACGCAAATATAAAAGAAGGCAGTCATTCTCGATACATGTCGAACTGTCAGGAGGGTATTGAATATCACATAAAATAATAACACTTAAAACACGTCACATCTCGGTTTCCATCACCTGAAATAAAAAGCAATCTTAAACATCATCATACAACTCAATTTGAACTAATGATAAATACTTACCAATCAGATGTAATCACATGGTATCCATACTTGCCTAAAAATGGCCGTATACATATCTTATCCACCCATTAAGGAGCAACAAGAAAATAATAATAATAATAATAATAATAATAATGATAATAAATTCCCAGGGGTTGGACTACCTACTAGGCGCGTCCCCAGGTGGCGGATAGGGGAATGACCTTGCAAATGATCGTAAGTGATGCAAGGCCAACACCGAAATATGAGCTCGGGGCGTTAAACCGCCACTGTTAGCTCTAAAGAATAAGGTGTCGCGGACCAGTCCACGTGGGGCCTCGTATCTAACGAGGACAGGGACGGCAACCCTGCGTTCCCCTAGCTGGAAGTTCACTTTTATTATACTAATCTTGAGTGGCTTCCCTTACTTTAAATCTTTTCTGTCGGAGCCCCCTTTCTCCAACTCTTGATCTCTTCAGGCTCCCAGCGAAAGTTGAGAGACCTCTTCCATTATCTTTCTACTGTTCTCAGGACGTACGCCGTCAAAAGCGTATACGGGTGTGGCAAGCCCGGGATGTCCTGGCTGGGGACAGCTGAGCGCTAGCCGTCTCCTAATACCGAAACCGCGAATTGTACTTCAGAGACTCTAGCAGGGCGTAGCTAGGGAACGTCGTACAGCTAGCGGCCGGTGGTCTTGGCTTTATCGCCCGGACTGCGAGGAAGGTAACCTCTATAAAAAATCCCCCAATCCCAAGGTCGTTTGGCAGTTTTAGGTGCTGAAGGGGTTGCGCAAAGGGAAGCCTAAGCGTGCCCAGGAGGAAGCCTGGTCCCTAGCGTTGAAACGCCTGTGGGGAAGAGGCGCCGCCCACAGTATAAATGCCTTCTCGTAGTATCCCGGCTCTGCTACTTGTGACTTTACTACCGAGGGTTCTCGTGGGAACAGGATGAGTTTGTCATTAAATAACAATGAGGGTCCACTTCATAATCCCCCTAAAAGCCAGATTTGTGCCACTAGACCTGGTTATGACAGGGAAGATTTTCCCACATTCGCAATATCGAATGTAAGCAGCAAAAAGGAGGTCGTTCCCCGGTTTCTGCTCATTCAATGTGAAGAAAGGGACTTCTCCTCAATGAGTCCTTTCTTTATAAGTAAAACTTTGTTTGGTTTAGTTGGAGATTTAAAAATGTTAGAAAAGTTAAAGGTTATTTATTGATAGAAACAAATACAAGTAAACAAGCTAAAAGAATAATGCATCTGACACGTTTCGGAGATTTGAATGTAGTTATAAAACCTCATTCTACGTTAAATATATCAAAGGGTGTAGTGTACTGTAAAGACTTGCTAAATTGCACAGTTGAAGAAATTAAAGAAAATTTAGAAACTCAAAGCATCATAGATGTTAAAAGAATAAAGTCGAAAATTCGAGGAATATTGGAGGATACTCCTAATCACATTTTAACGTTTAATAGCCCTCAGTTACCAAAAACAGTTCAATCGGCCTTCTACCCGCTCCGAGTACGACCGTATATCACAAATCCGCTTCGCTGTTTTAACTGTCAGCGTTTTGGGCATCTGCTTCATGTAAACAACATCAACGGTGCATCTGTGGAAAAGATGTTCACCAAGGGTTACGTTGCGAGGAGCCACTTAAGTGTCCAAATTGTGGAGGACCCCATACATCCTTAGCAAAGGCATGTCCTGTATATAAGGAGGAAATGAGGATTCAAGAAGTAAAGGTTATCCACAAGATATCGTACCAGGAAGCTAAACAACAGGTATCGAAATTAATCATACCGACCATATCCTACGCAAACATTACTTCATCATCCACCCCGACTACCTCATTCATACCTGAAATTAAAAAGATAATAAAAGAAGAGTTGTCCACCATTATGCAAGTAATATCTAAACAAAATGCAAACACCCCAATAGTCACAGAAAATGAAATATCAATATCTCAAATAGAGCAACCAGTAAAACCTACGGAAACACAACAAGCAAAGTTTACCGTCACCAAATCAGATCCTCCAATGGAAGAGGAAAGTTTTGGTGAAAAAAGGAAACGTGATATTATGAGGAGTATTTCTTCGGAAACCATTCTGTCTGTCGAAGAAACTAGGTTAAACACAGAATCTAGTTTAGAATTGATAGACAAAGACTTGATACACGTAGTTAAGAGAAAAAAGGGATGGAACACGTCCAAAGACAGAATCAAAAGTTCTAGTCAAAGAAGTGATAGATAGGTTCTAGTCAAAGAAGTGATAAAAACATCTGTGATATTTTAATTTTTTTGTGTCTGTATTTGTTTTATTTATTTCTTCGTACGATTTTTTAAGAATTTATCTATACATTTGTTTTCTTCCTTATATATAGATTTTATATTTTTGTCTACACGCGTATTGTTGTGTATGTTTTATACAATTTTAATATTAATAATCTTAAAATGGCGCACACAATTATACAATCAAATTGTAATGGTCTGATTCATCACTATCCAGAAATAAAAAAGAATAGTTAAATAGTTAAATAGTTAAATCGCCAGATATACTGTGTTTTCAGGAAACTAGACTTATCCATCAACAAATTTTTAATCTTCGTGGATTCGTGTGCCATAGAAAGGACGGTCCGATTAATAGAAGGGCAGCCGGTGGTGTTGCTATCTTTGTCAGAGAAGGAATACCTGCTAAAAAAATTGATATTAACACCGATCTTCAAGTAACAGCTATACTCACCTCCGTTCCTACAAATATGTGTATTTGTAATATATACTTACCAAACAATTCCTGGGCACGCCAGGATATTCAAGATATAATCGACCAACTTCCCCGGCCTTTTTTGGTGGTTGGAGATATTAACGCACATAATGGTCTTTGGGGCTCTCAAGATACAAATACTGCTGGAAAGATAGTTGAAGAAGCAAACCGTATCCACAAACTTTCGATCATAAAAATGTGGTTAGCTAACCATGAAACATCAGTTCACTATCGACAAGATCCGAAAACTAAAAACGTAAAGACCATAGAACAATGTTTAAAATACGAAAATATGGATGAGGTTATAAAATACTTAAAATCTATAGACCTGTACAGTAAAATACAGACAGGAGTAGTGAAACTAAGGGCTAATAGCCTAAGATGCTGAAGCCCATATAGGAAAAAAAAATAATAATAATAATTTTATTGTCTTACAGAGAAATATCCATTTACAGGATAATTGTACAAGAGATTAATCAAAATAGATGCTAGTCATATCATATGCTCCATGCCATCTACCTAAAACATACAATTTTGTGAATAAAGACAATAACTAAAAATAATATTTAAAATAGTTATTAAAGAACAACTGATAGTAATATAATATTCGCATGTATATTTATAACACTTAACAATAAAAACTAAAAAAAAATTATCAGTACTATATATCGTCGAAATTAACATCTATCCTATTGGGCAAGTTATTAAAAAGTCGAACGTAGTTATAAATGGGTAATTTATACAGTACATTAGTATTAGGTGTTGAAAGTTTTAAAATGTCGTGAAAAGGAAGAAGGTACGTAAAATGAAATATGGGACAACAAACCAGCATAGTCAATTTTATTGTGCAATAATTTATACAGAAAAGTAATAGATATGCGATAGCGTCTATGCTCCAAAGAACACAAATCGAATTGCTGAAGTAATAGCTGTACCCTGTAGGAGGATAAACATTATCAATTTTAAAAACTGAAATTTTAAGAATTTGCTTTGAACTATTTTTAAAATATCATTTTGATAAATAAGTTCCATATTATTGCGCAATACGCAAGGTCGGAACGTACTAAAGAAAAATGGTGGTATGGAGGGTGCACCACACGACCTTCCAACCTACAAGATGGAAATTAAAAAAATGAAATAATCTTAATAACAATTTTTCAGGATAATTATACAACCTCTTTTATAATAAGTTCAATTATGAAAATGGGCAACATTGCAAAAACAAAAACAATGATCTATGTCAGACAGAGGTTAATAAACATCTAGATGCTAACTTAGAAAATTAAAAGAAATGAAATAATTTTAATTAAATTTCTTTAGGATAACTATGCAACTACTTTTTTATACGTCCGTAATGAAAACAGGCAACATTGTACGAACAAAAACAATAATCTATGTCATATAGAAACTAATACACATAAATACATGTTAACTTAAAACACACACACACACACACACGCGCGCGCACACGCACACGCCCACGCACACGCACACGCACACGCACACGCACACGCACACACACACGCACACGCGCACGCATACGCACACGCACACGCACACGCACACACACTCACACACATCCAGCCATAATGGTCGAGCTTGGCGAAAAGTTGTAAAATGAGCTAATAAGTTTATTTAGCGATAGTGAAAAAAAGTCGAAAAAAAGTATGTGTAGATTGGAAGGTAATAATAAACATTTGAAAGCGTCGATATTCGAAAATGATTTGCAATTTCGGCTAATGAAGTCGACAGTGGAAATTGAGGACCGTGATATTATTTTAAGGTGATGATTAAAACTTAATTCGTTGTCAAATCTTTAATCCTATTAGTCCTACTAAGTACAGTTGAACCAATTTTATATTCAAATTTGATATATTTGGATTTACGTGTAGGTAACCACTTTACACTTTGGAATGTTTAAAGACAAGCAATTCAAATTGCACCATTTGAGCAGATTGTCAAGTTGATGTACAATCAAGTTGCAACCACTGATTGACGAAGAATACATTTTAAGAAAAATACACTGGTTAAGTCAAGGATAAATTTTAGAGTATAGTACGATCTCATAGACCTTACAAAGTTGTTTAAAATACTAATTGGACGATAATTGTATAATGCCATGTGGATTCTCATCATCCCATAAGTGCATATTATGCGAATTAATGACTCCATTTCTTGTGAAAACGGATTCGTCAGTGAAAAGAACTTTTTTGTCTTGTCTGGTTGTTTTTGTTGCAGAAATAACCGAACATACTCAAGTCGTGCAAGATAATCGGCCGCTGTCATACTATGTACTTTTTGAATGTGGAGTAGTTACAGCAATTATTCTTGTAGAATGCGATAACAACTGATTTTGATACATTGTATTCTCTTGAAAGTTTTCGTACACTCGTTGATGGCTCTTTATCAATTGCATTTTATACGCCTTTTTCAACTGCCACAGTACGTACAGTTCGTATTGGACCTTTGCCACCTCTTTTTGGCAAAACACTTCCTAATATGTCAATTTATTATTTATTATTCAAAATAAATAAATTTATCTTTTCATACATGTCTCTCGTAACCTGAGATTAATACGCTCAAACATTTGTCTCGGATAGTTTTCAACATAATGCTGATTAATTGTTGACAAATACTGGCAGTTATTCTATGAGAACTATTGACTATTACTAAGAAGTAACTTCATACAATTTACAAACAAGTTTAAAAAGTTTTTACCAACTTTTTAATGTGTATGCAATGAGTTTTTAATGTTGTTACCTTCTACTATCGCTATCTTTGGAATTTATTTTGTTAATTCTTAGGATTATCCTCCTAAAAATGGTGAATTCGAAAAATTGACCTGTAGTGCACTAATAAAATGGCAAATATCAGCCAAACGGCTTTTTTATCGAACTCCAATAAGGACAATGTTTTGTTACCTTTTTTGATATTTTCAGACAGGGACTGTCATCCCTGCAAAATTTCTGGATCCTTAACCATTACGACTAGTACGTCCCTGAATTCAAGGCAATACTGTATGTCTGTTTACACTTCTAAAATAAACATACACATATGGTCTAAGCATACTACAAATTTTATATAGATGAAATGAACAGTACAAGAGTTAAAAATAAATTCTGATTTCGGAGGCCTAGAATTCGGAAACGACGACGCTGACGAAAGAATAAATTGCTTTTTGGAGGATTTGCCTGAAGTAATATGTTAACGGTTTTATATGTAACTTTATTTGTAGCATCAACATATAACGATTTAATAGAAATCTCAACAATGGAAGTTATATCTTCAAAAGGTACTTGGCGTTTTCACAAAATTTCCGCAAGACATCAAGATCATATGAGATTTTGTAGCTTATTAAAGAATCAAGATCAAAATAGTTTATTAAAAGGGAAACTTGACTGCAAACCAAATTGTAAATATTATAAAGTATAATTTTTTTGTAAAGCCTGACATCAGCCATTGATTTTAACAATTATAGCATATGAATAGACAATATTTAACAAATTTAAATAACTTAAAAAGGTATTAGGTTCAGGTGTAGGGATTGAAAGACAATTAAGTAACCATTTGTTTAACTGCTGAAAATACAGAGCGATCTATTTAAGTACAGCACGTTTCTTAAGTTTGAAGTTAGATAAAACAGAGCCTTAAACATCTGACACCCTGTATAACATTAAAATTTTTTTTTGTTGCAGCTCTTAGCTTATGATGTTGGTAGTTTGTAGTTCAAGTTTTATTACATTGATCTATAGGTTAAATAGTTATTCAGCTTTTGCAAAACCTCTTATTTTTCAAAAAAGTGAAATATTGCACAAATGGTAAGACCGCTAGAATTCAAATTTGCTAAAAAAAGTGGACATTATATGAACATAATAAAACTGTATATTTCAAAATAGGAGTTATTTAAAAATTTACTGTTTTCCCAAAAACGGCCGAGGCGTTAAAGGTGGCCCACCCTGTATATATATATATATATATATATATATATATATACATTTTGTAATCAGGGTGTTAAACCTCTTCAAATGGTATATCACATGACATGTTGCTATTGAAAAAAATCAAGATGACGCTATGCTTCAAATTTTTAATTAAAAAACAATTTTGGGTTTTGTATGTTGAACCGTTTAAGCACTAGAGCTTTGGTTCCGTCTCTAAAGCGACTCTGATATATATATATATATATATATATATATATATATATATATATATATAGGGTGAGTTGTTATTCATTATTTGTATGGGGATCTCGAAAGCCATAGGACACATTTGCTTAAATGGGGAATATTTGGTTTTTTAGAAGACTAATCCAGATACGATTTTGTTGATTTAAGAAAATGCATGGCTTACTAGATATTCGTTTATTTATAAAGATAGTTAAAAATTGTTTAAATACAATTAGTGGATAATTTATTGCCAAACCGTACTAGTTTTTTTAATTTGGTTTAGCGTTTTGAAGTTATGAAGAAAAGTTGAATTTTTTTGAATAGAAACCATAGTTGGCTATGACATATTTTAATAGTGATTTTTTTCTGATTATAATGATGTAAGGGTTGTACCACTTATTTTAATAAATAAAAGCGCAATACACGTTTCTCTATTTTAGGTTAAGAAAACTCGTATCTTGCCATAAAAAACAAAAGAAATTTACAGTAAGTATTCGAAATGTCCACCGTTATTATCGACACACATGCGACACCTTTTCTACACGGAGTTAACAGCATTCCTAATTTTACGCCATCTAATCTGTTAAACGCTTTAATAACAGCTTCCTTTAGCTCCTGCTGGGTTGCATATGATCGCACATATACGAGATCTTTTATTACACCATATAGAAAAAACCCTAAAGGTGAAAGATTTGGTGAACGTGCAGCCCATAAGACAGGATCATTTCTACCTATCCATGATTTTAGGAAAAAAATCATCTAAATATCTAAGTAGGGTGGGGCGCCGTCGTGTCGATACCACTGTATGTTTGCACAGGTTTGTAAACTTAATTCATCTAGGATATTGTTATAATTTGAAAGGGTTTAACACTCTGATTACAAAAATGTATCACACGAGGGGTCTAAACACAATAGAAACAGAATTGAAGCAATATAACGATTTAATGTAAACCCATGTTACTTTTACATTTATCAAAAAATAATTTATAAACAAAATAAATTTATAATTAAAATAAACATAACACAAAGTTGTTATGTTGATGTCTAGCACACTCACGGTTCCCTACTCTTCCTAGTAGAAAACGTTTGCAATGTCTGTTTAGACACCATGTGTGATACATTTTTGTAATCAGGGTGTTATACACTTCCAAATGGTATATCACAGGACTTATGTTGCTATTAGAAAAAATTAAGATGCTTAAATTTTTTTAAGTAAATAAAACTTTTTTGTGCAAAAATACGCGCAAATATATTTAGTTTCAATTCGGAAATTATGAATTTTGTATGTTGAACCGTTTAAGCATAGCGCTTTGGTTCCATCTTTAACAGCGACCCTGTATATATGTATAATTCGAGGCCAGTTAACGTAACTCCTTCGTTAGTAGTGATACAAAAATAATTGATTGTTAGGTCTGATTTGTTTGAGATACAAATAATCTTTACCTTAATGCAATTTCACGGATTTACAAATGTTATTGTAACAAATCAGACTTATTTCTTTTGTTCCAAAAGGTGCTTAGGTACAAAACCATTACTTATACTTAAATACTTAAATTAAACTTGATCAATAAGACTTTTTTGTCATTTACATTTTGATAATTAAGATCTTTTAATTTACTCTTTAGATTTGATGTTAATGGTATAAAAAAATTCAATGTCAGTGTGAGAGTTTACACAATTTATGATACGGTTTGGGAATCAAATGCATACCTATCTATAGATAACAATTTATTTATTATCTCGTGCAATTTTAGGTACGAATAAGAACAATCTATATGATATGGGGTCTCATATATCTGCTCTTAAATACTTACCTCTACCCTTAACGCTAAAAATAAGAAATAAAAGGACCACTTTGACAAACTTGAGAACTTATTCTTATTCTTAATAAAATACTTATCTTTTTTGGGATTTTTTAATGGTGTACTTTAAATTATACAATCTAAACGTTTCGATAACACTTACAGTTATCTTCGTCAGTAGTAATGTTTGTTAAAAATTGTTAAAGATGTAGTAAACAATTTTGTCAAATGTGAAAAATTCAAACATAAACATAAGCCTGCTATTAATATAACAGTTTGAGAAACGTATAAGCCAACTATAAAATTGTAGTAAAGAATAACTAGGTCATTAAAATTAAATATTGTTAAACTGCCTCAAAGATGACAAACCAGAACACTCTTACGACGAAAGCTAACAATGAAATTTGCCAGCCAAAAACACATTTAACAAAATTTAATCGAGTTATGATGTAAGTGTAAAGTTGTGAAAAACTTCAATTTTAAAATGATAGAAGCATTCACAAATCCAAACATTACATCAAAAATAACCCAGTTAAATCTAACAAAGAGATATCTTTATCAATAATTGGAAGTGTTATTAACAATGAAAAGCACAATGCAGAACGTTCTTTGTAATTTTAATTTCAATTTAATTTCAACTACTTATGTTAAATTATAGTGCTGTGGAAATTTAACATATAATTGATAAAGCATTTGCTTCAAGGTCTAGGAAAAACACAGCAAAAACCTAGACATACCAAAAGTTGAAAACAAATTAAAATCAAGGCGTATCATTATGCTCTTTTTAATTATAAGATGCCAAAACCTATTTAAACGGAGATTTTCTTCTTGTCTATTAAAATTATTCGGGTGTTTATATATTTCAATAGCTTCACGTTGCAAACGAACATAATAATGGGTTTGTCTTGACAATATTTTCATATTGTCAAATTGAATGTCATGATTTAGATTATTCAGGGCATGGTCAGCCACAGCAGACCTCTCTGGTTGACCCAATCTACAAAATCTCATATGTTCTTTGCGTCTTGTATCAAAGCTACGTTTTGTGGTCCCGATGTATACTTTTCCACATGAACAAGATAACTTATACACTCCGGAAGATGATAAAGGGTTTGACACATCTTTAGGTGATCTTAAATGTTCTTTAATTTTTCTTGTAGGTTTAAAAATAGTCCTAATGCCATATTTGATTAGGATTTTTCAATTCTATTTGTAACATTAGCTATAAAAGGAAGAAAAGCAGTACCAACATTAAGAACTGGTTTTTCTTTAAGGTTACGCCTAGAAGGTGTAATAACATTATTAATATCTGTAAGTGAATATCCATTATCTTGTAAGGATTTTCTTAAATATTTATATTCATCATTCAAAAATTCAGGGTCACAAATTCGTTTTGCTCGATCTACTAAAGATTTAATTACACTAATTTTTTGACGTGGATGGTGGTTGGATAATTTATGAAGGTATCTATCAGTGTGTGTCGGCTTTCTGTAAACCTTAAAAGATAGTGAATTATTATTTTAGATATTAATATGTCAAGAAATGGTAAACTTCCATTAGTTTCTTTTTCCATGGTAAACTGAATACTAGGATGTATACCATTTATAAAAACCAAAAACTCATGCAGTGCTTCTTCTCCATGTCTCCAAATAACAAATGTGTCATCTACATATCTATACCAAACTGAAGGTTTTTTAGGTGTATTTTGTAACGTTAATGTTTCAAATTTTTCCATATAAAATTAGCTATAACAGGACTAAGGGACTACCCATTGCTACACCTTCAATCTGTTCATAAAATTTACTATTCCACTGAAAATAAGTTGTAGTAAGACAGTGCTGAAAAGAATGGTTATGTCCTTTGGAAAAAGATGATCTATGTATTCAATAGTTTCTTTTAGAGGTACTT
Organism: Vesta saturnalis; assembly: GCA_036346205.1. Lineage (NCBI taxonomy): Eukaryota > Metazoa > Arthropoda > Insecta > Coleoptera > Lampyridae > Vesta > Vesta saturnalis. The sequence continues at coordinate 2,169,371 of JARFJB010002176.1, read as the reverse complement.
TTGTAAAAAGTGAAATAACATCAAAACTAACCATTATATCACCCTCTTCAATTTTGAAACTATGCATTTTTTCAACAAAGTCGGCAGAATTTTTAATGTAATGGGGTGTTTTTCCTATATGAGGTTGTAATAACAATGTAAGATGTTTTGCAAGGTTATATGTAGGAGAACCAATTGCACTAACAATAGGCCTTAAAGGAATATTAGGTTTATGAATTTTGGTAAACCATATAGTTTTGGTGAAATAGCTTCAGAGTTAGATAGTTTCTTCTTTATTTCTTCAGGAATAGATGATAATTTAATCAGCTCTTTAGTTTTTAAAAGAAACTTTTTTGTTGGATCTTTTGGTATTTCACGATAAGTTTCTGGTCCCAACAATTGTTCTATCTTAGTGTTATAATCGTTCATATTTAATATAACAGTTGCATTACCTTTATCTGATTTTAATATTATAATACTTTCATTGCGTTTAAGATCAAGTAAAGCATGTCGTTGACGAAAGGATAACTTGCTCTTTGGAGGTTTTGTTTTACGTAATATGTTAACGGTGTTATATCTAACTTCATTAGCAGCATCAAAAGGTAATAATCTAATGGAGTTTTCGATGTTGGAAATTATATCTTCAAAAGGTATTACTCTTGGTGTTATCGCAAAATTTCCTCCTTTAGAAAGCGCTTCAATAACATAATCTGAAACAACATTATCAGAAAGGTTTATAACTGTTTTTCTACAATCAATAGATGGTCTATTATTCTGTTGTTTGTATAATTTATTAAATTTTTCTTTTGACGTTGACATGAGATGTCAAAATTTATTTCCATAGATTTAAACGTTATAGAATCAATTTTATCCCAATCTTCTTTATTCAAAATAGATGAAATTTCTAAATGTAAATATAAAATATTTTTATCGGTGTTATCCAGTAACTTCCTAGTAATATGTATTTGATTACGTAGAAGAGCATTTTCAGTTCTTCTGTAAATATTATTCGCTTGCTTGTTATTAAAATTTCTTTTAATATAGATAAACTTTGGGATAATCTTTTGGTCTCGGCATCGTAATAAAAAAGTGAGTGACGATAATAATTGTGCTTTACGTTTCCTTAATTTTTCAAATTGTCTGATAAAACGATAAGTTTCCTCCCCATAAAGGACTGAAATATGAAAATGTAAACTTTCACCATTAACACTCATAATAAAATACTTATCTTTTTTGGGATTTTTTAATGGTGTACTTTAAATTATACAATCTAAACGTTTCGATAACACTTACAGTTATCTTCGTCAGTACGTATTCGATGTTTTACATTGAATATGAATTTTCTCATCCGAAACGTATCAAAAATATAAAGTGTGATATATCGTTGAATTCAGAATCAAGGAGAGAATTTAAATATGGCAAAAATAATTTTTTCGTGTATTTAAAAAAATAAAGTTGATGATGGTTGCTAATAAACGAAACGTTGTATCAAAAATTGAATAACAGCATTAAGTAGAGCTAGAAAAGTGGCAATGAAAATGTGATCTTCTTTTCTTGATATCTCTTCAAATAAGGCCAGAAAAAAATAAAAACGAAAATCAGAAAATTCAATTTTTTTCAAATATCTCAAAAACTAAAAGAGATATTCGAGTTCAGTTTAGTAAACTTTTTGTGGATGTTTTGTAAATGTGCTATAGACAGCTCCAAGGGTCAGTGGTACCTGTATCCATGCAAAACGTTTAATATGACAGCTATTTTTATTTATCTACTAAACAATAATAAATGAAATACAGAGCTTTACTTTTGAACTAGAATATTAGGTTACTCTTCAACCGGGACAATTTGTCTTCTATTGAAGACATTCGCTTACGCAATGTTTGTGATTCGTGTGGAATGAAATCTCAATCCTAATAAAACAAACTAGTATTTTATTTAAATAATTATTTTTCTTAAGAAGTCAAAATTCTGTATTATTTTTATTTTGTAGCTATGGAGACCGTACCAGTTCATTTTTCATGAATATTTACGCAGGTTTTTAAATGCATTTAGTAGAGTTTTGATTAACAATAGTTGAGTGAATAATTTAAATCTTTCAGAAGTTATTTAACTAATTTACTTAAATAAACTGTGGGATTGCACAAGTTGTAAGGAATTATAATAAGTTAATAGGACAAAGTGTATCTCTTATAAACTAACAATTCAAATTTCTTGGTGGTATCAATAGCAAAATATGACTGAGATTTATGAATATTTAAAGAAACAGAAACTAAAACAAAATTGTACCAGAGCAATTATTACATTAAGCACGTTCAGGTTAGATGGCAGCACAATATATGAATGTTGGTAGTCTAATTTTCCAATATCTTTATCAGTATAGTAACTATTTTATTCGTTTGGGCATACCCCTTTGTTATTTCGAGATTGTGTTTTGACCTTACATCTAATCTTCTTATTTCCTTGTACCGTAATAGTTAGCAAACTACTCCAACTGCTGGAACTGGACTGGGACTGCAGAAATAAAACATACACACCTTTAAGGAAGTGGAATTTATCTGAAATTAAAATTTAAAATTTTGGACAAATCTACTAGTCAAAAGGAAATGTGATATTAGTCACAAGAACGCCAGATAGAATATATTTAGACAAATCCATTAACGTTAAACGTTAACCGCGTGTGGTCATAAATCAAGAATGGCAAACGAAGAGATACAAATTAAACAATATTTAACTGTTATTTAGTGTAAGTTTGGGTTTTCTGCACAAAAAGAAATATTTTTTGCAAAAAATGTGTACTATTTTACATTTACACATTTTGTAGATTACGCTATATATCTTATTTAAATCATTACGGTATATATTTTAGAACGCATAGAATTTACATTTTTCTTAATGGACATGTTTTTGTACTAATTTGAAACAAAACGTAACTATTGGTGCTGTAAATCATAGATAATCATGCCGACTAAGCAATCAATTTGCGTTATTCGATTTTGCCAATTAACTTTGACGTACCAATTGCATTTTTCAGCGCTTTATTGTTTTTTTTTATTTGGTATTAAAAGGAAATATAATTTTTTTAAGTTAGTAGTTGCTTATAGTCCAGTAGGACGTTAATTATTTATAATTAGGGATTCGATATTGTGTCATAAATTTAAATTAAATTTCCATTAAAATTGCAGTTAGACTATTTTTTGTTTAGAATATTTATCAACATTCTAATGTTATTAATAGTTAACGATTACATAATTCATCACAAATTCACCCAATAGCAATTACAAATTTTACATAATTACCATGTATTGATAAACCGATATAACTTTGACGACGTGGATTAATCAATCACTTCGGTTTTTCGGTGGGTCCAACAAAGCAACAATAATGGATAATATTTTAAATCGAGAGCCACGATTTAATAACTGCCATAATAACAACGTTTTGTATGTATTAACAAACGTCAATTACAATCGCAATTCGCAATGAATGTACGTTCAATATTATACAAAATAAATGATACGTATATCGGTCCATTCATTATACAATCCTAACGAATACCATTAGAGCCATCGAAAATAACGATTATTTTTCAATCGTAACTCGACATAATCATTAAAATGCTACTCGAGCTACGCTTCGTGGTTTTCGCAGATTACGTCTCGTTACTCGTAAAATAATCGATTATTTTCGATGCGCTGGTGATAATAAAACTGATTATGTGTTGTTTTTACTTTCCAACCTACATATACGTACGTAGGTATAGAAGGTTATGCAATCGATTTTTTTTTGACTATCGCTAAATCGACCTATTAGCTCATTTTACAACGTTTGGCCAAGTTCCACCAAGATCGGTCACGATGTCTGTGTGTGTGGATGTATGGTAACATACACGATAACTCCAGAACGAAAACACTTACGTACTTAAAATGTTGTAATTATGCTTGTTATCACTTCTCCTGGAGCTGATTAGATTTTGGAAAAAAAATTCAATTCGGCGGCGATGAGGGGTGGTTTATTAGAGCGGTTTTTGATTTCTATCAAATATTTTTGAAACAGCAGTATATTTCAAAAATATGCAAACACCAATATGTAGACGCGTAATTTAGCGGCAAACACATTCCCAAGGTAGAATTTAAGTGTTTTTTTTCAATATTTGAATAATGATTAATTTTATAAGAAAATTCGTAGACATATTTATTTAAAGGAAATTTATTTTTACATAACTTTCCTTTTAATATAAAGCGAAATAAGTGTAAAAATTAAATATATATGATTCAAAATGCATAAACTGTATTATCGATATTTTTTTAAGTTAGTATCTAGTCTATTAACCTCTATCTGACATGAAGTTTTAAACGTCTGTTTGACGTAGATTAATGTTTTTATTTTTACAATGTTTGCTTTTCCCGTAATTAACTTATTATAAAAGAGGTTGCATAATTATCCTAAAAATATCTGGTGTGGAATAACACACGACCTTCCAACCTACAAAATGGAAATTAAAAGAAATGTAATAATTTTAATAACAATTTTTCTAGTTTCTAGTTCATTACGAAAATAGGCAACATTATTAGAACAAAATATAATCTACGTCAAACAGACGTTTAAAGCCCCCGCTTCTATAAAAATATCCATAATACAGATCAAGCATTTTCAATCATATTCATTTAATTTTTACACTTATTTCGCTTTATATTAATAAATTTTATAAATAATGAAAAGTTGTGTAAAACTAAATTTTTTTTAAAAATATGTCTAAACAATTTCTTATAAACCTAATTATTATTCAGATATTGAACAAATTTGAATTAACACTTAAATCTTACCTTAGGAATTTTTGCCGCTAAATTACGCGTAGTACCAGAAAAAAATTGCACAAATTAGTCGATATGTTTAAGGTCTATATGTTGGTATCTTTATTGTTTTGAAATATGCAACAGTTTCAGAAATATTTACCAAAAACAAAAAAAACAAACCCTCCCTCTCCAATGCTGATCAACTCCAGAGGAAATAGAAAAACGCTTAAATACGAAATTTTAAGTACGTACGTGTTGTCGTTCTGGAGTTATTGTAAACACTCATACCCACAAACACGCACACGCGCACGCACTTGTACGCGCGCGTTCACACACGCGTACGCACCCACGCATGCACGCTCAAATCAGTATTTTTGAATTTAAGGCTGGTTGTTGTAAGCTGTAAGTTATGGGTTGATTGATTGATTTGATTTGATTGATTGCTTGATTTGGTTGAGATTCATTTGCGGATGACCGATTGCTTTCCCACGCCGGTGCCCTCACGTTTAGGTGTCGGTTAGACTTTAAGCGATCGCTCATGGGAGTTAGGTACATGTAGTGGGAGAATCGTTACCTGGAGTTTATGAAGAATTGTTAGCTCAACTTCTTGATGGGTTTAATTGAGATTGCTTGATTTTATTGAGGTTGATCTGCTTGAGAATGACTTGATTTATTAATTGATTTGGGTACTTTTAATTATGACTCATAATCAAAAACAAAGAGACTGCTTTGATTGATTGATGAATTGATTTGATCCGCTACTTTTAATTATGCCTTATAATTAAAAACAATAAAATGGCCGCCACCGGAGGCCTATAACTGTCTTATGACAAGGGGGCAAAGGCCCGAGAACAAGCTCGCGAATAAGTACCGGAGGACTATAGCTGAAAAGGGGGCGAAGGCCAGACAACAAGTTCCGTAGTCCTATATCGGGGCTAAGAATTATGACTCATAATTAAAAGCAAAATGACGGAAGCGTATCTCCTCACCCCTGCCCCTACGGTAACGTGACTCGATGTATGTGCGCGCATTTGCCTACCCTTCAGGGACTGGACTGCCAAACAGGCTCTTAATACAACCAAAAGGGCCCTAATTATGGATAAATACAACAAGAGGTTGAAAATGGCACCGGAATAGAAGCCGACAAAACAAAATGGCCGCCGGTCTCGTGACAACACCCACTATCTCCCCCACGCCTTCCCTCGCCCGCCCGCACCCCTTGCCCCACCATTGATGTCATCAATCGGCCCCCTTCTACCAACCTAATTAGTAATAACAGCTCTTTTTCGCAAGTGCTTCAATTACGTTACTATACTGTATGACCACTGAACCATAGAAATAGGTACTCTTCGGTCTTCATATTTGCATAAACTTTTTTTGTAATACGTAGAGAATGTCATAAGTGTAAAAAATAAAACAGCAGAACTTCAGGTTTATGTTCTACTATTCCATACCTTCTGTGATATCACTGTCTAAATTGAATTTCGTTTGTCTTTCTTTCGAATTGAATGACCAGTACCCTCAAAGCAAAACTAGAGTTAAGTCTAAAAAGCATGCAGTTATGGTAGTTTTACAGTATGTCCTAATTGGACAGTTTATAGTTCTAATGAACATGATTTATAAATTTTCAGCACTAACCATGATTATTGTGGAAGTCAGATTAATGAAACTAATATATCTATAGATAGGTATGTAAGCATTATTTGAATGACTTATAAGATTGTGTGCTGTTGCTATAGTGTGAATTCTTGGAAATAATGAATGTCACACAGACTGAAACTCTATTGTCTAAACTCAAGCTATCAATTGGACAAATGCTTAAAATATGTTATTGCTTTCAGGAATGATACCAGTTTATCGATTAGTGGAAGACGAATTGTAGTTATATAATACTTCTTCAATCAAATATTAGGGTGGCCCATAAAAAAGTTCGTTTTTTATAGTTTCTTATTGAGCCCTTCTGCCTCTTATCTAGAAAACATTTTATGTGTTAATGCTATATAGTATTAAAAGCTAATCAAACAGGCTAATGTCCCCGTCTAATTTTCTTCTGATATTCTTTTGTTTCTAACTAGCAATAAACGTCAAAATGGCTGACGAAAAATACGAAATTTTGATACTGTTGCGCCACTGGAAATAAAACGTTTCTGCAACCGCCACAGTTAAAAAAATATGCGAAGTGGAAGGGGAAGGAATAGTGAACATTCGTACGGCGCAGCGCTGGTTTCGAAAATTTACTGGCGGAGATACAAGCCTCAAGACGAAACAAGGTTCTGGTCGGCCGAACACGTTAAGTAACGCTGAACTTCGAGATGTTGTTGAAGCAAGTCCACCAACAAGTAACCGTAAGTTGTCAGCAGAACATGGGTATTCCAAAGAAACCGTAAGGCCAATTGTACCAACTTAGAAAAGACCGAAATGGCAGAAAGGCGAGTTCAGGTTTGTGATCAACTGCTTTCCAGTCCTTGAGATGAACGTTTCTTTAAACGGACCGTTCCTTGCTATGAATAGTGGATTTACTTCAATAATCCTAGCACAGAAAATCAGTGGATTACTGTTGGGCAATCTGCATTGCCGGTTCCCAAGGTTCTAAAAAGGTTATGCCTTGTGTATGGTCCAATTTTGAAGGAGTTATTCATTGGTTCCTGATGGGCAGACGATTGGTGCGAACCTTTACAGTCAACAGTAGGATAGGATGCACAATGCTCTAAGTCGGCGTTACCCTGGATTGGTGAACAGAGGACGGGAAATTCTGCAACAAGGCAACGCCAGACCTCATACTGCAGCTGAAGCTCAACAAAAAATTAGGGAATTGAATTCTTCCTCATGCAGCTTATGGCCCGGACCTTGCGCGTTCCGATTATCACTTATTCCGATCGATCGCGCACTTCCTTAGTGGACGGCATTTTACAAGTGTTGAGGAAGTTGAAGCTGCGTGCCGAGAATTCTTTAATTCCAAAGATGCTACATGGTACTACCGTCGTGGCATTGAAGATCTTGCAGAAAGATGGCGAAAGATATTAACTTTACAATGGTTTATACTTTATACTTTATATTTAGTGAATAAAAGTTTTCATTTGTTATTTTATCATTAAAGTTATACATTAAAAAACCTCATTTTTTATAGGTCATCCTAATATTAACAGATCAAAAACATTCACCGCTTGAATGTTACCTTACACATATGGGTAAGTTATATATGAAATACGAAAGGGTTTCCAGACTAAATTAAAGGCCTACGAAGTAAAGTTTCATCATTCTGTTATCTGTGGTTGATACTGAGTACAGCATTAAGTATTTATTCAAGATTGCACTTACGTGTAATATAGTTAGTGAATTTGTTTCTGATAAAAATTAGTTACATTCCTCCGGTCACTTTTGAGTACAGTCATTAAGGATAAAAATTTTTTAAATAATAGCATGAATTTTCATTTTTTGAAATATTGTAAAAATAAAGATAAATGGATAAAGTTATGTGAGAACTATTTTTTACTTTGCCTAATTGTAGTATTTGTTTTGGTCGTCTTATGTATAAACTTTGCTATGTGGCAAAATAGCTCAGAATAAAAACCTCTACGTGCAAGCAAAATCAATAATACTACAAATTATAGTATAAAATCATGTTTGTGTAAAAAATTGGTTTATTTTGCAGTTGATGACATATTCAAGGCACAATATACAAATAACTCAATTATTTCAGAGATAAATGCACTTTTGCAGATGCAACAATGTAGCTAGTTTGTATTTTTAGTATCCCGTATTCAATTTAATGTACGTAACTAATATAGTATTATAGTTACCTATTCATATAATCTCTCATAAATGTTAACTTGTTATTCGTTAAACCTTAAGGTTGTAATTTATTCTTAGCAATTTTTTTGGCTTACTTCTAAGGTTTAATTATTAAGTACTATTATTTTGTTTATTGTTAAATGTATTCGATGTATAATCTAATTAATTTTAGTACTATACTATACTAAGAATTTTATTAATATCCTGTCCTTTAGTTGGATTGTCAAGTTTGGTGGACAAATAAAAGATTATTATTTACATTAGTAGAAGGGGAGCCCCTTCTACTTTCATTAATCCACTAATTTTACTATTCTATACCTAAATTATTTTACTCAAAATATTTAATATTTTTTGGAAATAAAAAAATCTCTGTAAAAATCTAAATAGAAGTGAATTCATTTCTTATAACAAATGTCCCAATTTAAGACCAAAATAACAGCACGACATAGGAGCCTTTGATATACACTAAAATTATTTGTAGAAAAATTAGTGATCGTAAATTTCTATATTTTCAAATTTAGAATTTGATTATCACTGATCGATGCATAGTATAATACTTACAGGCGTTATGAATCGATAAAAAACGAGTCATTGAGGATACAGTTACGTATCGTAACTTATACCTATAATATAGAGGTAAAAATAAAGTAATTTGTAGTTATTCTCTTAACGGGATCGGACAACTCGCCGCCGTCAACTCGCCGCCGTCAACTGGCCGCCGCAATCTATCCGCGGGGACAACTCGCCGACGTCATCTCGTCGCGGGACATCCCGCCATACGTATCGCATATGTAAAAAGAGAAGTAAACACGTCGCTCTATAGTACAACTAAAATCGATCACTTTAATATACAATCGACTTCAGTTGTACATTTAAAGCGGCTATGTTAATAGCATTGTCAACAATTAGTAAAATATTTACAATTATAGTAGGTTAGATGAAAATGTTAGGTATTTTGTAGCTTCGTTTCGTTTCGCGAAAATTTTATTATTGCAACATACATTTTTTAAATCGCAATTGTTACCGCGATAGGCAAGTTAATTAATGGGGTTTAACATGTTTAACTAAATATTAAGTCGTTATTTGAGCATGGTTTTCGGGTTTTTATTTTTGTAACTAATATTTGGCTAAGGGGTGAAAGGCATGTGTTTGAGGTTTAACTAGTAGGTGTACGCTTGAGGGCTGCTTTGCTGAAGGGGCGTAACGAATCATTGTAAATTCTTATACGCACATTCTTGATGTAAAAATGTCACTAGTTAGTAACTAGTTAAGTCGGTACACACTGCAATCAAAGAAGTCTTTGTTTGGTACGTTGAAACTTGAGATCTAAATGTAGCGCTCGTTACGGACGAATGCATATTTTTAAAATTAATATGTCGTTCAATAATTAGTATGAAACTGTTCCAAGATAATACTTTTTTTTTTTATTACTTTTGAAAAATGGGGGTTGATTGCAGGAGTAAATATAGTTAGTTTGAAATCGGGGGAAAGTTAGTTAGAGAGTTACGGTGTCGATGGAGCCAGATCGATAGGGTTAATTAAATACCTTCATTGTAAACAGTTTGTCTTTAAATTAATTCTTACGTGTACATTTTCTTTTGAATTAGGCAACGCTAATTTTTCTTTTCTTTCGGGTGTTAATTTTAATGTGTTTTTCAAATATTAATCTATAAATAACGGTCACCCTTTTTAAAATTAAACCGCGTATGTTAACGCTTTGTGTCTATGATCAATTAAAGGAATATATATTCAAGTGTAAGTAGGTATTTTTATATAAATTAAGGCTGGCAGCAAATAATTCTATAAGCCTATATAACGTATTAGAAATCAGACATTGCCTTGCAAAGGTATCTCATTCGCCCGCGTGCTCGTTAAGTTGAAATCTGCTAAAATACAAGACAGTACAGGGCTGTGTGAATTAGTATCGTTGTGTGTTGTGTATAATTGTAATGGAAAATTGCCAAGTGGTTACATACTCCCGGTTCCAGATGACCATTAAACACCTCCACTGTATTTTTCTAACATACTCAAACTTGTACAACGGTCACGATGTTATGTTCTATTTACAACTTACCTGCCAACTAATTTCCTTTTATATGTAATTTATTGTAATTTTACGTATGTATTTTGTCCTCTAGTAGTCACTAAACAATTGTGTACGTGTAAATTCCTTGTCTATTTTCTCTTGTCCTTGCATTATCACCTGTGCAATTTTACTGTTGTTGTATTTTATATGTACCGTAATTTACCTTATTGTTTTATGTGCTTATTTACTTAAAGACCGGAACAATTGGTTTTAAAAAACGACATGTTTGGAATTACGATTTTTATTCTGCTTATTTATGACACAATTGTGGGTGTGACTACATGGTTTTTTATCGTGTTTATGTGTAACTAAACTGCTTTTTGTCTATTTTTCTCTTAATATTATAATTTTGTACGCACTTTAACCTGATTTAATGGTGTTTTGTTATATATTTAACCCTTTCATTTTTTTTTGTTATTTGATTTATTAATGTACTTGTGCAATTACTTATTTATGAATAAAATGGGTTTTATTGGTGGCTCTTTCCCACAATAGTATATTAACGGGCTGAACCACCATTGAGCAAAGCTCGTTAATTTTAATTTGAGAAGTTTCATTGTTTACCTACCCCACATGATGCAACACAACCTCGTCCAGCCTATCTCAGTCAAATAGTACTAGACAGCCAATTCTTTTGGTCACATTTGAGGTTTGCGAGTTATTAAATATCAGACTTGTAAATAAATTCTAATGTTTTAATTAGTGCCAGGAAAGTCAAAGTAAGGCAAGCAATTAATTTGAGTAATAGTAACATCATTGTTGGTAAATCACGATCTTCTGCCCAATTTAAAAGTGAAAAAGCATCCTTGTATATGCGCGTTTGGAAACACATCTTGTGACAAACTCTTTACGTTTGTTAATAAAATTTACGTTTATTTAGGCAACTTAACATGCATTGCGTGTAGCATGTGTTGCATATCATAGTTGCAGAAAAAACATGCATATAATTATTTTAATTAGAACTCGTACGCATTTTGTTTGCACATTCAATCTAGACATGTTCTTGCGCAATAGACAACCCTAGAGTCGTTTTTTGGTTGAGTTAAGAGGGTGGATGTAGCATCCATTGTGGCTTCGTTACATTTTTTAAAAAGTGCTATATAATTTGTATAGTAAGTTATTTTAAACTATTATATAAAAGTTTGAGACGTTTTCTCTTTTAGACACTTTTAGTTTTATTTACTTCTACTTTACGTTTTACTTTATTTTATTAATCCGCATAATTACTTAACCAATTGCATTTTACCGTTAGTTGCTTTACGGTGTAATTGCGTTCAACCAATAATGATGCAATAACCTTTGTTACTATGAAGTGGAATTTTAATATCCATTAAACCAGCAAAGAAATTTATACATTTGGGAATTTTAATGCATCCGAATCCTTTTTTATTTCAAATTCTATTTAAAATTTACGCAGCGAAATTTTCAAGCGGTGATTCAGCAAGCCGCCATTTCGGAGCCTACAGAAGTACTGTATAATCAAAAATAAGGTATTTTATTTCTATTAAGAATTCCCTAAATTAGTTTTACTTAAGGTTGTTAAGAACCAGCGTCCTTTACGTATGCTTTTTAGCATAAATTATTTGCGGACCATCCTATATCTAAAATTTCAAAAGTTTATGCGATATTGCTCAACGAATAATTTATTAATCACCGCTGACGTGTATTTCTAAAAACCCGTAAGTTTTTGCACGTCAGAACGATTACAACCAATCGCAGAACGGCATCCCCCGCACGGTAGCCGCGAAGCCGCCCACAGATGCACCTTTATAAACCCGCGACGCGCGTGAGATAGAGGAAGAATCCAAATAGATTCATGTCAAGCCGATATCCAGCCGCCACCGTACCAGAGAATCGCAGTAGATTCAAGTCAAGCCGATATCCAGCAGCCGCCACCGTACCGTTTGCTTCGTGTAAGCACCGACCTGTTATTCACCGTCGAAGAGTCCATCGCGATCGTGTGATAACGCGCACCACCTCGCACCGGGCAACTTAAAGTTTAATCCTGTACTGCCATTGATAGACACGTAAGTTGTAAAGTTATAAAATCTGACAATTTACAATCAAACACTACAGAACGTAAATAACTCCGGGCTGTCTCCAGGAGTTATACCAAGTACACTAACACCTAGAGTGCCACGCAGGGTAGATCCCGATGTCACTCGCAAATACAAAGTACACTAACACCTAGAGTGCTACGCAGGGGTAACCCCCGACGTCATTCGCAAACACTTGAGGGTGAAGGGTTGTTACAGGGCTGTAAAGACCTGCGACCTTTCTCTTAGTCTATCCAGTTAAGACAGGCCGTCGCTTACGTCTTCTGAGTATTACTGAGATCCCGCTCGAAACTCATACATACAATACATACAGACAAATACAATAACCATACACGGTGTCTTTAATCGCAGGAGAGTACACCCGAAACCTGTTGTATAAATTTGTAGTCAATATAACCATCGCAAACACCTAGTGTGATATCGTTTGTAAATAAATTAGATAGTACGTAAATTATCCAATATTTACCTTAAACCTATTAAAGTCGTTTTAGAGTAGTTTTAATATCAAGTATTTTGTTCCCTTGATTGATTGTAGATAATTAGACTTAGTATCGAAATCCGTAACTAATTCCGTTAAATAAATAATCTAATTGCCTGATCAAACCGGTTATAATTAAAGCAAGACAGTCCCGAGATCTCGCATTTGCATACGCGCATTTCGCGTGTATTATTTCCTGGGAGTACGACATACTCGCTTCAGCGCTCCAGAGTTACTGAAGGATAAGCACGATATTGATTTTCTCAGTCCCCGAAACGATTCGAGTTCATTGAGCTGGCGCCTCCGACCAAAAACTGTATCGAGACTACCACTCCCGCTTCTGTAAATACAGAACCGTAACATAAATTTTACCTATTAGGTAAGGTGTAGATTAAAATAATATCTCTGTTCACAGAAGCGACTACGCACACAGTAACTAGCCGCCCACAAGGAGAACGAGAGTGAGGAGCCGCCAGGACCGAGAAGCCCCAATACATTTTGAGTTGATGTTAATACCAGTTTTTATTATATTGTTAACTTTATTTAATATACGTTTTAAACCGCTTTAAGAGATTTATTTAAGGTGACAGTGTTAAGCCTATCCAGTAATTAATACGAACCACACCCCGTTTATAAAATAAATTATAAACACGATTGAGCAAAGCCGAGGCAAAATAAAACCGCGTTGGGTTACCAAACCAGAGGGCGCAATACAAATAGCACCTAAACGAAGGGCTCACATTACAAGGTAAACAATAGTTACTAACACTAGGTTTAAGATATTCTCATTTATAATCAAAATTTATGTAGTAAAATCGTGACTAACGTTAACTCTAAGGTATTCTCATTTATAACCAAAATTTAGGTCGTAAATAAAGCTTGTTATTGTCCATTTATATATATATATATATATATATATATATATATATATATATATATATAATATATATATATATATATATATATATATATTTAAAGCAACATCTGAGAATATTTATGAACCCCGCCCATCTTAATCTCCGACTGAGCAAAAGGCACAAAACCTACTTGGTTCTAACCAAACCTTTATCAGCTAAAATTGTAGCTGAGGGGTTGGTTGCAATTTGAGATACTTTTGAAATTTCCAATTCGTTATCGCAAGGATTCAAGTTCAGGTTGTAGATTCTTAATTGCCCGAAAAAGTTTTTCATATGTAGCACGCTGCTTGTTAGGTAGTAATGCATAAAACATTGGATGTACTCCACCATGCTTCTTGACGGGTATAACAAACACTTGGCAAAATAACGAAGGCGATATTTTGAAAGTACCGTCCACGAAAATAGTGTCACAATCTTTGAAAGTGACCAAAAATTAAAATTCTATCAGGATCTGAACCACTGTCAAACAGTAAAAAAATTTCTTCAACGCGTCCGGCCATAGTAATCATTTTATACGTGTTCGGAATCAGTAACTTTGTTAAATCGGCAGGATTGGGTGGAGCGGAACTTTTTGTACAAGAATTAAATTACTTGAAACGTGCTTTCTAAAGTCATTGCAGCTCGTCTCTTGATAGCTCCGATTGCCTTAACAGCTTCGTTTTAGCTGCATTCGCTTCATGTATGTGCCGATTAACACGATGAATGATATTTCCCTCTTTTATATAAATTCTGCATTTTCACTGTCCTGTTCGTTCGCATAGCCAGATTTCGTAGTACCCTCTTTTGAAATTTTGTCGAATCAATAAACAAAGCAGTCGCTCTTGAACTTAGTTTTGTTGCCCTGCGAGATTATATTTATTTCTTCCATGACTCACTAGTTTTCCGCGAAAAATTTGCTAACACTAAACTTCTAAAACTTAATTTTTTTTTTAATTCGTTTCCTTCTGTTTCGGGATCTTCTTTTTTTCCTGGGTTCTATAATGGTCTTCGTTCTTCGGGTAGTCTAGGGATCTTCTACCTCTTCAGCCCTGGGTATTATGTGTTTGTGTTGTGTTATATTTGTGTATTGAATGTGGTTACAATATTGATGTTTTGATTTTGTGGTAAAAAAAATAAAAAAAGGTTATAATATATGTATATATAAGTGTATATCTTGGATATATAGGATGTGTAGTGGGTAGTATTATTGGATGGATAGAATTGTCCGTTTTCGTTGCGGCGGTCGTCATCGTTCACTAGCGAGGATTGGTTTTGGTTTTATCTAAGGATGTAGGGAGTATTGTCGAGGAGCTCTTCGAACTGCTCTGGTAGGTTGTCTGTTCGTTGAAGTAAGAGTGCTGGGAGGTGTTTGAATTTGGTTTTGGGTTTTCGTGGTAGTCTATGTTTGTTGGAAAATGGGATTTGTAGAATTTGTTTGGTTGGGATCATGTCGCCGTTTGTCCTGCGGTTTGCGTATTTGGTGTTATTAGTCTGTCGGTTATTGGTTGAATGTTGACGTGTTGTATGGTTAATTCGTTTGGATGTCTGAAGTGTAGTTTGTGTATGGAGCGTAGTATTGTCCTTTCACAGGAGGCGATGGATTGGAGTTGGTTAGTTTTTAGGCTTGCGTACAATGGAGCGCGGTAGCCGAGTATCGGTCGAATTTAAGTTTTGTACGTGTGTTGTAGGGTTTTGGGGTGACAACCTCTGACGTTTCCTCGCAGCATTTTCAATAGACACTTAAATTAAATGTTTATGTATCTAATATTTCCATTACCAACTTTCTAAATTGCATCAATACATCATCTTAATCCTTTAACTAACGACTTGATTGACTGGATATAAGCGTAATTTATTGATAACACGAAGTTTTTAATAGAACGTCCCTTTCTTGAATTTAATTTTAATTACCCGGTTACTGTGAATGTTGCGGAGGTCTTTATTTAGATAATTTTTTTATTTTTTATGCTCCCAGGGGTCCGTAATGTGTGAAATACATTAAAAAAGATATTCCCCATGGTCTGTGAAGTTGTTTTTTTTTCATATTTCATCCGCGGCGAGTTGCCCCGCGGCAAGATGACGGCGGCGAGTTGTCTCCGCGGCGAGATTACGGCGGCCAGTTGACGGCGGCTAGTTGTTCTAGACCGTTCTCATAAGGTTCACACTACACAATGTAATCATGTTCTTTTGTAGGATTACTGTATTTATTGTTTAATAATAATTTATGATCCTAGACAGTAAAGTTGAGCTTTTTAAGATGAATGTGAAATTTAATTGCCGATTCCTAGTATGTCCAAGGCGAAACAACCACATGAGTTTTAAAAAGGATACTTCACTGCAAAGACTCGTATTATATACTTTTTTATCAGAAATTTGATACATAAACAGAAAATTGTTAATGTATAACACTATATTATATTTTTTCAATTTTATATAGTTACAAAAAAATGGTATTTGAAACTAGTGCACAGTCAGTTTTTGGTGCTTTGCAACATGTTTTCCAGTGTATCAGTTGCTATTTCTTTTAAGTCAGGTGGTGTATAATTAATTCTTTTACACGATTTGTGTATCTAGAAGAACGCTTAATTAGAGAAAATATTCAAGCATATTGTATCTTAATTGTTATAACAACGTACCATTCAAAAGATTAATAAATTACATTTGTCAATCTCAGCCTACATTTAATTAAAAATTAATAAAATGAAGGGCGTTGAAGATTTTCAAGTATTTTAATGACAATTTCATCGTTTTTAATGCATATTTACAGAAAATTAATTAAATCCCTCAAATTGATTTACTTGATTTAAGTATTAAATTGAAGTGGGCATCGTAATGATACCTCCTCACACAGATATGCATTTTGAGCAAAAGGGGGTAATAATTTCTCTTCGTGGATTTGATTGCCTTTTTACTATGCTTATAATGTACTGATTTATTTCAACATGGTTGACCATGAAGATGAAAGAAGGTGGCAATGCAATGTTATTTACTTCACTGTGCAGGAAAGGTTTGATAGCATAAGACCATGTAGGGTTGCCCACTTGCCCTAGATTCTTTGGTAGTTACTATTAATTTTAGGAGCAAAGGTCACGAGACATGTTTTATTCAGGTGTCCCTTGTTTACAACCTAAAAATATTTGGAGCACTGCACGGCTTCCGGTTTCGTCTGTACAGGAACCGTACTCAGTTATTTTAAATGAAACACCCTATAAATTTTAATATTTTTGAAATCCATATTCGATTCTAGGCCAAGTTTGTTTGACCTTTCACCTACTTAAGTCCGCTCATTTAGGAGAAAATACATGTCTTAAAACAATTATCTCCGATTCAATCGTCGGCAGCAGAGCAACGAAATTGGAGATTATCATAAGCAACAGAGTCTTTCGTTTATCGATATGCTGATTTTGAACGAAATTTGTTGCAAAAGGGTCATACTAATTTTTT
Source organism: Vesta saturnalis (assembly GCA_036346205.1). NCBI lineage: Eukaryota > Metazoa > Arthropoda > Insecta > Coleoptera > Lampyridae > Vesta > Vesta saturnalis. Next base: position 2,151,849 of record JARFJB010002176.1, on the reverse strand, counting down.
CTAACGACCACAGAAGAAATAGCGACAGTCGACAATTTTAAATGGAACACCCTGAATATTTTTTCATGAATGAACTGGTTTTTAATGTGTGTTTGATTTTTATTAAATATTAGTTTCGCGGGATAATAACCTTGGTTTGAATTATTTTGATTTTTGCCTAATCCTGAAATAAAATTAAAGAAAGCAACAAACACTATTTGCAAATATTTACTTATTTTTATTTGCTGATGTATAACATTCATTACTAAATCAACTTACATAAAAACGAACGGTACAAAACACAAAAACGTAAACATTAATTTAAAATAACTTCAAACAACCCACCAGTATCTTGTAAATACTGCCTTACACGATTTGAAAAACGTGTGTTAACATCTTCCAAGATTTCAGGCCTGCTTGACCGGAAAGCTTCACGTATCCTTTTTTTCATATCGTCTGAAGTTACATGCAGTTCTTGGTATACACGTTCTTTTACATATCCCGATATAAAAGTCGGGTTTGGTTATGTCAGGTGATCGGGGTGACCAATTTACGGGCCCGCCTCTTCCAACCCATCTTTGAGGATATTAATTGTTTAAGAAGTTTCTTACCCCAATTCCGTAGTAGACAGGAGCGCCGGCATGCTGGAACTACATGCGTTGACGCATCATCAAAGGGATGTCTTCAAGTAAGATCGGAAATCATGCCTCGAAAAATCGGAATAAACTTGAGAGTTTAAATGTTTATCAACAAAATATTGCCCAACTCCATATTGACCAAGAATTCCACCCCACGTGTTTAGCGACCATCTATGCTGGCGATCAACTTCGCTTGTCACATGTGGGTTTATATCAGAATAATAATGATAGTTGTGACTGTTCATAAACCCGTCACTCTGGAACGTTGATTCACCCGTAAATCAAACTTTATTAAAAAATGTCTTTCATTGGCCAATTTTTCATTGGTCCAACGAAAAAAACCCAAACGACTTAAACAGCCACCCCCAAGAAGTTTCGGGTGCCTTTGAAACCGGTATGGATGAAAATAGACGATTTTAATAGTACCCCGAACTGATGTCCTCCTAACAATTTACTTAGCACTTCTCCTTGGGTTTTCAACTAAGGCTGTCATTATTATTTCTTTATTCTGCTCACTCAGGACTGATCATTCACGGGAAGGTTTCGAATATGCTCCACTTAACCAGTTCGTTATTTGAGAAACGTAACATTTTCTGTTCGATTTTGTACTTCTTTGACAAAGTAAAAACGATAAGGTGTCAAAATACAATCATATGTCGCCTGCGTATTGCAATTGTTATGATTATTGTCATGGCGAATATCTTAAATGTTTTTATGATTAAAACATTTCTTAACTAAACGTTTGTTTATAATAATATCAAATTTCGTTGCACTGCTGCCAACGATTGAATAGTTATGATTTTTTCACTGAACGTTAATTTCTGAGAGAATTCTTTAAAGCATTTATTTTCTACTAAACTGAAGTAGGTTAAAGGTCAAACAAACTTGCCCTAAAATCTAATGTGGATTTCAAAAATATTAAAATTTATAGGGTGTTCCATTTAAAATAATTGAGTACGGTCCTGTACAGACGAAACCGGAAGCCGTGCAGGGCTCAAAATAATTTTAGGTTGTATACAAGGAAAATCTGAATAAAACATGTCTCGTGCGTGATCTTTTCTCCTAAAATTAATATTAAATGTACTATCAAGGAGTATAGGGCAAGTAGGCAACCCTGCATATCAGCACACTATAATTTAGGCTTCATCCAGAAATTGCGATAATGAAACATTTCATGCATGAAGTATCTCTTATAATTTTGCCCTAAATACATAAGTAATTACTATAATAACCATCCAACTGTAATTAAGAGTTTAATTAATGTATTGGTGTATTTTTAATTTTTATCTTCCAACCTACATGTTAAGTAGATACAAGGTGGATAATCTAAGTGGAATAAATTCTGTAACTTAAAGGGGTGAAGTCCGGGAGAAAAATCATGATAGGCACTCTTTATAATTGTTTCCAGCCCTCAATCTGGGAGTTACAGTTTCTCCATATATCCACCCCCGGGGGCGAAGCCACCCCTAACTTTTTTTTTCAAATGTAAGGGTAGGTTAAGTGATACAACATGTGAAAGCTTGTATTAAGAGGAATACAACGTAGTGATAACATGCATTTATTATCGCAAGAAACCTGATCTTATCGTTGAAGGAGACAATATTTATCTTCTGTGTTTCTTACACTCACTAAATGCTTTTTAATTTCGACAATACTTGAATGGTCGGTAGATAAAAATGTACCGTATTGATGCACGTTATCAATTATTATCTCAGCAAGCCAGGTCTTAATCTTCTGTGTTTTCCTCTAGTGTAGTTTTCGCATATTCACATTGTAGTAAATTATCTAGTATGGCTTATTTAACGGAAGCCCTTCGCGTTGAGAAATTAATGATGATCGGATATGGTAACCGAAGTCGCACTCAAGCTAAGGTAGCTGAATTATTTCAATCAAATCATCCCGCTTTACTGTGGCTTTCTCAAGGCACAATTAGCAAAATAGAAAGGCGCTATACAAAATTGGGTCATGTCAGGAATCTTCCAAGACAAAGAAGAAAGGCAGTTGACTAAAATACAAAGCTGAACGTTTTGTTGGCTATTCAAGAAAACCCCATCATTTCGGCATGGCAATTAGCGCGCGATAATGAGGTCACTCATAGAACTGTTTTAAAGGTTTTAAAAACTGCAAAGATGCACCCTTACAAGATGCAAATGGTACAATAATTGACTGATGAAGATCTAGACCGACGAATTGAGTTTTGTGAATGAATGATGGACTTCATTGACCCTGGTCACATTCAGTTGGAATGTACTTTCTCTTTGCATAGTGAAGTGAATCATCACAATTGTCGTTATTGGTCTGACTAAAACCCCCATTGGATGCGGGAAACCCACACGCAATATCCACAAAAATTGAATGTATGGGCTGGGATTATTGGAGACCGAGTGGTAGGGCCATTTTTTGTGAATGGTAATCATGGTGGGCAGTTATATCTTTCTATGCTCACAGATGACATGTTCCCAAATTTAAGGGGTCTATTACCAAATAATAACCCTGAAGACTTGGATGAGAGAATTTGGTTTCAGCAAGACGGCGTTCTACCGCACTATGAATTGCCAGTACGGAACTATCTAATCCAATTTTTCCAAATAGATGTATTGGTCGAACAGGTGTACTTGAATGGCCACCACGATCCCCGGATCTTAATCCCCTTGACTTTTTTTTATGGGGATATTTGAAGAGCAATGTTCATGCTACATTACCGACCGACCTTCAGGATCTGAGGGACAGAATTACTGCAGAAATCACAAATATTCGTCAAGACATGTTTCAAAACGTGAGAAATGGTTTGTATCCCAGATTGGGTCTTTGCCAAGAAACATCTTTAAAGTTATGAGTGTACTCCACAAGAAAAGATTTTTTTGCAGAGTAGTAGTTAAATTGTAGTTTAGATTTAAGAAAGTTCTCAAATGAGACTTCACGTTTGCTAAGATAGCTTAATTTGACTTTATTATGATATTTGATTCTGCAATTTTTGTTCATACCAAAATAATGTTCTAACAATTTTGAGAAAATAAATAGTATTGTAGTCCGTTAATACGAAGCTTACACGGTATATCACTCAGACTCCTTCTTTGCAACAAGATAAGACAGGTTTGCTGTGATAATAAATCACATTTATCAATAGGACTTTTATATACTCTTGAATTCAAGCATTGTCAAATTAAAGCATTTAGTGATGAAAGAAACTTACGAAGATAACAGAATTTTTCCTTCAACATAAGATCAGCCTGTAATAAATATGTTAGATAGGTTGTATTCCCTTAATACAAGCGTTTCACATGTAATCGATCACTTACCTTACCCTTACACAGAAACAGATTTATTCCAAGAGTTCACTGTATGTAGGTGTAGAAGTTATGCAATCGACTTCACTATCGCTAATCGACTCATTAGTTGTTTAAACTTTTGGCAAGTTTCGTCAAGATGGGTGTGTGTGTGTGTGTGTGTGTGTGTGTGTATGTGTGTGTGTGTGTGTTTGTGTGTAATTGTGTGTGTGTGTGTGTGTGTGTGTGTGTGTGGTGTTGTGTGTGTGTTGTGTGTCCTGTGTGTGTGTGTTGTGTGTGTTGTGTTTGTGTGTTGTGTCGTTGTGTGTCTGTGTGTATGTTGTGTGTTTGTGTGTTTGTGTGTTTGTGTGTTTGTGTGTTTGTGTGTTTGTGTGTTTGTGTGTTTGTGTGTTGTGTTTGTGTTTGTGCGTTTGTGTCGTTTGTGTGTTGTGTGTTGTGTGTTGTGTGTTGTGTGTTTGTGTGTTTGTGTGTTTGTGTGTTGTGTGTTTGTGTGTGTGTGTTGTGTGTGTGTGTGTGTGTGTGTGTTGTGTGTTGTGTGTTGTGTGTTTGTGTGTTGTGTGTGTTGTGTGTTTGTGTGTTTGTGTGTTGTGTTGTGTGTTGTGTGTTTGTGTGTTTGTGTGTTTGTGTGTTTGTGTGTTTGTGTGTTTGTGTGTTTGTGTGTTTGTGGTTTGTGCGTTTGTGCGTTTGTGTGTTTGTGTTGTGTTTTGTGTTTGTCTGTTTGTGTGTTTGTGGTTTGTGGTTTGTGTGTTTGTGTGTTTGTGTGTTTGTGTGTTTTGTGTTTTGTGTTTGTGTGTTTGTGTGTTGTGTGTTTGTGTGTTTGTGTTTGTGTGTTTGTGTTTGTGTGTTTTGTGATTTGTGTGTTTGTGTGTTTGTGTGTTTGTGTGTTTGTGTGTTTGTGTTTGTGTGTTTGTGTGTTTGTGTGTTTGTCTGTTTGTCTGTTTGTGTGTTTGCGTGTTTTTGTGTTTGTGCGTTTGTGTGTTTGTGGTTTGTGTGTTTGGGTGCTTGTGTGTTTGTGTGTTCGTCTGTTACTGTATAGGCTTTCAACTGTCGCTGTAATTTTTTCCAAAGCGAAGAGAATGTTTTGTAACGATGCCATGTCATATTAACTGAATCGCCTCTAGCATTCCACCGTGTATCTTGCACTCTTGTAAAATTTAGCCTGTAGCTGCTATCAGAGCTTCTCATCGATGTGTGGACATGGAAAAAATTGAATAGCAACGTTCTAATGTGCCAAAAAAAGTTTCTGAACTCGCCTCAAGTGAGGCAGCATGTAAACAAACCAGGTTTAATGAATGATGTAAGCAAGGTACGAATTCAACTTTGGGATTTATTTCTTTAATCCTTTTCTTGAGCTACTGAATGCCTTCCAACTATAACAGCGGTATTATCATATGCTTGACCTCTACAGTTGTTTATATCGAGACCATCAGCTTCAAGCTTGCTCAAAATCATCTATTATTTGTACTTCCTGGTTTTCAATCACTATGTGTCTGGCTTGTTTGACCTTTATGAGAAATGTCTGGTGTGCTGTCGAATATAATAGAATAATACTTGGCATGTTTTACTTGTCTGATGATATGTTGGTGCACTTTATTTCCCAAAATTGCAATAAATTCATTTTAAATTGGTGGTGTCATCAATTCAAAAAAGTTTCCTCTATTAGTACTGGCATCGTTTTCTCAATGGCCAATTTTGTTTATTAAGGAATTTCGTAATATCAATCATTCTAAAAGATTCTCTTGCCATTTTTTTGCCCCTTCTGCCATAAGGTTTGGTCTTTCTTGTCAATGGTCTGTCCTTTTTGAAGCCTGGTCTCTAATTCCTTCCATTTGCAATAACTTTGGTTGCGTGGTACACTTAATTCGTGATTTGAAACCTTAGGATTTAGTTTCCACCAAGTATTAAATTCCTCAGATGAGCAACACGTTGATCTATTGGGTTTATTTACGTTCTCAAATAAACGACAGCAAAATCAAAATAGTGATGCTTTGGAAGGAGAATAAGCCATCCAACATCCAAGTATGTAAAATTTTTTCGCCGTTAGTTAATGTGTGGTAAAACCAATCCTTGGTAAACCGCCTTGTCTCTATTTTTGATGCTGAAGATCAGGAATCTGAACGCATTACTGTTGACGCTTCGGCGAAGTTAGTATTGATATGCTGAACTACTTCCTGACCTTGCTGAATGAGATGCAATAGCACATTTTCATCTATATGCTCAGACCATTTTCCGATATCGTCTAAGTTTTTGGTATTGAATTGACAATCTCGACACTCTACCAATCTCTGTCTTTAAGCTTCATGTCTAGACAAACACATGCAGACTCTGATTGAGTAGATGTTGGAATTTGATCTTCAGGAACGATCTCAACATTCTTAACAGGTCCTGTATATTTTTACCTTGTTCAGGGTTTGTAGACCCAGGCCCAGTTGTATTTAAACCCAATATGGAATCTGACGTCTCAGGAACAGGACTTTTCACATATTTAAGTAAAGCCCCTTCATTTTTTCTAATACTTCTCAACTTAGCTCTTCTTTTATTACGGTACGCTGCCCCACTTTCTAAAACCGAACAATATGATTATTGACTCGACACTTAGTTCCTAATAAATTTAAAAAAGTAGAACGCACAAGCACAACATGTAACGCGTAGAAATCATTCCAACACTAAAGAGTGCTGAGGTGAGCGTCGGATAAATTCGGAATTTGATGACGCGAAATAGCGTAATAAATTTTAACTGTTTATGTCTTTGTGTTTGTGTTTGTGTGCGTGTGCGTACGCGTGCGCATGCGCGCGTGTGTGTGTGTGTGTGTGTGTGGGTGGATGTATGTTAGTTTCCACGATAAGTCCAGAACGAAAATACTTACGTACTTAAAATTTTGTATTTAAGCTTATTTTCATTTGGCTTAGAGCTGATTAGATTTTGGGTGAAATCCAATGGCGGTGAGGGGGGTTTATTAGGGTCAGTTTTTGGTTTTTATCAAATATATCTAAAACAGCTTCATATTTCAAATATATAAAAATATTTAGACATAGACCTTAAACGTTTCGATTAATTATGTTCTATGCAATGTTTTGATAGGAAGCATAATTTAGCGGTAAAAAAATTCCTAATGTAGAATGTAAGTGTTAATTCAAATTTTTTCATTATCTGAATAACGATTAATTTTATAAAAAAAAGTGTAGACGTATTTTTTTAAAGAAACTTTAATTTTACATAAATTTTCTTTATAACGTTTTTTAATGTAAAGCGAAATAAATGAAATGAATATGGTTGAAAATGCTTAAGTTGTATTTTTATAGAGGGGGCGGCTAAGGAATTTTTTTTACCTTACATATATTTATGTCAATGAATGTCTATCTGACATGATGTTTTAAACTTCATTCTCACATAGATTATTGTTTTTGTTTTAACATTGTTTGCTTGTTTTCGTTATGAACGTATAAAAAAGTTGCATAGTTAATTAAAAAAATTGAAATCAAAATTATTTCATTTCTTTTAATTTCAATTTTGTAGGTTGAAAGGTCGTGTGGTGTTTCACACCAGATATTTACATTATACCTATATACCCAGTTGATCAGCTGATTCGGATTCGTCTTAATGTTCTCTTACATTCTTTAAGTAAAGCATTTAAATATATTAATACCGTAAAAACGTTAAACTTTAAAAGGATGTAGGTAATACAAAAAACTGTTTTTACAACACGCTTGATTAACCAAAGATCGAATTAAAGTCAATGTTTCGACATTCCACTAAACATATTAATTCCAAAAACATACATGTTAATAAATAAACAGATAAATTAAGGTTAACTCCTAAAATTTTAGATAAATTACATTATTAATCAGAGAATCATTTTTACACATTGACAGTGCTAAGTTTAATTTAAATTTTTCTTATAACACAAAGTTGCGTAACTCAAGCAGAAGTTCTTATACTTGTGTTACTAGTAATTTTGAAGCTTTTATAGACAATGATGCAACGTTTTCAGCTATGCATTTTATTACCTTCAATTAAGTGTTTAATTCCACGTATTAGTTGTGTTAATAAATTTCTCCCCACAAACATACCTTACTTCATAATTATTCATGATTTATAAACAATAGTTAAATGTTTGGTTTGCATTCTATTCTCAGATGTGTGCAGGAATTTAAATAAATATTCTAATGTTACATTATATTATAATATGTAGTGAAACAAAACAGTTGCTTTACTCTATTGTGTTGTGCCATAAAAGAAGCATAGGCCTTAATTCATAATTATAACTTAAATTATCTCTAGGTTTATATTTAGCATGGCAAAATGCCGTTAAAATTAATGTAGAATAAGATAAAAATATAAAGAAATTATGATCTACAGTTGTACTTCCGTGACACAAAACAATTACTCAAACTAATTAAGTTAATTATCCTTCACATTTTCATACAATGATTATTCACATGTAAAATATATTGCTAATTATAAAAGAATGTGTAGTAGAGATTTAAACATTAAATATCTTCTACCTGGAGTATTAAAGGTAGGCAGAACGTTGTTGATCTTTAAGGGTACAATCGAAATTATCTATTTGATTCTATTTTGCATATCGTAACTCCCAGGACCCGCATCACCTGGAATGGATGACAACTTGAATTTTTTTTATGTTAACCCATTAAATCAAACCACGATCTGCCCCTAACAACAAAAATTTACTGAGCTTGTATTATTAATCAAGTACCCAACAGGGCGGTCTCCCATTCATACTTGGTTCCTTGTAAATTTTCACTTGTACTCGCATTTATCTCTTAAAGAATTTGTCTGTGGGTTTTAACTTTTCAGTTAGAGATAGAGAAAGGATTCTATTTATGGTGAGACTTAACGGATTATTTAAAGTTTTAGGCTTAGTTTATTATGCTTTAAACTGTATGTAACCGTTAAGTTTAATTAAGAAGGGAGATTTCTGCGGGTTCATTATATAAAGGCCCGCTATAATTAATTGTTCCATTTGAAATACTGTGGTGCTTATATCTCTTGTTCACTTAACGCAAACTTCTTAATTTAATGTTGATTAATATACATATTGACTTGTTACCGACTGATTATTTTAATCTGCATCACTAACTTCAATTGTATACATTCACGTTACATTCAAATATTTATACCAAGTTACACATCTTTGAACTTGAGCCTTAGTTAATTACTGAGACGCGATGTGTCTTAAGTACGTATTAGTGGTAGCTTGACATACACAACTATTACAACAAGTGCAATTTTTACACGAAATTAAGCTTAAGATGAATCTCAAGGATGCCATAATTGTGGTTGCAATTCTAATTGTAATTAATAATACATGATTTATTGCACTTTGATTGATTACATATTTTTTTTACTTTTTTGAATTTACATACGAGGTCGTAATTTTACAAAAGTTCATATAAACATAGATTGCCAAACGCTTAGTTTTGGAGATACAGGGTTTCAAAGTTTAAAATTTTTTTCAGTTCTTTTAATTTATCTACAAAACTATATAAAATAATAAATCCAAATTTAGTACACATATTACACCTCTTAAACTCAATGTTAAGAGTAGTTTAACTTTTATCAATATCTACAGGGTAGTACATTTTCTGGGATGGTACACCCTTTATCCCCCCCGAACTTTTTCAAGCGACGCCTCTAACTCATAAAAGCAAAAAATTTAGATTGCCCATTTGATTTAGGAACTTTTTTGCTTTGTGCTTTTTTTCGAAAAATGCATAGTTTTTGAGATAAATTGACTGTAACCCATGAACAGCTTCCAAATGGTAAGTAAAGAACGTCTGATGCTCCCGCAAAAAAATAGTGTGCCATGAAAAGAACAATAAAAAAAAAGAAAGAAATTATGTCAATTCTCACGTTTTTTTGTCTCTTAATAACAAGTAGTACTCCATTAATGTTTTCCTAACCTTTCAGTTGAATTAAATAAAAGAAAATAAAAGTAAAACAAAAAAATAAATATCAAAAATTGCATATTTATTGGAAAAAATTGGAAAGAATTTCTATTTAAGATTTTAACAAGAACGAAACGAACGAAATAAATAAATTAAACAAATAAACTTAACCTATAACAACAAAACAAAAACGCTATCGTATTAATAAATAAATTTAAAGAAACTATTCAAAATGTGAATCATTTTGTTGAATACATAATTCACACCGACGAATTGCACGTGGAATGTTAACTAAAAATTGTCTTATTTAATTACACGCATCCCTAATCCTATTAATCAGTTCATCTCTTGTTGTCACAGGAGTTGCATACACCCTTTCTTTAAATGCCCTCACACAAAAAAATCTAAGGGATTTAGGTCTGGAGACATTGGCGGTCAGGGAACTGGGCCTGCACGATGGATCCATCTTCCTGGATAATGGTTGTCCAGCCAGTTTCTAACGATTCTGCTATAATGAGCTGGACAACCATCAAGCTGGAACCAAGCCGTCCTTGGTAAATTAAAGGGAATATGTTCCCACATATTCCCATGTTCATTCTCTAAGAATTCCAAGAAAACCGCAGCATTCATCCGAGGTGGTAAAAGGTAGGGCCCAAAAAGGTGATTATTGTAAATACCTATCCAGACGTTCACACTAAATTCTTGTTGGAAATGTCTCGGGCTAACTACATGTGGATTTTCATGTGCCCAAACGTGCTGGTTGTGAAAATTTACCACACCACGGCGAGTGAAGCAAGATTCATCGGTCCATAAAACATTATTTAAAAAGGCTGAATTGTTATTATTTTCAGCAAGAATCCATCGACAATACACAACTCTACGTTCTACATCCCCTGGTTGTAGTCCTTGAACAGGTTGTAAATGGTAAGGATATTGGTGATCCCGTCTTAATGTTCGGTGAATAGTAGTATTTGAGACTCCACTTAAAGCTACGGATACTCTTTTAATGCTAGTTGTGGGATTTCTGTCAAATTCATGCAAAATTCGTCGTGCAATACTTCTTTGGTGCCTATGATTATTATTTTGACGACCATGCACATTATTTAGCCCCTGACTTATAATTTGTTTGTGAGCTCTTATAAACACTGAAGGATGCGGAGCTCTTCTAAAAGGAAACCTTCACGGGTTGCTGCTGCTGAACTTCTATTTAAAAAGCCATAAATAAAATGGATATCCGCTATTTCTTGATTAGAAAACAAAAAATGGCATTTTAAAAGATCACTTTTGCAACAAAAATTAACACAAATATGTGAATAAATTACATTCTTTCTTATGCACAAGTCGTATTTAAAATAAAACGTGAGATTTGACATAATTTGATTCTTTTTTTTATTGTTCTTTTCATGGCACACTATTTTTTGCGAGAGCATCAGACGTTCTATACTTACCATATGGAAGCTGTTCATGGATTATAGCTAATTTATCTCAAAAACTATGCATTTTTCGAAAAAAAAGCAGAAGACAAAAAAGTTCCTAAATCAAATGGGCAATCTAAATTTTAAAGAGTTAGAGGCGTCGCATGAAAAAGTTCGAGGGGGGGGTAGAGGGTGTACCGCCCAGAAAATGTACTACCGTCTAGATATTGGTAAACGTTAAACTACTCTTAATATTGAGTTTAAGGAGTGTAATATGTGTACTAAATTTGGATTTATTATTTTAAATAGTTTTGAAGATAAATTAAAGGAATTGAAAATCTCCAAAACTAAGCGTTTGGCAACCTATGTTTGTTTATGAACTTTTTGTATTAATTTTTTAAGGTCTATCGACTATTAAAGTCCTGCTATAAAAACTGGAACACATACATGTGATATATATATATATATATATATATATATATATATATATATATATATATATATAAATGAAATAATATATTTTAAGGTACCGTTATAGACTGTTTGAAAATGGTAGCAGTCTATAAACGATCAAATACTTCAACAGTTTGACAACAGGCGCGACGCGGCGAACGCACGCAGACGCAGATGACGACACGGACCGACCAGACCCGGACACGAACACGGACACGACAGAACACGACACGACACGGACAAGGACACGACACAGACACCGACACGACACGACACGACACGACACGACACAGACACGACACAGACACAGACACAGAGACACGACACGACACACGACAGGACACACGACACAGACACGACACGACACAGACACAGACCACGGACACGACACGACACAGACACGACACGGACACGGACACGACACGGACACAGGACACAGACACAGACACGACCAGACACGGACACGACAGACAGGCACGGACACAGACCGGACACGGCACGACACGACACAGACACGGACACGGCACGACACGGACACAACGACACGACACAGACACGGACACGAGACACAGATACAGGACACAGGACATGGACGACGGACAGGCACGGACACGACGGACACGACACGACACAGATCACAGACACGACACAGCGACACAGACACGGAACGGACACGACGACACCGACACGACACGACACGACACGGACACGGACACGGACACGGACACGGACACGGACACGGACACGGACAGGACACGGACACGGACACGGACACAAAGACACAGACACAAGGACACAGACACAGACACAGGACACAGACACAGACACAGACACAGACAGCAGACACAGACACAGACACAGGACACGACACAGAACAAGACACAGACACAGACACAGACACAGACACAGACACAGACACGACCAGACCAGACACAGACACAGACACAGACACAGACACAGACACAGACACAGACACAGACACAGAACAGACAAAGACCAGACACAGACACAGCACAGACACAGACACAGACACAGACACGACACAGACAGCAGACACAGACACAGACACACGACACAGACACAGACACAGACACAGACACAGACACAGACACAGACACAGACACAGACACAGACACAGACACAGACACAGACACAGACACAGACACAGACACAGACACAGCAGACACAGACACAGACACAGACACAGACACAGACACAGAGCACAGACAACAGACACAGACACAGACACGACACAGACACAGACACAGACACAGACACAGACACAGACACAGACACAGACACAGACACAGACACAGACACAGACACAGACACAGACACAGACACAGACACAGACACAGACACAGACACAGACACGGCCACACAGACACAGACACAGGCAGCCAGACGCAGACGCAGACAGACAGACAGCAGACAGACAGACGCAGACGCAGACGCAGACGCAGACGCAGACAACGCAGACACAGACCAGACACAGACACAGACAAGCACGGCAGCAGAACGACACGACACAGACAAGGACAGCACGACACAGACACAGACACAGACACAGACACGACACGAAGACACAGACAGACACAGACACGACACAGGACAAACGACAGACACGACACAACACAGACACAGACACAGACACAGACACAACACAGACACAGCAGACCGAACAGACAGACCAGACCAGAACAGACACAGACCAGACACAGACACAGACACAGACACAGACACAGAACAAACAGACACGACACAGACACAGACAGACACAACACAACACAGAGAACAGACACAAAGCAGACACAGACACAGACACAGACACAGACACAGAACAGACACAGACACAGACAGACACAGAACAGACACAGAACAGACACAGACACAGACACAGACACAGACACAGACACAGACACAGACACAGACACAGACACAGACACAGACACAGACACGACACAGACACAGACACAGACACAGACACAGACACAGACACGACACAGACAGACACGACACAGACACAGACACAGACACAGACACAGACACAGACACAGACACACACACACACACACACGACACAGACACAGACACAGACACAGACACAGGCCAGACCAGACCAGACAGACGCAGACCAGACGCAGACCAGACGCAGACCAGACGCAGACGCAGACGCAGACGCAGACCAGACCAGACACAGACAGACCAGACAGCAGACGACAGACGAGACCGACAGACAGGCAGCAGAACGACACGACACGACACAGAAAGACACAGACACAGACACAGACACAGCACGACACAGACACAGACACAGACACAGACACAGACACAGACACAGACACAGACACAGACACAGACACAGACACGACACAGACACAGACACAGACAGACACAGACACAGACCAGACACAGACACAGACACAGACACAGACACAGAACAGACACAGACAGACAGACAAAACAGACACAGACACAGCACAGACACAATACACAGCAGAAAGAACGACACAGACACAGACACAGAACAGACACAGACACAGACACAGCACAACACAGACACAGACACAGACACAGACACAGACACAGACACAGACACAGACACAGACACAGACACAGACACAGACAGACACAGACACAGACACAGACACAGACACAGACACAGACACAGACACAGACACAGACACAGACACAGACACAGACACAGACACAGACACAGACACAGACACAGACACAACACAACACACGACAGACCAGACACAGACAAGACACGACCAGACACAGACACAGGCCAGACCAGACGCAGACGCAGACGCAGACCAGACGCAGACCAGACAGCAGAACAGACGACAGACCAAAAGACCAGACACACAGCAAGACCAGACACAGACACAGACACAGACACAGACACAGACACAGACACAGACACAGACACAGACACAGACACAGACACAGACACAAAGACACAACACAACACAGACACAGACACAGACACAGACACAGACACAGACCAGACACAGACACAGACACAGACACAGACGACAGACCAGACCAGACGCAGACGCAGACACAGACACAGACACAGACACAGACACAGACACAGACACAGAGACAGACAAAGACAGACACAGACACAGGCACAGACACATACACACACAGGCAGAAAGAAGCAGACACAGACACAGACACAGACACAGACACAGACACAGACACAGACACAGACACAGACACAGACACAGACACAGACACAGACACAGACACAGACAGACACAGACACAGACACAGACACAGACACAGACACAGACACAGACACGACACAGACACAGACACAGACACAGACACAGACACAGACACAGACAGACAGACACAGACACAGACACAGACACAGACACAGACACAGACACAGACACAGCACAGACACAGACACAGACACAGACACAGACACAGACACAGACACAGGCACCAGACGCAGACGCAGACGACAGACGCAGACGCAGACGCAGACGCAGACGCAGACCGACGACGAGACGCAGACGCAGACGCAGACGCAGACGCAGACCAGACCAGACAGCAGACGCAGACCAGACCAGACGACAGACACAGACACAGACACAGACACAGACACAACAGACACAGACACAGACACAGACACAGACACAGACACAGACACAGACACAGACACAGACACAGACACAGACACAGACACAGACCAGACACAGACACAGACACAGACACAGACCAGACACAGACAGACAGACGCAGACCAGCAGACACAGACACAGACACAGACACAGACACAGAACAGACAAGAGACAGACAACAGACACAGCACAGCACACAACACATACACAGGCAGAAAGAACAGACACAGACACAGACACAGACACAGACACAGACACAGACACAGACACAGACACAGACACAGACACAGACACAGACACAGACACAGACACAGACACAGACACAGACACAGACACAGACACAGACACAGACACAGACACAGACACAGACACAGACACAGACACAGACACAGACACAGACACACACACACACACACACACAGACACAGACACAGACACAGACACAGACACAGACACAGACACAGGCCCAGACGCAGACGCAGACGCAGACGCAGACGCAGACGCAGACGCAGACGCAGACGCAGACGCAGACGCAGACGCAGACGCAGACGCAGACAGACACAGACACAGACACAGACACAGACCAGACACAGACACAGACACAGACACAGACACAGACACAGACACAGACACAGACACAGACACAGACACAGACACAGACACGACACAGACGCAGACGCAGACGCAGACGCAGACGCAGACGCAGACGCAGACGCAGACGCAGACGCAGACGCAGACGCAGACGCAGACGCAGACGCAGACGCAGACACAGACACAGACACAGACACAGACACAGAGACAGACAAAGACAGACACAGACACAGGCACAGACACATACACATACACAGGCAGAAAGAAGCAGACACAGACACAGACACAGACACAGACACAGACACAGACACAGACACAGACACAGACACAGACACAGACACAGACACAGACACAGACACAGACACAGACAGCAGACACAGACACAGACACAGACACAGACACAGACACAGACACAGACACAGACACAGACACAGACACAGACACAGACACAGACACAGACACAGACACAGACACAGACACAGTCACAGACACAGACACAGACACAGGCACAGACACAGACACAGACACAGACACAGACACAGACACAGACACAGGCACAGGCACAGGCACAGACGCAGACGCAGACGCAGACGCAGACGCAGACGCAGACGCAGACGCAGACGCAGACGCAGACGCAGACGCAGAAGCAGACGCAGAGGCAGACGCAGACGCAGACGCAGATTCAGACGCAGACGCAAACGCAGACACGGACACGGACACGGACACGCACACGTACACGGACACGGACACGGACACGGACACGGACACGGACACGGACACGGACACGGACACGGACACAAACACGGACACGAACACGGACACGGACACGAACACGGACGCGGACACGGACACGACACGGACACGGACACGACACGGACACAGGACACAGACAGCAGACACAGACACAGACACAGACCAGACACAGACACAGACGACAGACCAGACACAGACCAGACACAGACACAGACACAGACCAGACACAGACGACAGACACAGACGCAGACGCAGACACAGACACAGCACAGACACGGACACAGACACAGACACAGACACAGACACAGACACAGACACAGACACAGACACAGACACAGACACAGACACAGACACAGACACAGACACAGACACAGACACAGACACAGACACAGACACAGACACAGACACAGACACAGACAGACGCAGACGCAGACGCAGACACAGACACAGACACAGACAGACACAGACACGACACAGAACAGACAACAGACACAGACACAGCACAGACACAGACACAAACAGGCAAAAGACACAGACAGAGACACAGACACAGACACAGACACAGACACAGACACAGACACAGACACAGACACAGACACAGACACAGACACAGACACAGACACAGACACAGACACAGACACAGACACAGACACAGACACAGACACAGACACAGACACAGACACAGACACAGACACAGACACAGACACAGACACAGACACAGACACACACAGACACAGACACAGACACAGACACAGACACAGACACAGACACAGGCCCAGACGCAGACGCAGGCGCAGACGCAGACCAGACGCAGACGCAGACGCAGACGCAGACGCAGACGCAGACGCAGACCAGACGCAGACACAGACACAGACACAGACACAGACAAACACAGACTCAGACACAGACACAGGCACAGACACAGACACAGACACAGACACAGACACAGACACAGACACAGACCAGACGCAGACGCAGACGCAGACGCAGACGCAGACGCAGACGCAGACGCAGACAACGCAGACGCAGACGCAGACGAACGCAGACCAGACACAGACACAGACACAGACACAGACACAGAGACAGACAAAGACAGACACAGACACAGGCACAGACACATACACATCACAGGCAGAAAGAAGCAGACACAGACACAGACACAGACACAGACACAGACACAGACACAGACACAGACACAGACACAGACACAGACACAGACACAGACACAGACACAGACAAGACACAGACACGACACAGACACAGACACAGACACAGACACAGACACAGACGCAGACGCAGACACAGACACAGACACAGACACAGACACAGACACAGACACAGACACAGACACAGACACAGACACAGACACAGACACAGACACAGACACAGACACAGACACAGACACAGACACAGACACAGACACAGATACAGACGACAGACACGACACAGACACAGACACAGACACAGACAACGACAGACGCAGACGCAGACGCAGACACAGACACAGACAGACACAGACACCGACACAGACACAGACACTGACACAGACACAGAACAGACACAGACACAGACACAGACACAGACACAGACACAGACACAGACACAGACACAGACACAGACACAGACACAGACACAGACACAGACACAGACACAGACACAGACACAGACACAGACACAGACACAGACACAGACACAGACACAGACACAGACACAGACACAGACACAGACACAGACACAGACACAGACACAGACACAGACACAGACACAGACACAGACACAGACACAGACACAGACACAGACACAGACACAGACACAGACACAGACACAGACACAGACACACACAGACACAGACAGACACAGACACAGACACAGGCACAGACACAGTCACAGACACAGACACTGACGCAGACCCAGGCACAGGCACAGACACGGACACGGACACAGACACAGACACAGACACAGACACAGACACAGACACAGACACAGACACAGACACAGACACAGACACAGACACAGACACAGACACAGGCACAGACGCACACGCAGACGCAGACGCAGAGGCAGACGCAGACGCAGACGCAGATTCAGACGCAGACGCAAACGCAGACACGGACACGGACACGGACACGGACACGGACACGGACACGGACACGGACACGGACACGGACACGGACACGGACACGGACACGGACACGGACACGGACACAGACACAGACACAGACACAGACACAGACACAGACACAGACAGACACAGACACAGACACAGACACAGACACAGACACAGACACAGACACAGACACAGACAAAGGCACAGGCTCAGACACAAGCACAGACACAGACACAGACACAGACACAGACACAGACACAGACACAGACACAGACACAGACACAGACACAGACACAGACACAGGTACAGACGCAGACACAGACACAGACACAGACACAGACAGACGCAGACGCAGACACAGACACAGACAGCCACAGATACCGACACAGACACAGACACAGACACAGACACAGACACAGACACAGACACAGACACAGATACAGACACAGACACAGACACAGACACAGACACAGACACAGACACAGACACAGACAGACACAGACACAGACACAGACACAGACACAGACACAGACACAGACACAGACACACACACAGACACAGACAGACACAGACACAGGCACAGACACAGACACTGACGCAGACCCAGGCACAGGCACAGACACAGACACTGACACAGACACAGACACAGACACAGACACAGACACAGACACAGACACAAACAAATCCTTGCTGTAGAAAGATTTAGAAGTCTGTACTATCGCCCTCCAGTACGGTATCGATGATGAAAAGAAGACATTACAATGCCATGTAGCCTTACTTACATAACAGTAAAGGACTGTGTGTCATTTGTGCGCGACGAACATAGATTTCTAGGAGCCTCTTCCGATGGAATCACTGTATTTATCTAGAAACCAAACTATACGGGAAACCAGTTGAATAGTCAAATCATATACAGGGTGGCGCAAACTTCTGACATCGGAGGGTTACATCGTTGTGGTAAGAGATAAATCGTTCAAATCTTGTGTGTTCTAGTACAGTTACTGAGCGCACATTTTGAAAATACTTTTGGTTATACAGGGTATTCCAAAAGGTCGTGGCAGCAAAAGCTTATATTTTTTTTAAATGAAACACTATAATATTGTTCAAGATTCGAAAAGATCTCATCGAGAGCGTTAAAGATATAGCATTTTAATATATTGTATTGGGTGTTTTGAAAGATATGACCAAATATTAGTAAAAACTACCCCTTCTTTAACACTCAGTAAATCAAAATAAATCAAAAGGTCTCTGTATTTTAATGTAAGTGTCGTATCACTGTCTGTGTTCAATATTAATTCCTTTTCTTATCTGTGTCTGCTTTAATACAGGGTGAAACAAAACTCAAATCAAGCAATATCTCAAAATTTTCAAATGAATCACTCTGTAACTCTTTCTACGATTTGTTAGTACAATTAATAAGCTTTCAAACGATATAGCACTTATAGGAAATAAGTTAATGGAAAACTGTAAATTTTTGTGATAACCGAAAAATCATACACAGTAATTTTAATTTTTTACATCAAACGTCCTGTAAATTTTAGGATTTATTAGTCATTAAGATATTTTATAAATTTTAGTCGTAATTTTGGAAGTGTCTATATCTTTTACTTTTACTGAAACCACTAGAAGACGGAAAGATTATTCAGAATTATGTTAAAAGCAAAATTTTGGTTTACACTAATTAGGCTACCCTCAAAATAATAGTAACAAACATACAAGCAGTTCGCAACTTTTACGAAAACATTAAGTCATCACAAACAATATATTTTAGTTGTAATGAAAGCTTGTATTTTATTTTTCAACTTTACTATTTAAACAGAAAATTAGCAATTACAGAAAGAACATTACAAAAAAAAAAAAAATATTTACATAAATAAACACTAACATGGTGTAAAAAGTATAGTTCACAATACGTGTTCAAAATACCGACCACTTCGCAATCCTTTTTAAAAACGTGGATCTTACTTTTTCTAACATAGCTGGAGTTATTGTGGAAAATGCGGTAGGAATCCTTTCTTTCATGTCTTCTGCGGTAGTAGGTTCTGTTTGATGCACAAGTTCCTTGACGTATCCCCATACAAAGAAATGCGTTACGAATCCGTTCTTTCGTGTCTTCTGCGGTAGTAGGTTCTGTTTGATACACAAGTTCCTTGATTAAAAATTATTGTTAATTTTACTAAATACATAAATAAAAAGTATACCTCGAGTAGGATTTGAACTTACGACCTGTAACTTTGCTAGAGTACCGCGCTAACCAACTGCGCCATCAAGGTTCAAGCCCCAATCGATGTAAATTTTGTCTTTATGTATGTAGAACTGATGTAAATTCTAAATATAATGAGATTACAACAAATTACTTATATTAATAGAATGTGAGACTGCAATATCGCAAGGATTCACACACACCAAAGCAACTTGACTAATATTAAATTATAAGTTCCTTGATGTATCCCCATACAAAGAAATCCATTTGAGTGAGATCTGGAGATAGAGGAGGCCACAAGATTGGTCCACCACGTCCTATCCACTTGTTGGTAAAATGTCGGTTTAACCACAGATGTACATAACGAACGTGTAAGCAGGCTACTGTCAAACAATTTGGCTACATCCGTCGTTTGTGCTGTTAGGTTCAGATAATAAGTAACTATAATGAATTTACCACAGGAAGACATGATCGGCATGATTTACATCTTAGGAGAATGTTCAAAAAATTGTTTACTCGCTTCAAGAGTATATCGTGAAAGATATCCCAATCGAAGACATCCAAACGAAAGGGCTTTATTAAAACTTAAGGCGAGATTCGACACATCAGGTAATATTTCCTATAGACTACATGCTGTCCCCAAACGTGTTTTAAATGAGGACAACGAATTTTTAGTAATGACACATTTGGTTGAGGATCCTAATACAAGTACTAGAAAACTTAGTACTGAATTGGACATTAGTAGACGATCAATACAAAGAATAATAAAAAAGAATAAATTTCACCCGTACAAGGTACAGATGTATCAAAACCTGTTAGAGAGATTTTCCAATAAGAATAGATATTTGTGAGTGGTTTAGTGGATTAATTAATGGATATCCAGGATTTTTTAAAAATGTGTTATTTAGTGACGAAGCCACTTTTCATAGAAATGGTTTCGTAAATCGCCATAACTTTCATTATTATTCGGATAGTAATCCACATTTCTTTCGTACAACGACCTAAACTAAATGGTCCATAAATGTCTGGGGAGGAACCGTATGAGATAAAGTTATAGGGACATACTTTTTTGAAGGTAGTCTCACTGGAAGGAGGTATTACAATTTTCTTAAAAACCATTTGGGGGAATTATTAGAGGAGGTTGATTTACACACAAGAGTTAATATGTGGTTTCAACAGATGGAGCATCTGTACATTACGTTCGTTGTGTATGTTGGTGGTTAAACCGACATTTTACCGACAGGTGGATAGGACGTGGTGGACCAATCTTGTGGCCTCCTCGATCTTCAGATCTCACACTAATGGATTTCTTTGTATGGGGATACATCAAGGAACTTGTGTATCAAACAGAACCTACTACTGCAGAAGACATGAAAGAAAGGATTCGTAATGCATTTTCCACAATAACTCCAGCTATGTTAGAAAAAGTAAAGTACTCGTTTTTAAAATGGATTGCGAAGTGTATGGAACAAAATGGTCGCCATTTTGAACACGTATTGGGAACTATACTTTTTACAACATGTTAGTGTTTATTTATGTAAGTGTGTTTTTTGTAATGGTCTTTCTGTAATTGCTAATTTTCTTTTTAAATAGAAAAGTTGAGAAATAAAATACAAGCCTTCATTACAACTAAAATATATTGTTGTGACGACTTAATGATTTCGTAAAAGCTGCAAACTGCTTGTATGTTTGTTAGTATTATTTTGACGGCAGCCTAATTAATGTAAACCAAAATATTGCAAAAATAATAATAAATAAATATTGTAAAAAGAGTTACAGGGCGATTCATTTGAAAATTTTGAGATATTGCTTGATTTGAGTTTTGTTTCACCCTGTATTAAAGAAGTCACAGATAAAAAAAAGTAATTAATATTGAACACAGAGAGTGATACGACACTTACATTAAAATACAAAGACTTATTGACTTATTTTGATTTACTGTACTGTTAAAGAAGTGTTAAAGAAGGGGTAATTTTTACTAATATTTGGTCATATCTTTCAAAACACCCTATATAACGATCTCGATGAGATCTTTTCGAATCTTGAACAAAATATAGTTTCATTTAAAAAAATATAAGTTTGTGCTGTCACGACTTTGGATTTTCAAAATGAACGCTCAGAAACTGTACTAGCCCATGCAAACTTTGAACGATATATCTCTTACCACAACTACGTAATCCTTCGATGTCAGAAGTTTGCGCCACCCTGTATATATATACATTACATTAATTCGCGGGTGATTCTGCATTCTGAATCGACATTTTGGGTCACTCTTAGATCCTGAACCTTGAATTTATTTCAGCATCTAAGTTACTGGATTTAAGATTGTGAATCCTGAACTTGATCTACCATCTCCATTTTGGGTATACTGTCTAAGAACCTTTTGGAGGATTTGAAAACCTTGAAATTTATTTTACCGCATCCTTTATTCTAGACCATAAAAAATATTATTAAGTTTTGAAGTAAATAATTAAAAAAATATGTCGCAAATTATCGTAACGTTATAATAATAACTTTACTAGAGGCCTAACTTCATCTATTACACATTCCTGCTCATGCGACCCTCTTACAATTGTTTTTATGTGATCCATACTCCATTTTCGTACATCTAGATTTGTTTTGTTTAACGCATCATTGCAGGTTTTTAGAACCGTAGAATTGGGAGAATAGGATCGCCGAGGTGAATAGGATCAAAAAAAATTCATAACCTAGATATCAGCTGTGAATGTGGTTGTGAAAACTGTGTTGACAACACTGAGCCGACGGCACTACACTTTAAAATAATTTAAATCTAGTGGTTGGCATATGTTAGAGAACCGTACTCAGTCATTTGTAGAGGGGAATTACTCAATTACTTTACAAGGTACTCAACATATACAATACTTGGCCAACGGTTGGTTTTATAGTTACACTTTTGAGCATTGGATACAATCAATGGCCGGTCCTTATTTGAAGAAGTAAAAGTGTGTTTGGAAAATAACATTCATTTTATTTTCCTCCAAAGCATTTCCACGTATCTCGCACAGCCTCTGGATGATGCATTCTTCAAACCCTTCAAGGTCGCATGGATGAAATGTCTAAGGGAGAAACCATTATGACCTATGTTGAAGCCAAAAACGGAGGAAACTAGGGTTGGTGGTTGCTGGTTCAGGTTTAACGAAATGAACAAACTACACATACACTCCATCACAATTTTTCAAATGACCCATTATTCAGAGTGGAAAGAAGCATGAAGATATTGCTGCAAGTTCCCATACGGCCAATCGCAGTCCTATGTATAATAGCTCCAATAGCAGCAATAACCTAAACCTCATAAAAATTAAAGAAAAATTTTATATTAATTCTTTCTTCAAAAAGATGTTGATTTAGTGAACGAACTAATTAGTCAGCCACTGGTGATACCGAATGTTGTTAATTGTTATTGTTAATATACATTGACTGTTTTCTGTTTTTAATGTTATTGGATTTATTTTAATTGTTAATAGTCAGATTATTATAATTTTTGGTACTTAACAGGTTTTCCCATATTTTATTTATCTTTGTTATTTTGTATATACACTCATTCTGATCATGACGTTAAAGTAAAGCAGTTTTAAATATTTTTACACATATTTTAATTAATGTTAGTAGAAGGAGGGTAGCAATTGATCGTCGTTGTTAACGAAATCACAGCTTAAAAGTTACTAACGTAAAAGCAATTATGTGTTTTATTCTAGACCATTTCAACCATTACATAACACTGTAGATGTGCGATTAAGGATATAGCAAGTGCTCGTGTTGATCGAATGAAGGTTTACAACAGGTTTACTCAAGTTGAACGGATGATGTTGACGAATGTTTGATTCTATAATAATAAACCCCATGAATTTTCATTTCAGCACTCAATATCAACTTACTGAACACTGTAATTGGGCAGGAAAAAAATCCATACAAAGCAATGTGTTTATATATTTATCTATTAGGCATAATAATAGAAATATACAAGAGAAATAATTATTATTTACTTTGTTGAAGATGAATCAACGAAATCCTACTAAAAATACTGTAGATTTCAATATACCGAAGAAGCAGTTTCCAATGCACCTCTGGACATAATTAACCACACAGAAACTTTAACTAGGACTTCAAAAAAGTTAACTCTCCACAACAAGATTCCTCAAAAAACACCAAACATGCGAAAAATGGGTCCCCAGCCAGTGTTAACTGAACTAGAAGAAAAGCGACCTGAGCACTGGATTCTGGCTAAAGCGAAACTAGGATTTCTAATGTATCCTGCAGAGGTCAAAGGCGCTGTGCAGAGAATTTTAGTCGAAACTGGACGTCCGAATCCAATGAAAGAAAATAGCCAGGAAAAATGGGTTTCATTGTTTTTAAAACGGCACCCAAATACTGAAAACGAAACACTGACATAATTTCAAAGGTGCGATCTGCTGTAACAGAAGAGGGAATTACGAAATGGTTTTTGACTTAGAAGAATATTTGAAACAAAATAATCTCTTGAATATGATGCAAGATCCTTCACGAATTTACAATGCGGATGAGATTGGTATCAGGACTTGCGTAAAATTAGGATTGGTCTATGTCTAAAAATTCCAAAAACTGTGCAATGAAAAGGGTCCATAACAGTATTGTGCACTTACAGCGCATCAGGCGCTGCCGGTCCACCTATGGTGATATTCCCTTACAAAAGAATACCAGAAGAGCTTGCTATCGTCAATCACAGTAGATTGGGGAGCTGGTCGATCAAATTCCGGTTGGATGACTAGCGCTACATTTTTTGAATATATTGCCAACATATTTTATAACTGACTTATTGAAAAACAAATTGAGCTCCCTACCATTTTATTCATCGACGGTCACCACAAAAGCCATTACAGTATTGATTTGTATAGCTTTTGTGTCGAAAATAACATTACTTTGTACTGCCTCTATTCAAGTGCAATACACATACTGCAGCCTTGTGATGTTATGTTTAACCTTTAAAAAACTGAATGGAAAAAAGCTTGTCAAGGTCATAAGTAAAAATTAGTACATCCATAACCCGATATAACTTTGCTCTTTAAGCAAACATTTGATAAAGCATCGCAATCCTATACCATAGAAAATGGCTTCAAAGCTTGTGGCCTTTACCCATTAAATCCAGAAAATGCAGATTTTCAAAATGTATATCGACAAGAAGAAAAGAAATGTTTGCACATATTGAAGGAGGAATGGCTTGACAGTAGTGATTAGGGGCCGGTTCTGGACCAATTCAAGGTCACTCGCCCTCTGGTGGTGAGAAATGTAAGCTTATGGATCTCTTCCAGATCAAACTTTTGGCGGCAAATTTAAATTTTTGGAGCTCGCTAAAATAGAAATTGCAATGTCATCATCATCATCATCATCATCATATTACAAGGTCACTCTGCGGTCAAACGTTTTGGCAGGAAATTTCTATGTCAAGGTCAAAAGCTAAAAATAGAAATTGCAATGTCATCATCATATTACAATTCTTAGAAGTTTAAAAATAGAGTGGTCAAGGCCAAAGATTATTGACCTGTAGGGGTATCGTATGACATTTCTTAGAAGTATAAAAATAGAATAAGTTCATGGAAAGAAGAAGACATTTTTGTCTAGGTTAGCGGTTTTGGAGGATGCGGATTTATAATAAAAGGCTTCCTTGGGTGCGCGCGACAAGTTCAGCCTTTTCAAACAAAAAAAATAAATTTTCCTCAAAAACGGACGAGAATTTGTCAAAAATACATTAAAAAAACCCCAACCACTCTCCATCGACTTTTAAACGTATCTAACACATATATCAAATTCGGGCAGCTACCCCTAATGTAAAAGCTACCCCTAAATAAAATCCTTTACAAGCATAATAATAAAGTTTTAACCCTGAAATATGGAATTAACAATACTCTCGTGATATTTTACATAAATTTATATTCACATTTATATTAAAAATTTAAGACTGTACAAAATCAATAATTTTTTAGGATAAATACTGATGTAAAATAAAATCCTTTATTTATTTCGGAAATATTTGTAATATGTTGTTCATCTAAAAAATTCTAACGTTTTTTTTTTATTAAAGAAAGCCTTCCTTAACTGTGAAATATTATAGATCACAATTCGATATAAAACTTATCTACATTTTTAATATTTTCCAAATTAATTGAGTATCAATATGAAGTGTGATGCAATATAATAAATGTTTAATATATTTGTAAAGTATTTGTAATGTGTTTTTTTTTCTATAAAATCTAACGATTTTTTTACGAAATAACGTAATACTAACTCTCACAATGTATCTTTGGAAATTTTACATTTATATATGCAATTACCCATATAGTATTATCAGTATGATTAATATTATATTATATTTAACTTGAAATACAAGTATTGTCTGGAATGGAATGTATAATTGCAATTATTGTTGTGTAACGATAGACGTGTACTTGAATTATAAAAGTGATGTATGTTTGAAGGTGTGTGATGTAAGTAAAGATATATGTGCATATCTATGGAAAGAGATAAAAGACGACTCGATGTGGACGTCCGTTTTCTCAGGGTAGAGGAGGGGATGTGGGGGAGGGTGGACAATATACAAAGGTATGTGATCAAAAAGGACCTCTTGACGTTTTTATACAAGATTCGGCAAGGTTTGCCGGACGAGTTTTCGAAAATTATTTTTCACTACCCAAGTGGACTGGTTGTAAGTATGACCATTGCTACAGTTAGAGAATCGCTAATGCAAAGATTCCTACCTAGTTGTATTGAACTTGAAGCCATTTCAAGAGAGGATTACATTGCCAACCATATAAAAGAACTTTCCAACCAATTATATAATCCGCAACCCAATACACCGACAGCACTTGCATGTATTGACGGGACCTACTCCTATATAGCAAAAAGTAATAACTTTCGTGCATGAAAACAATCTTAAAACGTGCATAAGAGTTGCCACTTAGTAAAACCGGCTCTCATTGTAGCTCCAGACTGATATACAATGTGTCCCAAATTCGCTTCTCTATAAATGGATCTCGGCTTCTGTTATACTTACGGCAAAGGTTAAATGGGGAAAGTTTTAGAGGAAGCTTAAAGCATTCGATATCCGGTTTCAGATTTACGATCGGTCAATTGGTTTTGAAAATATCGGCGAAAAGCCGAAAATGGCGGATTTCGTTTTTCACCAGTAAATCCGAAATGGTTAATTTGACAGCTGTCACAATGTGAGATTATTTGGACACTTTTTTAAGACGAATAAGATGGCGTGTATCACATGTCACAATCGTCTTTTGTTATCCCACAATCTGCCTCAACTTTCATTTTTCTTATTGCCGCCATATTGGATTTTTCGATTTTTTTCCAGTTTAGTGATGTCTCACAACTGCATAAAAGTAGAGTTTCATCGAAATATCACATTTTCTAAAGTTAGGTCTTATTTATTATTAGTAGGCCATGATTTATTTGTCGCAAAATAACATTAATAAATAATGTATAAAATTCTTTGAAATTTCAATAAATCATGAAATTAAATAACGACCTCTCAACAAGACAGATGTTTTGGGACAAATTCCCAGCTATGAGTGTGTTAAAAATAAAGCCAGAAAATCGTCATTAATTTAATTAATACTTGAACCTTTGAACAACCTACAATAAAATTACAATTACAATTAATTTACAGATTTGCAAAATGACGTCCATTTACATCGAGACATTTTTGACAATTGGTGACTGTTTTTCGTACTACCCTAGCAAGTGTATTTCCGTTAACACTATTTCTAAATGAATCCAAAACTCTCTGTCTCAGGATTTCTATGGTCGCAGGAGGATCAAACTCGTAGACCTCATTCTTTGTGTGACCCCAGAGGTAGAAATCCAAGGGCGAAAGGTCAGGGGATCTAGGAGACCAAAGTATTGGACCATTTAATGCAATAATTCTTTCATCAAACTGCTCCCTTAAGAAGTTCCTGACTTGAATGGTGTTGTGTGCCGGACATCCATCCTGTTGAAACCAGGTTCTTCTGAACTCATCTTCGGTGAGAGTAGCTCGTAAAGCCAGCACAACCTGGTTTCGCAAAAGCTCTAGGTACCTCTGTCCGTTCAAGTTATAGTCAAACAAAAATGGTCCTATAAGTCGATTTCCTGCAATGATTAATAATTTATAATACATAGGTGCCCAATTAAAATAGGTAAGTTAGATTAAATTACCAATAATCCCACACCAAACGTTACTTCCAAATCTGGTTTGTAGACGTCTCTCTTCCACTTCGTGAGGGTTTTCTACAGTCCAATGATGAATGTTGTGCTTATTAAAAACTCCACAATTCGTAAACCTACTCTCATCAGACCACAAGACATGATTAACAAAATCGGGATTTTCATTACACATTCTAGTATACCACTCGCAGAAGCGCATTCGTCTTGGAAAATCAGTTTCCTTAAGTCCTTGAACTATTGTTGGTTTGTATGAATAGTAGTTATTCTTTTTTAACACTCTTTGTACCGTTGATTTTGACACACGAATTTCCCGTTCTACCGTTCTTACCGATGCACTGGGGTTTTCGTTGACAGCTTGTAAAATGTTTCTGTCACGATTTTCATTATCAATATTGTATCCGCTTTTAGGTTGTTCGAAGGCCCCATAGTTAATTAAATTAATTACAATTTTTCTGAAGTGGCTTTTATGAGGCTGCTGTTGTTCGGGGTACATCTCCAAATACCTCGCTGAGGTAATGTCGGCATTTCTGTTTGACTGCAAGTAAAGCGCAAACATGTCAAACTTTTCTTCATTTGAATAGGGAATACCGGCCATTTTCAACAGGCTTTTACAATTTGTGTGTCACGTTTATGATTTTAATGACAGAAAAGCGTACTATTTTGAATTATTTAACGTCAAAGTCAGAGCCACCTTATATGGAAAAAATGAAACCCTTTTTACTGACAAATAAATCATGTCCTACTAATAATAATAAATAAGACCTAACTTTAGAAAGTGTGATATTTCGATGAAACTCTAATCTTTTATGCACTTGTGAGACATCACTAAACTGGAAATATTGCGCTCTTTCCAAAAATCGAAAAATCCAATATGGCGGCTATAAGAAAAATGAAAGTTGAGGCAGATTGTGGGATAACAAAAGACGATTGTGACATGTCATACACGCCATCTTATTCGTCTTAAAAAATTGTCCGGATAATCTCACATTGTGACAGCTGTCAAATTAACCATTTCGGATTTACTGGCGAAAAATGAAATCCGCCATTTTCGGTTTTTCGCCGATATTTTCAAAACCAATTGACCGATCGTAAATCTGAAACCGGATATCGAATGCTCTAAGCTTCCTCTAAAACTTTCCCCATTTAACCTTTGCCGTAAGCATAACAGAAGCCGAGATCCCTTTATAGAGAAGCGAATTTGGGACACATTGTATACAAGCAATCCAAAGTCCATATTTTTCGGGCTCTAAAAATACTGATTAATGAATTTAATAGTGATGGCGATGCTATAAGAGTTTCATTAAGGTGATATTTTTGTGCTGGATTGGGAATATCGAGATTCCATACCTATGGTTGACGATGTGGGTATCAAATAAGATGCCAGCTTTTCTTGAACGGGGTCAAAATCAATTATCGACTAAAGAAGCAAATGAGTGCCACATTATAACTAAAACAAGGTGTATAGTTGAAGCCAGAAACGGTCACCCCAAATCCATATTTAATTTTCTTGGTTAAACAATTACAATACCACATATCGAAAACCTTGGCGATTTCTATCGTATTGGTGGAGCTATAATAAACAAGTTTCACCCTCGCGTTCTTATGTTAGACGCCAACGGAGAACTGATTCAGCAATTACTAAAAAAAACCAAGCCAGGTTAATACTGTACAATCCCGGGTGGAAGCAGGAATTCTTCGTAGACGGAACGCTCGTTGGGATTAAATAAATGAGCATGATCTAGGTGACTTCCCTCATATCGCTTTGGATTATCTTCGAGAGCTCACTGTAGGGGTATACCAAGTTAACCTTATCTTTCAGGATAAGTTACAACGAGATGAAGAAGAATTCTATACAGATTCTCTTAATAATGAACCTAGTTTTACAAGAATTAGACATTTTTAACGCTTTCGCAATGCGACAAAACATCAATTATGGATTGTTTACAACCCCACCGAAACTCAACAAGCCGATGGGAATGTGGAGGATTTAATTATTGGTTACTACTGTACGGGCCCGAACTCTTGGAATATGTGCGCACATTGCTAGTGTTTTGTGGTTTTTAGGGTATACGCGTTATGAAAATGATGTTCACTATTCATAATCAACTTTGTTGGATAAAATATTGGACGCAGTTTATAGAGCTGAACAACATGATCCAAACATTGCAAATAATAACAATGCGATGGAAGTGGATACTGATTAGGTTTGAAAAAGAGCCCTATGGCCTATTGTTGTAATTACTTGTTTGTCGTTAATAAATAATTTCGTTAAACTCTTGCAAATCATATTAGTAGTAAGGGGGCACTTGACGCCATCTTGGATTTTGACGTCACAAGCCCGCCCACGTGGGAGGTCGGTTTTTCCACCCTTATTTTTGCACGCTCACGTGTGAGCCCTGATTTTCAACCCTTATTTTTTACACGCTTACGTGCGAGACCGGATTTTCCACCCTTATTTTTGCACGTCCACGTGTGAGACCGTGTTTTCAACCCTTATTTTTGCACATCCACGTGTGAGACCGGATTTTCAACCCTTATTTTTTACACACTCACGTGTGAGACAGGATTTTCCACCCTTATTTTTACACGCTTACGTGTAGGACGTATTTTTCCACCCTTATTTTTGCACATCCACGTGTGAGACCGCATTTTCAACCCTATTTTTACACACCCACGTGTGAGACCGTATTTTCAACCCTAATTATATCGCTTACGTGAAGGACTGTATTACCTTATTTTTATGATTTCTTTTGGGGGGGAGCCTTATGGCTGTATTAAGGACCTTTTGACACCTAGGACTTTTGCTAACGGTAGGACAGGGGTTGGGGTATGGGCTTAGAACTGTATTTAGGGTTGGAGCTTAGGGTGGGGCTGGTCTAGGGTTAATCTTAGGGTTATTTGGTGGTATTAAGGCCCTTCTGGTTGTAACCCTGGAGGTCAGGCAATTGTGCTCAAACTGTGTCTTGTAAGATATGCTCTCTCTCTCTCTCTCTCTCGTTCTCTCGTTCTCTCTCTCTCGTTCTCTCTCGTTCTCTCTCGTTCTCTCTCGTTCTCTCTCGTTCTCTCTCGTTCTCTCTCGTTCTCTCTCTTCTCTCGTTCTCTCTCGTTCTCTCTCGTTCTCTCTCGTTCTCTCGTTCTCTCTCTTTCTCTCGTTCTCTCTCGTTCTCTCTCGTTCTCTCTCGTTCTCTCTCGTTCTCTCTCGTTCTCTCTCGTTCTCTCTCGTTCTCTCTCGTTCTCTCTCGTTCTCTCTCGTTCTCTCTCGTTCTCTCTCGTTCTCTCTCGTTCTCTCTCGTTCTCTCTCGTTCTCTCTCGTCTCTCTCGTTCTCTCTCGTTCTCTCTCGTTCTCTCTCGTTCTCTCGTTCTCTCTCGTTCTCTCTCGTTCTCTCTCGTTCTCTCTCGTTCTCTCTCGTTCTCTCTCGTTCTCTCTCGTTCTCTCTCGTTCTCTCTCGTTCTCTCTCGTTCTCTCTCGTTCTCTCTCGTTCTCTCTCGTTCTCTCTCGTTCTCTCTCGTTCTCTCTCGTTCTCTCTCGTTCTCTCTCGTTCTCTCTCGTTCTCTCTCGTTCTCTCTCGTTCTCTCTCGTTCTCTCTCGTTCTCTCTCGTTCTCTCTCGTTCTCTCTCTCGTTCTCTCTCGTTCTCTCTCGTTCTCTCTCTCTCGTTCTCTCTCTCTCGTTCTCTCTCGTTCTCTCTCGTTCTCTCTCGTTCTCTCTCGTTCTCTCTCGTTCTCTCTCGTTCTCTCTCATTCTCTCGCTTCACATAAGCACGGACACTCAATACTCAAACACACAAAACAAAAAACACAAAAACGAATCAAGGTTAGGAACTGGAGTAAATAAAATAATTCTACTATTTTATCTGTTTTATTCTTTATATCCAAATGGAAGAGTATCAAAATTTTCTATTCTACGTCGCTTAGAGTAACTTATCCTATACTGCTTAGATTCAGGTCTACTTATCACATTATAACAACTATCTCTAACAATTTTTCTGTCATTGTATACAAACAAAGAGTCTTTACTATTACTAAGTACCATATCTTTCATCGCATCAAAGTTTATAACGCGCGAGTTCTTATAGTTTAAGGTAATGCCCTTGACTTTACACACGGATTTAATTGTTTTGTCACAGGTAGAAAACACATTATAACTATAGTTTTTAGGTCCGGCACTAACAAATTCGGCTATATAGCTCCCATCACCGTGCGTCTCCAGCTCGTCGGTCATTTGGCCAAGGAAATCCCCACATGCTGGGTTCCAGTCGCCGGGTTTTGCGACAAATATCACGCTGTCTGTGTCGTAATACAGAACACGTCGGTCTAGTTTCTCTAAGTAACTGTATAG
Organism: Vesta saturnalis; assembly: GCA_036346205.1. Lineage (NCBI taxonomy): Eukaryota > Metazoa > Arthropoda > Insecta > Coleoptera > Lampyridae > Vesta > Vesta saturnalis. Next base: position 2,118,330 of record JARFJB010002176.1, on the reverse strand, counting down.
CTCTAAACGGGCATGAGCTGTCGTGTATGCGGCTATGGATACATTAATTGTTTTTTGTGATTCACCCTCTCCCTCCGGTCTATCCCAATTCACCATCACAACGTTATCGTTAATAGGTATTATGGATTGTACCTGAACCAATGGATCGGTAAACAATTTGAAAAAGTCCTTTGGTTCAGATACAATACTGCACTGGTTAAATTCTCGCGTTGACCAAACTTACCCCAAAAGAATTCAGCATAAGTTTGGCTAGGTACCTTAAACCGGGGTTTTCTTAATATTATTAGCGTCTAACTGAATCCCTCTTTCTCATAATACTCTGTCACGTACTGAGTTTTCTCGATTTCTGACGCGCAGTGGCTAGGCCACCCTGAACATTCCTGTTTTAGTTTCAGGAAATTATCTATGTAACCGCTAAATAACCCACCCTGTTTAGTTGCTCTGTCATACGTGGTTACCTCGTATTCCCAAATTTCGAAAACATTTAAAACTTTATAGTTTTTAGAGATAGCCTTACGAAGTTCGTCAGCTACAAACGTTCCAACGAAACTGCGCTCGGCTTCACTATGTCCACACAGCCCCTGATTTAATTCAACGCCGCACGTCTTACACAACACAAACATCAGTTTGCCGTGCATTTTTAAAGGTAGAACAGGATGGTAGAGATTAGAGGGCGGTAGTACTCTGTATTTAACTAAACCCTCCACAGTGTCTAATGAAATGTTCTTACAATCTAGCCCTACATGAATTTTTGGATGACCTATAGGATATTTACAGTATTTATTTACAAATGGGTATAATGAGCACACGTCATAATACATTATTTTCTCAGTAGTACCGTCACATTCGTGATAAAGCTTACTAGCATTAGTGCGGCCTCCGTAAAACGCGTCACGTGGGTTTAAGGGCTCGTCATCTTGATGACCTAAACCTCGAATAAACGTTCTCAATTCGTCGTTAACGAGTATTTGTTTTTTAAAATCGCATTCGCGCATCTCGACTAAATTATACCCGCGCTCGCGTATAAATAGGGACCGCGCCACCGTGTTCTCATTCCGTGCAAGCATAGAGGTACTTACACCCAGTTTAGGGTCCATGTTGGCCTGATTGGGGAAACATTCCTCGCACCCGTGCCAGTAACAGCCAAGAAATTCAAAAACGGTATTTGACTCGGCGCAATACCCGTCAACCTTAATACCTTCAGGTATTCTAAACTCGCGAGATTTTCCTGCGTGTTGTATGGTTACTTGCTGAGAATGCTCCACCCAACGTAACCACCGGATCGCGATTTTGGATTGGTTGTCGGCACGTCTATAACCGCCTTTCGGAATGAGCCCTATTGTATTTTCTTTGAGGAAACGTCTGCGAAACACCCTGTTGCAAGCGCTAGCAATAGTGGTCGCCTCCTCGAACGGATCGACTTTATTCTGACTCGTGAAGGTGGACCAGAAGCTAATGCAACCTTTAACGAGGATCTTAACATCCATCAGGCAGTATTTCACAATCTCCTCACTCATCTTAAAAACATAATTACTCTGGGCCGTGTGCCAGTCTAAGAGTTTTTGTCGATCACCCGCTGACATCTGATCTGCACAATAATATTCCAGTGCTGGCAAAGGACCCTCGTAATTCTGGTTCACGGATGAGTTGAACAGATATGGAAATAACCCTTGGACTCGGGGAAATTGAAGGTTTTCGGAAATGCCGAGAGCGGTGACGGTATGAAATTAAGAGAGTCAATGAATCTAATATCGTCACATTGAATGGAAATTAGCTTTAACCCGTTGCAGATGACATTAGGTCTCCACTGATTATTCTTAGTCAGCATGCATCTAAGCACAAAACACCCATCGTACCCCTTCATGTTATGCGCAATGCATGTAACTTTAAACTTTCTTGCTCGCTCGGCAACATATGACAGAAACGAATCAACAGGGTTTTCCCTGAAAATGTGCACTCTTTTACTACATATTGAACATCCCTCATCTAAATTGTCAACGTGTTTGATACAGACAGAGCAAACATTCGCGGCCACGCATAGATTGGGCTCATGCAGAAACCTATCATTCGTACCCTCACACACTTTTTCTTGCATACACTCCAAATCGTAAAAGATAAACATAGATGGTTTACCATTAGTACTGTCACGTCGAGGCTTGTTAACGGCCATGTAGCAAAGATGACCGATAGGTTTCTCGCTCTGGCACGTGGGGCAGTAGCTGTATCCGCATCTATGCTTACCTTTTACTTCATGGGTTTTAAGACATTTTAAGCATCTGCGCAGTTTTTCACATATTTTAGCGTCCTTGTGGTTTTTAAGACAATCCTGTCCGTAAAAAAATCTCCTGCAATCATTACAAGTAATTTTTAGGTTTTCAATAGAACAAGGTGGTTTCTGATGACACGCTGGGCACTGGTACATACATTTCATATGTTTCCTTTTGTCATTACAACGTTTTCTACATTGTTCACAGTAATAACTGCAAGTAAATGCTGATGTGAGACTGGTAATAACGTTATAGTGTTCGTCTTCTAATATTAAATTTAAAGCTACTCTACCCTGTTCCCTAGGACCCTCAAAATAAACCGAATCACCTATACGCGAATTATAAACTACAATGGTATATGAATCTAAATGATTTTGGAATGCCTGAATATGCTCGTAACTACCACCCTGGCTAAGATCTACCCCGCTGTCCTGGCAAAGCTGTATAGCTCGTTCTTGGAGTAATGGATAACCCAATACCAGGCTACTTCGCAGTGTATCGTTATTTCTAAACGCAATAGCAATGACTAGCGCGCGAGCTAAACAATTATTTTCGTTAATTGTCGATGGTACAACAATAAACCCCTTGGTTTTCGCTTTACAGAAATCTGCAAATTTTAACCCTGTCAAGTTTTTGCGTCCATAGCCTACAGGCACAACCACTCTATCAACGTTTAAAGCTAACAAGTCACTTGAGAAAAACTAGCGTTACTCTGCATTACCTTTTCCAGCAGCGACATTATCACTTTCACCGACAACTGGTCCACTCTTCTGAACGACAAGCCAACTGGTTTATCGGGAAGTTCGGGTTCCTTAGTGTTATCCTACACGGTCTGAAGGAGCCGCATCCTTTACAATATATGAGTACAGTTCTTGAAATGCATTCTGTAAATATGTGTATTAGATAAATTTTTAGTAAAATGGTATATTTTTACCTGTAGCCACGTTAGGGGATTATCCTTGCACGTATCGTCATTGAAGTTAAACCGTAGCGTTTTACATGTGGTATTGAATTTTTTAATAAACTTACTATTTGATTCCCCAATTATATTAATATGGTTGAACCTTGAGGGTGGCCCGGCCTGTTGCTGGGAACCTGAGCCCGATTGGTTCTGCTGTAATGTGCTCGTTCAGTAATACAATAAAAATTAAAAAAAAAGACATACCGTTATCAAATCCTCCACAGCGGAAGTTTCCATATTCTCATCAAACACCTCCTCTAGATTTATCTGAGCAGGTCTATAAAAAATAATAATTAAAAATCTTTAAAATAAAAACAAAATATATACTTACATTCCACCCGCTTGTTGTACAGCTTCAACAAAATCATTATAAACATCTATCGAATCGATAGTGTCATTTTCACACAACATTTTATAAGTGATGATATTATACGCGTTTTTCAAACCCTCGTCGGTTAACACACCAGCACTGAATAATCTCAAAATATGATTAACTGAGAAAGATTCCATAGCTAGGCTCTTCAAAAACAGAACTAAATTAACTAAACCAAGCGTACGCTTTTATAGTATTTTACAGGGTCAAAGGTCAAATTAAGCCATTAAAATTCACAAGGATAACTTCACGGTAGTCTTCAAAACTTATGACTAATTAACTTCAAGGCCAACTTGTTGCTCATAGGTCTCCCTCAATGTAGAATAAGTATGCTGTTGTAAAGTAAGTTTCATAACTAGCTTCAAGGCTAACTTCAAAATGGACTTACAGCCGACTTCAAGGTCGCCTTCAAAACCAATGACTAGCTCAAAGGCTAACCCCAACGCCAACTTGTTTCTCAAAGTAAAATAAGTATGATATTTTATCCTCGAATGACCTGAAGGTAAAGTTAGGTAATAACAGTTTGTACCAGAAAATCATCCTTAATGAAAATGTAATAACCTTATTTTTATTTTACCTAAGCGTTTATTCATTACGGTGTAAAACATTTATTGTTAAACTAGATCAGTCGTTTAACTTCATTGGAAAAACAATTTTAACTATACTCATATAAATTCTGAAATATAACAATAAAAAATGTATTTAAAGATTACTATCAAAAGCCTATTCTGACCGGTGTGATTCTCATAATTACGTTTTAAATCAGAGGTGTTAATCATCTTGTTAATATCAAGGGCGTTGCTTTCTTTTAATTGTATGATGCATTTACAGAAGTCCACTAGATAAACATTTCGAAATACTACCTCGGTGTGTTTTCATGACCTTGCATTTAGGAACAGCTGATAATTCCATTAAAATAAAGCGTTTATAACTTTACATGAGCTCGAGTTAAATAAAATGCAGTACAATGATTATATAAACCTTGTGAAGGTCATTATTACTTCGTGTATAAGTTGAAAGTTTATGCAAGTAGAAGGTTAAAACCAGTGATTAAAAGGAAGTGTAAAAAACATTTTAAAGCTAATTCGTTTATAATAAAATTCTTATTACAAATTACATTTAAAACAACCATCCATATCAGAATTATAGTATTAGGTAAACATTAATATCTGTTAATAATGGTACTGAAAAAGTTTGTATAAACTCCGTTAAAATTACATATATAACACGCTCAATACTGTTTCTCAAGGTAAAATAAGTATGCTATTGTAATCTCGTATCAATGTATTAATTGAAATATTTTTAATAAATTTTTCTTAGTATGATGAATGCATGTAAACTCAAATATACATTTTTATGGTCTGCGGTGTCATTGAAAAGACCTAATCACTAATTCAAGGCCCGAGCTGACGCAACAAGAAAAATGATCTACAAGATAACCCTAACTCGTTGATAATGCCATCAAATGAAGTGTTAATAAGTTGATATGAGCTCGAGTTAAATAAAATGCAGTACAATGATTATATAAATCCCATGAAGGTCATTATTACCTCGTGTATAAGTTGAAAGTTTATGCATGTAGAAGGTTAAAACCGGTGATTAAAAGGAGGTGTAAAAAAACAATTTAAAGCTAATTCGTTTTATAATAAAATTCTTATTACAAATTACATTTAAAACAACCATCCATATCAGAATTATAGTATTAGGTAGATATTAATACTTGTTAATAATGACACTGAAAAAGTTTGTATAAATTCCATTAAAATTGCATGTATAACACGCTCAATACTGTTTCTCAAGGTAAAATAAGTATGCTATTGTAATCTCTTATTAATGTATTAATTGAAATATTTTTAATAAATTTTTTCTTAGCATGATGAATGCATGTAAACTCAAATATACATTTTTTATGGTCTGCGGTATCATTGAAAAGACCTAATTACTAATTCAATGCTCCGAGCTGACGCAACAAGAAAAATGATCTACAAGATAACCCTAACTCTAAATACAGCTCCAGCTCTGGCCCTAAACACAACACCAACCTCTAGCCCCGCTCTAAGCCATGCCGAGCCCCAGTTCAACCCCTAGTCCTAAATACCACCCTCACGTTAGCAAAAGCCCTGGCTGTCAAAAGGTCCTTAATACAGCCATAAGGCTCCCCCCAAAAGAAATAATAAAAATAAGGATAATATGGTCCCTCATGTAATCGAGTAAAAATAATTAGGGTTGAAAACACGGTCTCACACGTGGACGTACAAAAATAAGGGTGGAAAATCCGGTCTCGCACGTACGCGTGTAAAAATAAGGGTGGAAAATGCGGTCTCACACGTGGATGTGCAAAAATAAGGGTGGAAAAATACGTCCTACACGTAAGCGTGTAAAAATAAGGGTGGAAAATCCTGTCTCACACGTGAGTGTGTAAAAAATAAGGGTTGAAAATCCGGTCTCACACGTGGATGTGCAAAAATAAGGGTTGAAAACACGGTCTCACACGTGGACGTGCAAAAATAAGGGTGGAAAATCCGGTCTCGCACGTACGCGGGTAAAAATAGGGGTGAAAAATCCGGTCTCGCACGTAAGCGTGTAAAAAATAAGGGTTGAAAATCAGGGCTCACACGTGAGCGTGCAAAAATAAGGGTGGAAAAACCGACCTCCCACGTGGGCGGGCTTGTGACGTCAAAATCCAAGATGGCGTCAAGTGCCCCCTTACTACTCATATTTAAAAGTAGCACAGCCAAATCCACTGAAAGCCATCTGCCATTTAAATGGTGCGGGGTCCTTTGGTATCATAAAAACAAAATCATCAAAAAAATTCCAAAACCTGAACCTTTCAACTCTCGAGGCATCTATACCACTTTAATATAATAATAACTAAGTATAGTAAACTTTCGATTATCCGCGGGCGGTTTATTCGCTTTGCGGATTATCCGCGGAGTCCGCGGTAAAAAAATTTACATTCAAAAAAAGAAAAACTACATTAAAGTAAATAAAGTTTCAAACTAGATTGAAAATACGGCATTAATGCGATGTCATACGTTTTCTAAATATATACTGTAACAGAATATTACAAGAGTAAACTGCAATATGTACTGTATACCAGGGCTACGTATTTCTTGCTTAAAACATCTACAATGCGACCGGCAGTGCCGTGAGGTTATTTATAGAGCACGCACCAGTTAGGGTACGTACGTTCTTTTATTGTAATATAAACAGATTTAATACACTTTTGTGTTGTTTTTTAGTACCTTCAGTCATTTTTTTGCCACTACCGTCTATTTTGCATCTACTACGGCGATTTTTCGGATTATCCGCAAAATTCGATTATCCGCGGAGTCCGCGCCGGCCAACTCCGCGGATAATCAGGAGCTTACTGTATATGTTTTTTACATTATATCTAAGTAGGTATATCATACCTAATTTAAGCATTTTGAATAAAGTGTTCATTTATTGGTTCAGTCTGGTTACTGTTCATTTACTAGATTTCAGGGTATTTCCCAACAACTTATTTTTATTAAACACAACAAACCGAAACATGATATTTTTATTTATTAGAATAAACTGTTTGTAACTTGGCTTGAATATAATTTTTTTGCAATCTAGTATACTGCTTTGAAAAACTTTTACTGCCATACAAAGTAAAACATGTCCATAATTTTTCATTCACTGGGCGATCTACCCTAAATAATTTTTCGAATTTTACGAAAATCCGGAAATACGCCACTATTTGAGTAATTATTCATAATTAAAGTTAGTTTAGCAAGTTCATTTACTCATCATGTATTAACTTTAACAAGCATCCCGCCACATCCGCAAAATTTTGTATGTTTTAAATTGTATACGTTAATTACTTCATATTCTGTCACTTCAAAAAGAATAATTATGTGTTGTTATGAATGTGAAAGCTATCACGCTTATATACTAAAATTTTTCAGTTTTTAAATATTTTTGTATTGTTTAATGTTCTCATAGCTATAAACAGCTTATTTACGTACAAAATAGTGAATGTTATTTATATATTTTATATTAGAAACTGTTTATAAAAATATATTATAAAAAAATAAGAATGTATAATTTTGATAACATTAAACAATAGGAAAATATATAAACATTGAAACATTTTGATTGTTTAAAGTGTTTTTTAGGTCAAAAACTATACCGCGAAGGTAGTCAGCAATAACATTTCCTAAAACCCATTACCCCTTTCAAACTTAATTACTTCAAGTAAGCGAAGAGAATTAGAGCTACCTAAAATTAAATTAATTGGTTGTCATTCATTTTTCGAGTACAATGTTACATAAATTGCAATAATAATACGTTTCATGCACATGCAACAATTCATTTTTAAATTAATCGTAATTTACCAAAAATATGTGCCTTAGATAAATTATAGTGTTTCTTGAAGTGCTGGGTGGTCTACGCATTATTTTTTTCCTGAAAATGTGTTCATTAATTTGATAAATTTAAAAAATATTTAAAACCCTTTGTATTTTAATTTCTGAATTATATTATTCATATATAAATAATATTTTACAATTACCTTGTACATTAAGTATATAAACGACCTTGGTCTGTTATGATTTATTACCTTTTGTTTCTTTTTCGAAGATACTCAATTTCAAAGAACTAATCTATTAATTTAGCAGCTTAATTATGAGTAGTTAACCTATAAAAGAGAAACAAATTAGCAACATAAAACAATAAGAAACCTCATAGATGAAATGCATATAATAACAGCTATTATATAATTCCATAAAATCTTTAAGGCGGTGGCAACATTCAAGTTGGTTTATGGAATGCGTCGTCCTACGATAGAAGTATCTCCATGGTCAAATCGATCTCGCTCGCAACTTTCACCATATTTTAGGCCTCTTCAAAATTATATACTCTGTATGTTAAATAACTATTGCATTCTTGTTATTACCAGTGGGTGTTATTGTAATATATGTAACATATGTAAGGAAAATCAACTACATTTTTATAAATAAAATTTAGGTCGCTTATTGTAACCTTGTCCTCAGTTGTATTATACCTTTTTGACAATACCTTTCACGTTCGTATTTATGTTATAATGAGTATTATTATCGAAATAAGATATGGTATTTTAGAATCCATTATGTACTAATACTGTTATTATATTTTGAATTTGTAACATGACACAATGTTTTGGAATTTTATTATAGGTTATATTTAGTAATTTCATATTTCGAGTTCAATTTAGTTGTTTTAACAGCAGTTCTTTGTAATAAATTGCACAAATTTAAACCATAAAGTTGAGTTTGCGTTTCGCCATTTTTTATACTAATCAGTTAAGAAATTATTAATTTTTACACAAAATGATTAATAGATATAACAAAAATACCTTGTAAGCTTATGACAGGTTCTACCGACGTTGAAGATGCATAAGGTGCTTGTGTACTCATTTGGTTGACAGAAAAAAGTTGGTATTTAAAATTATATTAAACTATTCCCAAGTGCTACGTAAACATGTTTTGTAGATATAGTGTTACAATGCATATCAAAAGCAGTCTTACAAAAGCTTCACTTCTAAATCAAACATTCCGGCAAAGGGAATCATTTTCGTTTATATGCAAATCATTAGAAATGAATGCAGGTCCGGCATTGTCAGAAATCAAAAACTTCAATTTAACTTCTATTACATTTTTAAAACAACTTTATATACTATAGATGTTACATACTCAAGTTTGAATGCATTTATACGTACCTACACATACAGGGTGGATACTCTAAGTGGAATAAATTTTGTAACTCAAAGAGGTGAAGTCCGGGAGAAAAATCATGATACGCATTATTTATAATTGTTTCCAGCCCTCAATCTGGGGGTTACAGTTTCTCCATATATCCACCCCGAGGGTGAAGCCACTTCCCTAACTTTTTTTTTCATATGTAGGGTAGGTCAAGTGATACACCGTGTGAAAGCTTGTATTAAGAGGAATACAACGCAGTATTTATTCTCTCAAAATTTTAAACATTATTTTGTTGAATAAAAAAATTAAAATCAAAAATAATAAAAAAAATAAACGCACTCTCTTAGCAAAGGAAGTTTCATTTGAGAACTGCGATTTAACGACTTCTCTGCAAAAAAATCTTTTCTTATGGGGTACAATCATAACTTTAAAGATGTTCAAATGGTGTCTACTTGTTTCTTGAGATAGACCCAATCGGTGATAAAAACCATTTCTCACGTTTTAAAACATGTCTTGTGGAATATTTCTGATTTCTGCAGTAATTCTGTCCCTCAGATCCTGAAGGTCGGTCGGTAATGTAACATAACCTTACTCTCCAAATATCCCCATAAAAAAAGTCAAGGGGATAAGATCAGGGGATCCTGGTGGCCATTCAAGTCCACCTCTTCCACCAATCCATCTATATGGAAAAATTTTATTTAAATAGTTCCGTACTGGCAATGCATAGTGCGGTGGAGCCCCATCTTGCTGAAACCAAATTCACTCATTCAAGTCATTTGGATTGTTATTTGGAAATAGACCCCTTAAATTTGGGAGCATGTCATCCGTGAGCATAGAAAGATATAACTGCCCACCCAGATTCATTCAAAGAGAAAGTACATTCATCCGAAAAGAGAATCAATTCAAACTGTATGTGACCATAGTCAATGAAGTTCACAAAACTCAATTCGTCGGTCTGGATCTTCATCAGTCAATTCTTGTAGTATTTGCATCTTGTAAGGGTGCATCTTTTCAGTTTTTAAAACCTTTAAAACAGTTCTATGACTGACCTCATTATTGCGCGCTAATTGCCGTGCCGAAATGATGGGGTTTTCTTGAATAGCCACCAAAACGCTTAGGTTTGTATTTTCGCCAACTGCCTCTCTTTCACCTTTCTATTTTGCTAATTGTCTTGAGAAAGCCGCGGTAAATCGGGATGATTTGCTTGAAATAATTCAGCTACCTCAGCTTGAGCGCGACTTCGGTCATCATATCCGATCATCATTAATATCTCAATGCGAAGGCCTTCCGTTAAATAAGTCATGCTAAATAATTTACTACGATGTGAACATGTGAAAACTACACTAGAGGAGTTATTTACTTATTTACTATAAACGAGCAAAGAAAAATACAAGGAACAGACAATATTGTAATTTACTAATGTGGCCGCTAACAAAGCGAGCAGGTAACTAAAATCGAGACTAAAACACAGAAGATTAAGAGCGTTTTTCATCAACGATAAGACCTGGCTTGCTGAGAGATAATAAGTGCATGTTATCAATAAGGCACATTTTTGTCTAAAGACCATTCAAGCATTGTCGAAATTAAAAAGCATTTAGTGAGTGTGAGAAACACAGAAGATAAAGATCGGGATTGTTGCTATAATAAATGCATGTGTAACAACCCATTTTGAGTTGTATTAATTATACCGTAATTTAATGTCTCTCGTTCATTCAGTTGTAAACATAAGAAAAATTTATTTATTAATGATTTGTAGCTATGAGGTAGGCAACTTAATTTGCATTTTGGTGTAACTTAAGTGCATATCTTCTTAAGTGTATATACTTCTTAATGGTTTATACTCCCACCTTAAATTATTGTTCTGCCCAATACGTTCGCCCAACGCGTCATCATTGACTTAATTCTTTGCGCAAATTTTTCGCGCACGACTACATCGTCTAATTTCAAAGCATCCATTTTTTTCACTTCCTGATGACTGTTGTGTGTGCAGGAAGCATTTTTTGGGTTTTCCACCTAAATTTTAGTGTAAAGTGCCATTGATTTGATGGTAAGATATTTTAACGCATTATATTAAAAATTAAAACATTTGCTCTTTTCAGGCACTTTTTACTTTCACTTTAACTTTTACTTTTTTACTTTTACATTTAATTTTATTGCTTTGGATTGCACAATTAATGCCACTGTTACGTACGCTTTCATTTTATGATTGCAATTTTTGGATTCAAAACTTCAAGATAATCCAATAAATATTGGTTTATTAAATTTCAAGAAGACAAATTTATAAAAAATAAAATTCCATTCATGGGTGTGATTTACTACGTAAAGCATTATTACAAGATATTGAGCAATATTTATGCAAAGATGGCATCGCCTTGGTTGAAATTTCCCTAATCGTTTAGATACCAGAGGTTATTAAAAAATTTGTATGCAAAAATTTTACAAACAGGTGTTTACGTGATGATTTTTTAGTAATTTAAGGCTAGTTTTAAGATATATTTTATTTAACCCTATCATTAACTGTTAATAAACACAGTTGTATATTTTTTATTTTTTTACATTTTGATAAAATTTTTATTGTACAACTCGGTTTAGTTATTCCGAGCATAATTAAAAAATTACTTGGCGTCCGAGATCATTTTTATTAGTGTTACATTGCAATTTTTTTATATTGATGTTCAGTGGAAGTAAGCTAGCAGATTTTGTGGTAATCAAGCAAATCAAAAGACTATATTAATTTACCGACTGGGACAAAGGTATTATTTGTGATGAATGGTTAGTATCTCCAGTTAGTTTAACGATTTGTGTTTTTGGAGAACTTTTTACTCTTATTACTTTATAATATTATTTAAAACACTTTTTATATTTTAAACGATTACCATTTATACCAGTTCGACCACTTTTTTATACATGTTATTACTACGGTACATTTTTACCTACCGACATTTTCATTTTCGAAATTAAATACCATTCAGCCAGTTCATTTAGGTTTTTTCACTTTATTTTTCAAATGCCCGAGAAAATGAATACAGTGTTTTATTCCTCTTAATACAAGCTTTCACACGGTGTATGGATTTGACCTACCCTTACATTTGGAAAAAAAAAGTTAGGTGTGGCTTCACCCCCGGGGGTGGATATATGGAGCAACTGTAACCCCCAGACTAAGGGCTGGAAACAATTATAAAGAGTGCCTATCATGATTTTTCTCCCGGACTTCACCCCTTTAAGTTACAGAATTTATTCCACTTAGATTATCCACCCTGTATGGATTTAGAAACACATATACGTATACTATGCATTTTAAAGGTTTTACTTCGTAATCAACCAATTCGGCGAAGGGAATCACTTTTATTTACAAAAAAATATTTGTAAATGAAAGCAAAATATTACATACATAAGTTTGATTCCGTTTATATTTACATTACGGCGAAGCGAATCAGTTTTATTTATTAAAAAATTCATTGGGAAGGAATGTAGGTATGACATTTTCAGGAATCAAAAACTTCTATTTAATTTTTATTACATTTTTAAAACATTTTTTTACATAGATATTACATACTCAAGTTTGAATCATACACATAAGTATTTAGATACACATATACGAATACATTTTAAAAGTTTCACTTCTGAATCAACTAATTCGACAAAGGGAATCACTTTTATTTACAAAAAAAAACCTTCGAAATGAATGCAGGTTCGACATTTCAAAATATTACAATCCGTAAAGTAAAGATTGGTAGTACTGAAAATTTTTCTTGAAATACAAAAAAAACAGATTTTTTTAAAACAATTTAAAATTAACATGTTATATAATAAAATACTTATCTTTTTTTGGGTTTTTTAATAGTGTATTTAAATTATACAATCTAAACGTTTCGATAACACTTACAGTTATCTTCGTCAGTAGTAATATTTGTAAAAATTGTTAAAGGTGTTGTAAACAATTTTGTCAAAGTTGAAAAATTAAAACATAAACATCAGCCTGCTTTCAATGCAACAGTTTGAGAAACGTATAAAGCCAACTTATAAAAATTAAATTTCAAATTTTAGTAAGAATAACTATTAATTTTTCAACTTTGACAAAATTGTTTACAACATCTTTAACAATTTTTACAAATATTACTACTGACGAAGATAACTGTAAGTGTTATCGAAACGTTTAGATTGTATAATTTAAATACACCATTAAAAAACCCAAAAAAGATAAGTATTTTATTATGAGTGTTAATGGTGAAAGTTTAAATTTTCATATAACATGTTATATGATTGTATAATTAAATCATTTGGTAACCTTATTGATAAATAAAAAAATAAAATAAAAAAAAATAACATAGAAAAAAAAATATAATCGGCTTGATCAATCTTACCCGCCCAAAGGGGCGAGTTTGATACCCTCTTTAAAATTACATTAAACTGCGTCCATGACCAAAACATGTCAATTTAGCCCCATTTTGAATTTGACCAGACAGATTTTTCAATATAGCGGATTTTGTCGACAGGCGGGTGAGATAATATAAAAACACTTTTAGATTAGGTACTGCGTTATATTTTTATTTTTAAATTTTCACCTTTATTTATGTTTATACATATATTATAATAGGTAATATGATACAATATATCTTAGAGTTCCTTAACATCAACTGCAGCAGGAAATTCATATTCTTTATCATTTAGCTCAGTAGGATTTGGCAAGACCCCCATTATGTCAGAGTAGGAAATAGTGCTGAGATCATTCTCCAAAAATTTAAATTTACTCTTTTCCGGATTGCTAGACTTGAAACTAACGATATCGCTGTCTTGTGCTTCGGTATTTCTCGTGTTTACGCTTTTCCCTGGTATAATATTAAGTCTTTGTGTTTTGTGTCTAACTCTTTCCGCGTTCCCATTATTACCAAATCCTTTATCTCGTAATAGGTCACATAATGAATCATTGACTTCCTGCTCTCAGTCAGTAGGATTTAAATCTGGAATTTTATTTAAAACTTTTTGACGGTTCATTGAAAATATACCAGCTGCATAAACACCATTAATTACACTTCTTTTCACACCAGACTCCTGATCTCCAGGTTTGTCCTTACTTTGAGACTGTATTGTGTCCATTTTCTCCATTGAAGCTTTCAATAGTGACTGAAATACGTCCTTTGGAATTCCAGAAGCGTAGTGGTTTCTTAGTTTGTAAGTTGACAGTATATTTCGCCATGCCACCTTAAACGGCTTAAAAATTCCACATCGAGTGGTTTACAAATGTGTGTGGAATGTGTGGAAGCAGACGAATAATATATCGTTTTGTTCACATTGTGCCAGAACAATGATCATTAAAATGAAAAGCCAGATTATCGCCGATTAATACTTTTCTGCCTTCCAATCCTTTAGCATGTGGAAGAAATCTTCAAACGTTACAGCGTCCACCCAACCATGGGAAATTCTATGGAATCGGTAACCTTGCGAATAACAAGGTTTGGTGCAACATGGATATCCGTTAATGCCACCTTCTTTCCATGTGTTTGTTCACTTTTATATATTACATATGGTGGTAGGAGGGTGCCGTCGGCAGAACCGCACATCATTATACTCCTACAGCTCTTGGAATGATTGACAATATTCTCAGGATATTTGACCCCTCTTCTATAAACCCCTGGATCGCCACCAACATTGGCTTCATCAAAATTAAATAAATTACTGAAAGGAACATTGTTTAACGTTTCTTCCAGATTATTAAAATAAACTGTCAGTGTTTCTTTAAAGACTTATGCTCGAGCATTTTTGATGTTACGAGATATACGTTGTGAGGCTTCATCCTTATGGCGATTCAATAAGCTTAGAGCCCAATCCTTTCCAGGTAAATTTGAAAACTTATCTACATTTCTGCCCTTTCCATCAAGATACCTCTTTGCAAGCATATCTAAGAGTTCACGGGAAAACCCCAAATCTGCGCATTTTAAGGCTGAGTTAAGAATAGACCTTTCCTCCTAAGTCAATGAAAACAGGTTGGTCGCCAGTTTGTCTACAATGTTTTCCATGATATTTGTTGTATAAAGTGCCATATGGAATTTTGTATTGTTGAGGCGCTCGTACTTTCCTACCATCTAAAAGAAAAAAATTTAATAACGCAAAATTACATTTGGTTCCTAAAGCGCGAGGCGACTTTGATACCAAACTCGCCCTATCATATAAAAAATACCTTCGGGTACTAGAAGTTATTTAGCACAAACTTTTGTTTCGGAAAGGTAATGTCACGAAAATTGTGAAGATATGGTATACTTTGTGAAATATACGCAAGAGCGACGTAAAGCCTGTCCGGTAGAACTGAACGGGTATCGGATTAACAAGGAGGATTGTCAATATATGGTTCTATTGTGCTTGAAACCGCCTTAATGCTTTGCTGTCTCGTACTTATTGTACGTGACAAAGAAAGATGGATATATTATGAATAATGCCTCTATTTCTGCCGAACAAAAGCGTTTGCAACTTTCACACATAATGACAAGGCAATAAGAATCAGATGCAGGTAGAATAGAAATTCAATAGGTATAATAAAATGCCAGTGGTTCTCAACACTGCTTTAACATTACATTTAAAATTTATGGAAGAATGCAAGTTTTTATAATAAACATTTATAAAAGCCATTCATAATAATGAATATTCGATTAAGTATAGGTATGACGATGATCTTTTCCAAGATTTGGATGACTCAGGAAGTGATGAATCTGAAGCCGAATGACAATTATAATTTTTACATTTAATTATAAAAGTATATCTTTTAATTTAATTATATTACTAACTATAATAAAATGTATTTGTTATTGTTGTTAAAGTTTAGGAAAGGTGTCAATTGAAATTACTTATAGGTAATTAGTAATCATTATTATTTTTATTATACAAAAGTTGCATTTCTTCACAAATTATATAATTTAAAGCAGTTTAGAACACTGGCATTTTATTATACCTATTGAATTTATTTACTGCATCTATTCTTATTGCCTTGTTATTGTAAGTTGAACGTTTTTTGCAGAAATAGAGGCATTATATATATAATTAACCATTTTACTTTTCACGATCTATATAAGACAGCAAAGATTAGCGTTTCAAGTAATAGAACCATTATATTGAAACAATCCTCCTTGTTAATCACGAATAACGTCCGAATTTCAGATATCTTATTACTCGTGACAGTATCAGCTTTAGTCGTTTGAGGTTATCAACGTACTGGTCATTGCTTCTGGCGAGTACCTATGATTACCATTGTTTAAGAAATGTAACAGAAATTAAATGGAGTTTTTGGTTTCTGCAAGTGTCGAACCTGCATTCATTTCTAATGATTTTTTTAATAAATAAAAATGATTCTCGTCGCCATAATGTAAATATAAACGCAATCAAACTTCTGTGTGTAATATTTTGAAAATATCGAACTTGCATTCATTTCCAAAGTATTTTTTACAAATGAAAGCGATCTCTTCGCCAGAGTGGTAATTAAGAAGTCAAAATTTTTAAAATGCATCGTATAAACGCATTAAAACTTGAGTGTGTAATATCTATGATTAAAATTGTTTTGTACTACACACTCAAATTTGAATGCGTTTATACTTACCTACACACATGTATTTAGAATCATATATACGATATACTACGATGCATTTTAAAAAGTTTGACTTGTTAATCAACCATTGCGGTGAAGGGAATCACTTTTTTTTTATAAAAAATTGTAAATTAATGCAGCTTCGACATTATCATAATATTACATGTATAAGTTTGATTTTTATTTATTAAAAAATTAATTGGGAATGAATGCAGGTTTGGGATTTTCAGAAATCAAAAACTTCTATTTAATTTCTATTACATTCTTAAAACAATTTTAATCATAGATATTACACACTCTAGTGTGAATGCGTTTATACGATGCATTTTAAAAAGTTTGCCTTCTTAATCAACCACTCTGGCGAAGAGATCGCTTTTATTTGTAAAAAATACTTTGGAAATGAATGCAGGTTCGACATTTTCCAAATATTACATACATAAGTTTAATTGTGTTTATATTTTGATTACGGAGACGGAAATCAACTTTATTTATTAAAAGTTCATTGGAAATGAATGCAGGGTTCGGAAACTTCAATTTAATTTCTATTACACCCTTAAAACAATTTTAATCATAGATATTACACATTCAAGTTTGAATGCGTTTATACGATGCATTTTAAAAAGTTAACAGGTCAACCACTCTGGCGAAGAGATCGCTTTTATTTGTAAAATATACTTTGGAAATGAATGCAGGTTCGATATTTTCAAAATATTAGATACAGAAGTTTGATTGCGTTTATATTCACATTACGGCGAAGGGAATCATTTTTATTTATTAAAAAAGTCATTGGAAATGAATGCAGGTTCGACAATCGCAGAAACCAAAACTCCATTTAATTTCTATTACAGTTCTTAAACAATGATAATCATAGGTATTACATACTCAAGTTTGAATGCGTCTATACTTACCCACACACTACGTATTTAGAAACACATGTACACATACTACGATGCATTTTAAAAATTTTGACTTCTTAATCAACCATTTGCGGTGAAGGGAATCACTTTTTTTATAAAAAAGTAAATGAATGCAGCTTCGACATTTTTAAACTATTACACGCATAAGTTTGATTATGTTTATATTTACATTACGCCGAAGTGAATCATTTTTATTTATTAAAAATTCATTGGGAATGAACGCAGGTTTGAGAGTTTCAGGAATCAAAAACTACAATTTCATTTCTATTACATTTTTAAAACAATGTTATACATAGTTATTACACACTCAAGTTTGAATGCATTTATACTTACGTACACATATGTATTTAGAAAGACATATACGATATATTACGATGCATTTTAAAAAGTTTGACATCTTAATCAATCACTGCGGCGAAGGGAATCACTGCTATTTATAAAAAAATCTTTGGAAATGATTGCAGGTTGGATACTTTTAAAATATTACATCCATAAGCGTGCTTGCGTTTATACATATTTATATTACGGCGAAAGGAATCATTTTTATTTATTAAGAAAATCATTGAAAATGAATGCAGGTTCGACAATTTCAGAAATAAAAACTTCAATTTAATTTCTATTACATTTTTTAAACAATTTTGAGCATTAGTCAACCATTAGGGTGAAGGGAATCATTTTTTTTAATCCTTTGTAAATGAATACAGGTTCGATATTTTCAAAATTGATTGCATTAATATTATATTACGGCGAAGGGAATCGTTTTTATCTATTAAAAAAATCATTGGAAATGAATGCAGATTCGACAATTTTAGAAATCAAAAACTTTAATTTCTGTTACATTTTAAAACAATCATAGATATTACATACTCATGCGTTTATACTTACCTACATGCATGTATTTAGAAACGCATGTACTATATACTACGATGCATTTTAATAAAATTCACTTCTTAATCAACCATTGCGGCTAAGGGAATCACTTATATTTATTAAAAATTCTATGGAAATTAATGCAAACCGATATTTTCAAAACATTACATAAATACATCAGTTCTACATACATAAAGACAAAATTTACACCGATTGGGGCTTAAACCTTGATGGCGCAGTTGGTTAGCGCGGTACTCTAGCAAAGTAAAGGTCGTAGGTTCAAATCCTACTCGAGGTAAACTTTTTATTTATGTATTTAATAAAATTAATAATAATTTTTAACTACATAATTACCTTTGAACTTATTCGTTCATAACAAAAACTAATAATAATTTAATATTAGTCAAGTTGCTTTGGTATGTGTGAATCCTTGCGATATTGCAGGCTCGCATTCCATTAATATAAGTAATTTGATTGTAATCTCATTACATTTAGAATTTACATCAGTTCTACATACATGAAGACAAAATTTACATCGATTGGGGCTTAAACCTTGATGGCGCAGTTGGTTAGCGCGGTACTCTAGCAAAGTAAAGGTCGTAGGTTCAAATCCTACTCGAGGTAAACTTTTTATTTGTGTATTTAACAAAATTAATAATAATTTTTAATTACATAAATAAGTTTGATTGCGTTTATATTTACCTTACGGCGAAAGGAATCATTTTTATTTATCAAAAAATTAATTGCAAATGAATGCAGGTTCTTCGAGGTTTTCATTAATCAAAAATTTTAATTTAATTTCATTCAAATTTTTACAATTTTAGTCACAAGTATTACTTACAGGTGCTTGATTGCGTTTATATTTACCTACACACATGTAGTTAGATTCACATTTACGATATACTATGATGCATATATAAAAAGTTTCTTAATTTACCATTATGGCAAAGTGTTTTTATTTATAAAAAATTCTTTGGAAATTAATGCATTTTCGCCACAGGGGTTGTCGCGGGACCGGAAATGTGGGGGATACGTGGGTGTATTTTGATTGTTACGTATTTTTACAATTTTAATCATAAATCTCTTGCTCTTCAATATATAGTCGGAGGCTATTTTCGCCCGCGCCTTACAAGGTGCAAATAACGGTATCAAAATAAATGAACAAACTATTAATAATCTCTGCTATGCTGACGATACCGTTATAATTGCGGACAACCCAGAAGCACTGCAACAGCTAATGAACAGAATAGTGACTGAAGGAAGGCCAAAGTGATGGTCATAAACAGAAAGTCGATGACCCGAGTAAATATCACCTTATATGGAAAACTAATTGAACGCGTATCAAAGTTGAGATACCTTCGGTTGTTGGATAACTGTCGAATAGAACAGGTGAGAAAAACGTTTCTCAAAATGAAAAAACTCCTAACCAACACAAGTCTCAATATAAGGGTAAGATATCGCTTCTTTAAAGGTGCTATTATATGGAACTGAAACGTGGTCCCCCCTTAAAGTCAATACGATTAATGAACTGGAAGCGATTGAAATGTGGGTTTCAGGAGACTATTAAAAGTGCCCTGGGTTGCCCGTATGACCAACGCCGAGGTTTTGAGACGAACGGATGGAGAGAGGGAGCTGATGATTATAATGAAACAAAGGAAGGTCGCGTATCTAGGCCACACATTTCTTAACACAAAATATCTATTCATGAAGTTAATCATGGAAAGAAAAATTGAAGGGAAACATCAAGGATTGGACAAACCTAGATGCTCACACGCTATTTAGAGCCGCACAAAAGCGAGAAGATTTTGCTGTAATTGTCGCCAACATCCATTAAGGATATGGTACTTTAAGAAGAGCAAAGACATCTGTGAAGTGTGGCCGTGTGTAATACCAATGTAATTGGTGCATAAATAACGATTTTGACATATATTGATAAAAACCTACGTAGTGACCGAAAGTGTATAAAACACTTCCAATAACGATTTTGAAATCTCTTGGTCAAATCCTACGTAGTCAGGGAAAATACAAAAAATTCAGCTATTGGGCGTAGATGCAAAGCGTTCTGACGATTTTCCATTGACACTGATGACTAATCACGTTTTTGATCAAAAATTACATTGGCGTCGTTAGGGTTCAAAATTACTGGTCCTAATGTACTTGTTTGTCAAATTCGGGCTCACTTGGTTAAGCCGTCTCGAGGGAGAAAAGAAAACACCGGACGAACGCATATGAAAACAGGTCAATATCAATAAGTGGTGACTGCACCACTAAGAATGTTTGTCTAGTTTTCATGCTAAAATGTAGAGTAAAGTACCACCAGTTGTTGATTGATTTTACCTTAAACGTTATATTGGTGGGCAATTAAAAAAAAATGATATACGTCTTTTAAAAGACATTATCAAAACCACGGATTTTTAAGCTTAAGAAATTTGTACTGGGGATTTTATTTAGCCTTTTAATAATTTGTACAGGTTTTTATTGCTACTACTCCTTCATACATAAATGCACCATATTCTCCTAATTTTTTATTGGCTTTGACCATCTATGTTTTGAACAAGCTATTCTTCCTCTTCTTTCTCCCTCACTATCTCGACAAAATTAACATCATTCGTAGAATTATCGTCGTAACATAGTTGAAGTGACTCATTACAGCGTGTATTCACAGACACTAAAGAAGTAGTAGCTTCAGTAGTATCTGCTTCAAGAAGATCAGTGTCGTTGCTGCCGCTTTTGTCCGTATCTAGCTTCATGAATTTTGCAGAATAAACTTTTGTAGCATCAAGATTTTTCAAAACGATGGAGTGAATGTCATTTAAATCGCATGCTTCCTTCGATTTATGTGGTTTAAAAGTTTGTCGATATTTCATGGAACAGCGTCATGCTTTCTGAAACTGGATTTCCAATATGACAGCGCCAAAGATTCAATGCATATACTGTTAAGTGAGATGACGGATTTTCGCACAACCATACTTTCTCAACTTCAGCAGCATTTCATTGTCTGGTCAATCTGAAAAGAATGACAGCGTTAAACCATCCAATACTTGAATTATACCGACAATTTCTTTATTTCACTTAGTCCACATATAGCTTGCACGATATACAACATATAGAGCTCAAAATTCACGTACAGTGCTTCCGGTGAACATAACGAAAATCGATGCTTTGTCGTGTTCCTAAAAAAATTTAGATATTTACCTTTTTTTACCAACAGTTCTTTTTACAGGATCATGCGTTAAATTGGTCTCGTCAAAATTCCAGATATTACTTTCCAGAACGTCCTTTACCTCCGCTTCCTAATTTCTTATATAATTTCTGAATACAGTGTTTGTACTGCTGCGCTGTTGCATTTAACATTTTGGGCAAACCTTTATGAAAACTTCTAACGTTCTTAAAAAAGAAAAATATATAAATAACGTTATTTAGTTATTTTTTAATGACGGGTTGGTAACGTGATAAATTGATCAATCTGCGACGACCTGCTAGATTTGTAAAAATGTTCTTAAATTTGATTAAACTTTGTTAAAATAAGCGATAGAGAAGAAAGCATTTGTACAAGGACTGCTGTAATTGCACTATAAATTTTGCTTCAAATGACAATTGATATTTGACAATGACATATCAGACATTTTTATTAATCAGAACGTAATACCAACCATTTAACGCAGATATCCCTTGGCGTTAGAGGAAACTAAACCACAAAACACCGGGATGCGGGAAAATCGTATACCAGAAGTAATTTTTGATAATATGTTGTGGGTTTACTACATTAAAATTATGCAGTTTACTAATTGATTTTCTCCTTCGTTGCTGAATATTATTATTTGGTTTGAATCTATTGATTGGTCTGCAGAAAACTTCTCCATCTTTTCTTCTATTCCGTTTTATTTCTAAATAGGTTCCACAACTCATGTCATTTATGACGCCTTTCTCTAGAGTTGATACCTTTAACTATTCTTTCAATGATGTTGCACAGGAGTCCGTCGCGTCTTATTATGTGACCTACCCTTTTGGCTCTTCTCACAGCTATGCTGGTAATTTTGCGATTTTCTGTTGTCTATTTTAAGGAACACTTCTTCGTTAGTTATATGGTCTCCCCCTCATATTTTCATTAACCTTCTGTAGGCCCACATCTCGAAGGCTTCTAATTTATCCTTGTCATTTTCATAAATGCATCATGTTTCGCAGTAATAGTAGTACATTCCATACTAGAGTCTAAGTAGCTGTTTTCGTATATTTGTTGTTGTTATTAGATTCGAATATTTTAGATTTTTTGTTAAAGGCTAGCCTGACTAAATGTATCCTGCTTGATGATTTTCCTTCTTGTGTTATTTTGCTGCCAAGATATGGGAAACACTTGATCTTATTTTTCGCAATCTCGTCGATAGTTATGTTGGTTTGAGCTTCTCCTTTGGTGGTAACCGTGTTTTAGTTAGTTTTAGTTGTGTTTAAACTGATGTGTTCAATGTGTTCTTCATTGTAGCCAGAGTTTCAGTAAGTTCTTCACTATCTGATCGTGTATATTTATTACCCATTTATTCTGATGCCTCGTATTCTTTGGGGTGCTTCCCTCATTTCTTCTAAATCAGATTGTATATAGCAGTTGAATAGGGCTGGGGAGAGCGGGAAGCATTGTCTTACCTTTGATTTAATTTTAGCCTGTTCTTCCACGTTTCTACATCTGATCACCGCTATCTCTTCTTTATATAGGGCCCATATAATTCTTCTATTCTGATACTTTAGTCCTGTTTTTTTTAACCACGAATAGTTTTCGCCACGACACTTTATCGAAAGCCTTTTCCAGGTCTATGAATGCCACATATGTATCTTTGTTCCTCTTTAGCATTTTTTCGGAAATTTGACGTAGGCCTAATATTGCTTTTCTAGTGCTTCTTCCCTGTCTGAAACCAAATTGATCTTCTGTCAGAAACTTATCTATGGTGAGATCTATTCTTTTCAACACTAGATTGGTTAAAATTTTAGAGGCATGGGATATGGGACTGAGAGTTCTTAAGTTCTCGCATTGTGTGGCACCTTGTTTCTTGGGTAGTTCCTGAGTCATATACTTTTGATATCATTTTAAACAGATTTGTTGTACTTGATTCTCCACAATGTTTGAGTAATTCTGCAGGAATTTCGTGAACGCGATGAGATTTTCTAGTTTTAAGTTTTTCGATTGCATCATCGAATTATGTCCGTAGTATCTCCAAGCTCACCTTCTCTGTCAATTAAGTCGTTTTCTTCTTCAAAAACAACATCATCGTTGTTTGCACTGTAGAGAGTTTCTAAATATTGTTTCTATCTATTACTGATTGTTTTTGAAAAGCATTTACCCATTTTCAGCTTGTATCGTTACACTTTTCCCGCTTCCACTACTAAAGAATTTTTTTACTTTTCTGTATCCTTTTTCTATATTTCCATTTTTTTATGCAGCATCCAATTATTTTTGGCTTCCCGCCTAGCTTTTCCAATTATTCTTTCAGCAGCTTGTGTGATGTCCTTTATTATTTTCCACAAAACGACATTCCAGTTGCCCATGACAATAAGATTTTCATGTGCCTTGGTGTCTTTTATCAGTTTGTTCAAGGTTTTGTAAACTCTATCAACCTCTTCTTCATCACATTTACTTGTAGGCATTAGTATCGTGTCTACAGGACGGGACTCAATTGATTAGGATTATCCTATCATCACATTGTATATACCACTTTGCCTCAATCTTTGCACAAAACTATTCCTACTCCACCTTGACCTGGTTTATTTTCTATAGTTCCTCTGTGAATGATGCAGTGATTATCTTTCCAGAAATCTCCATTATCAGGCCATCTCATTTTAGATATTCCTAGAGCGCTTACCATTTCTGTTATTAAATTATGTAATTTACTATTTTGTAGAAGGATTCTAACGTTCCACGTGGCGCACCGTATCGGTGTGCCACGGTTTTTCTTTTTTCATGATTTGTTTTTTATCCTCATTTAGAATAGTAGAATCTCATGACCCGGAGTTCCGAAAATTTTTACAGGGGACCCACTCTTCATGATTGCTGTTTCTCGGGATGCCTTATCGGCCTTTAATGTGGTAGTTTCCCATTGCTTTCTACATCCTGTGCTGAATATAAAAAGTTGCATTACTGATGTCCTAGAGTGTTTGCAATGTATGGTTCGCCATGGAATTTTATACCTATTTGTCTGAATTTTACGAAGAGAAACCTCGCCCATCATTATTTCCTGCGAGAGATTCATCAGAACAACCAGCGTACTGTTCAGAACCAAATTTTCTTTGTACTGTCCGGGCATTTCTGAAAATAAAGAAACGTAAATTACCTACCGACAAAACACAAGTAGAAACAAAAAATGAGATGCACTTAAGAGGCGCTGAAGTGGGGATACGTTGTACCACTAAGTATCAAAGTATCTCTAAAA
Source organism: Vesta saturnalis (assembly GCA_036346205.1). Lineage (NCBI taxonomy): Eukaryota > Metazoa > Arthropoda > Insecta > Coleoptera > Lampyridae > Vesta > Vesta saturnalis. Next base: position 2,093,248 of record JARFJB010002176.1, on the reverse strand, counting down.
AAACATAAAAACCCACATACCTCACAATTTTTATTTTCCTAAACGTCTAACTAATGTTTACTAAACATTGTTCAGTTAAAATAACAACTTTACACTATAGGTTTGGTAGAAAATACTTTAGTACAGTTGCTATTGAAAGACTTTATAACCGTATACAGCGTGTGCCACGCTGAGCACGCGTTCGGCGTTTGTGAGGAACGGTCTAAGATACATACCTGAAACTTTGGTCAAAGGGGTTTTTCGGAGATTCGAAACCTATTTAAAATATTTTCAGCCTTCAGCAACTTCCGCTTACCTTAAATGAAACGTATTTTTATTATATTTTTGGATACTACGTAATATTATTGACCAATTTGAAGGTTTCTTATACGAAAATTTAGCCGTTTTTCAGATGATTAATGTTTATCAACTTTGTTTGATTTTGAAAAACATGTAATTTAAACATAAGTAAACAGAATTAACTTACTTATTAGTATCCCCTTCGGTTTATTCAGCTTAGCGTTTTAAGTTTTTCTTTATAAGAAACACCATTGAAACTGAAACTGAATTTCACATCATTTTTCAACTTGGTGAGAATCTTTAACGTGCTTCTTGGGCGATTTTACTGATGTCTGTGAAAAATCATGTATGGGCGACGTAAATCGAGCGCAAAATTAAATTTACAGATGCATTTATGCCCACACCGTCGATATGGACAACTCGTGTGTTGCACGAGGGCGCTATGGATACAAAGGCGCCTGTCGATGCCTCTACATTTATAAATTTTCAACAATACACAAAAAAAAATAAAATTGTGTTCCCGTCATTTGAAAATGAAAATAGTAGTAATTACTTATTATTTTACAATAATTACAGTTTCTGCGTGTAATTACAGCGAGGTTTATTTTGTTCAAAAAATATAATAATAAACATAGATAAATCATTCTTTATGCATAATAAAGGCTAAGTCATTTGTCGTGTTCCATTTCAACTTGTATTTTAACGATTATACAATTGTTCGTGTTGTAACTTGCATTATGTGACTTGTATTTCGACCTCTTACTTACAAAGAGTTTACTTGATACATTTGTTTTATATTTATTATATTATCATACCGTTTGATAATTAGTTAAGAAGAAATAATTTTATTAATGATGTTTATTTACCCAGTAAATTTTGTGTTCGTTTAATCGTTTACAACTTTGTTAGTTATAAGTTCGAATTGATTACTTAAAAGCTTCTATCTAAGGTAAGTTAAATAAGTTTTGTAATCAATTTGGTGGAAAAGTAACTGTTTATAATTAATTTTTTTTTCAAATTTAAACACTAAATATTTTTAATTGTTACCCATCTTATTTTAAAGAAACTGCTCTAAAATTTTGCCGCAATCTCAGGAATATCTAAAAATTTAAACTGTTTTCTTTTTTATTAATTTTCACGATTGCATTATTTTTGCAATTAACCCTCCATTAGGTTAGGTTAGGCGCGTGGATTACAACGGTAATCCAATTTATTTTGTTAATAATTTGTTTTGTTGAAAAAAATTTGATACCTACCATTTTTTGATTATATGTTTGTTATACCTTTGTTTAATAACATGTAATACATTAAGATATAAATTTTACCTGAATTTTATAATAAGAAAATTAAAAGTTATATTGTGCTTTTTTAACGTTTTATTGGCATGCTTATAAAAAAATGGTTCGAAAATCAAACTTTTTAACAAAAAAAAAAAAAAAAACTAAAATGAGTGTTCTTGTAGGTCGACTAACACTTAAATATACTGAACTGACCAAAAAAAATAAACGTATACGAGAAAATAGACGTCAAACAAGTACTGTAATGCTTTTTATATTGAAAAACATGCTATGCACACATCTCGCATGTGATCTTTACATGCATGGTTGTTACATTTTGGACAGATTTTTCTAGTGGACTTATTACGTCTTCTGGGACAAATGCGGCAATGACGAATGCAATCTAATGATATCGGTGGTGAAGGGGTAATATCTCACCTAATCGAAGTAGGTGTCGTGCTCGCCGGCGAATTTTTCTTGATACATTTGGAACAGTTGACCTGTATTCAATTTGGGGTTTTATTAGTTCGTAAATAATTCGATAAAGTCAGATCTCAAGACTTTTTCTTCAAGGTGATTACACACAGGCAGGGTTAATCCTACTTATATTCAGCAAGTCGTAAAGTACGACCATTGACCATCTGTTTGTTGTTCTCGCTACATTGTATGTTGCACACATCTGGTCGACTAAATCAAATTTTGTCTTATTGTAGTAGGATATTATTTCCGGTAACTCCTTTTCGCCGGTTTCCAAATCAGTGGCAGCGTCATGGTGCATTGACGAAATTGGATAATACGACACCATTGTGTAATTTACCTGAAAACCAAAAACTGAAGTCTTTTCTTTTATGTTTCTTCTTGGAAACAATTCAGGCGTTATTTCGCGTTTATTCTTCCGCGTGGTCCCAACATACGTAAGCTTCTTTTCTTCTAGTAATTTTTTTGTTAGGGGTATACTGGTAAACCAGTGGTCGCCAGTTATGTTCCGCTTTGTATCTTCTATAGGATGCACCAGTCGCAGAACAATATTTTCTGGGGAATTAGTAACCTTGTATGGTCCGTCAGGTTGAGTACCTACGTAGGGTTTCAAATGAAATGTATACACAGTTTTTGCATCTACTAATGCAATCATCTTTACGCCATATCTTGCTGTATATATTGCTTAAAAGCAATATATACAGAACAAAACAAAATTGTTTTGGAAATTAGCCACGAATGTTTCAAAAACCTCTCTTATGTGAGCAAATTTATCAATTTTCCCTTCTATCAGCTCTTGACCTAATGTCGTCAAACCTTATGCATATGAGAAATCTGAACCTCTTTTCACTCATTGCGAAATAACACAATTCCACTCCACTGATTTTTGATTTATCCCAGATTTTATAAGCGTTTTTTCTAGAACGTCTCAATGTTCCAATTAAAAAAAGAATCCCAATAAAGGCACTGATTTCTCTGGTGTCTGTTAACCTTTCTCTCCCTTTGAAATTTATGTTTTATTTTTCTATATATATATATATATATATATATATATATATATATATATATATATATATCAGTATGTCCCCGGATCGACTTTAAAAGAGGGAAAATTCTCTTATTTTTGATTTCTCAGAAAATTTCATTCTTGATGATTTGCCCTGCTTGTTTTCAAACCCCCGAAACACAAATTACTTGCTATTTAACTCAAACGGTTCTCGAGATAATATCGTTTTTCTTGAAAAATTCGAGCTTTTCGTAATTTTTTGAAGTAAATTGATTTGTTTCAAAGGAAATATCAAATTGGTCTCACAAGTTTTAATTAATAAATTTAACAGTTGATGGTAAATGAAATGAAATTCTCAAAAAACTGAACTATTAATTTTCTATTCGAATAATGCTCCTCCTTTTTCCGCACAGATTTCAATGCGAGCTCTGAACTCATTGAAACTGCGCCTTATTTCTTCGATTGAAAGGGACTGGACAGCATTCCGTATCCTATTTTTCAATTGCTGTTCATCATTGTCTAATGGCTCACTGTACACTATTTGTTTTAAACGACCCCACAGATATAAGTCCATTATTGTGAGATGAGGACTTCTCGGCGGCCATAAAATGGGACCATCTCTTCCTATCCAGTTATCATGGAACTCTGTATTGAGCCACTGGCGAACAGTACCGGCATAATGACCAGGGCACCCATCGTGCTGGAAGAACATTTCAAATAGGTAGTTCAATGGCAATTCATCCAGTTTATCAGTTAAAAAATTTTGCAACATTTCCAAATATGAATAACGGTTTAAATTTTGATCAAAAAAATATGGGCCAATAATTCCATGGTACGAAACCGCACACCACACATTAACTTTTTCAACATTGTCTGCGACTAGCAATTCGGAAGTTTGGATTCGTCCTACTCTAGTAACGGCAATGTTGGGAGGAAACGACTCCGTTAGTTGAAAAGGTCGATTCATCGGAGAACATTATTCGTTTATGAAAATTTGAATCTTCCAAAACTCTATTGCCCATTTCCAAACAAAAATCTAGACGTTTGGCTTCATCATCGTTCTCTAAAGTTTGCCTAAATTGCGGCTTAAGTGGTAACATTTTGTTCTCCTTGAAGATTCTTTGTAAATGAGATTTACCTGTCCCAATTCGTAGTGCCCTCATTCTTAAAGACAACCTTGGAACTTCTATTGCGGAATGAACGGCGAGAACAGTAGCAGCATCTTCTTCATCGAACAACTTCTTTGGCTTCTTTAGGTTTAAAACCGAGTCTGTTTGAAGGAATTTATTTACCAAGTTGCATTCGAAACGGCAACCTCCGGGTATTTTTGGTTGAATTTTCTGATAACAACTTGGTAGCACTCTTCCCCAGTTCTGTAACATTGAATTAGATAAATTCTTTGTTGTAAAGTCAACATTATAGCATACAATTCAAATTAGCATGAATTAATTTGCAGTTCAACATTTGACAATTTCTGTCAGTCGTGTTTTTCAATTAAATCCGCCTACTAAAGTTACTTCTAAAAATTAGGAAAAACATTCTAAGTCCAATTTTTCCAGAAAAATTATATTATCTCGAGAACCGTACGAGTAAAATAGAAAGTAATTTGTGTTTTGGGGGTTTGAAAACAAGCAGGGCAAATCATCAAGAATGAAATTTTCTGAGAAATCAAAAATAAGAGAATTTTCCCTCTTTTAAAGCGATCCGGGGACATACTGTACATACTATATATATATATATATATATATATATATATATATATATATATATATATATATATATGTTGAAACAGTTATACATCAACAATACTGTCTGTTCGAGCGCCGTTCTTTGGGCCAGGTAATAGCTTTATTATATTGTGAGAGTGAACCCGTACTTGAAAATTATCGATAGTTTTTTCCACTTACTTGTCTGATCTTTGCCTATGTAAAAATTTGTACTAGTTTTTTTTTCAACGGAGACGTCTGACATAATTAATCTTGCTCGGAGTCAGTTTGATGACCACTTTGCTCGATAATATCTTCAGTTTCATTTGTAAGACGTTCTTCATCGCTACAGGAAGTTTCATTATATCATGTCATTCAAACCTGAGGATCTCTACTCTTTTCCAAACGTATATTTTTACTGTTAGACATTTTCATACCTACAAAAAAAAAATATGACACCGCTGTGGTATCACTTTCTATTTCTTTAAAAACCCGCTCCAGACAAAAACTCGAAAGTAAAAATTGTAAGTTCACGTAAATATTAAAATATATTATTTTGAAGTTTATAATATGCGCTTGACGAAAAATAAACTGCAAATCTACAAATTAGCAAAGGCTCATCATATATATATATATATATATATATATATATATATATATATACCATTATTTTACGATATATAAAAAAAAGTTAAATTATTTTTTGTTTACGGCCATGTGCTACATTTAATAGGGCTATCAAATATTTTTTTTCATTTCCGGTTAAACCGGAAACGAACACAACTATTGTTTTTTAAATAAAATAAAAAATGTTATGGGCATTATATCAGAAAATTTTGTTGTAAATCGCAAAAAAACTGTTTGAAGGAGTACAAGATCACTATTTAAAAAACAAAATAGTTATTGCCATGGAAAACGGAAACAACTGCTTTGTGAAGTTGTTTCAGATTGTTTCACATCTTTCAAAATTAGTTTTTATATGTAATTACTTAAGCTGTGACGGCATTTATAATTACAACGTTATTGTATGCAATTATTAGGCAACTACATAATGAATTATAGTGAAAAGGTCGATTTAATGTTAATATTTGGCGAGTGCAATCGCAACGTACGAAGATCAGTCGCACTCTATGCAGAAAGATTTCCTGACAAGTATCACCCTCCACATACTTACTTACACAAAATTGAAAATTCATTAAGGCAACATGGAGCATTTTCTGGAGTAAAAATCCAAAATAGAGAACACCAGAGAAATAACCCGATAAACGAAGAACGAGAATTGCAGAGTTTAGCGTATGTTCGACTACATCCACGTTCGTTTATTAGGCATGTAGCTCAGGAAGTAGGTACATCATTTGGATATGTTCAGAGGACAAAAATACAAGCTGTACCCCTCTAAACCAAATTTAGTGCAACACCTACGTCCAGCAGATCCCGAACGCCGATTAACATTTATTGCGTGGTTAGTGGAACAACTGGAAGATGACCGAGGCATTTTAGACAGAATTTTGTGGACCGACGAAGCAAAATCCACCAATAATGGTGTCATCAACAAACAGAATAATCGTTTCTGGTCGGACGAAAACCCACATTGGACATTAAATACAAACCATCAAACCGTTTGGGTTACTAACGTTTGGTGCGGTTTAATATGACGCAACTCTCACTGCAAGAAGATTTATTCATTTTTTAAATACTGAGCTTTTGACCATGTTAGAAGATTTTCCACTAGCATTGCGACGAAGTATGTACTTTCAGTTGGACGGAGCGCCTGTTCATACTAGTAACATTGTTAGTGAATATCTAAACGAAACCTTTAATAGGCGTTTAATTTCCACCCATGGACCAGTGGAAATTCCGCCAAGATCGCCTGATATTACACCTCTGGACTATTTCTTATGGGGCTATCTAGTCTATGCAGATGCGCTACAAAATGTAGAGGATTTAAAAAACAAAATCCGGTTGGCTTGTATGCAGTTAAAACCCGATGTGATATATAGAACAACACATCATGAACTTCTAAAGTGGCTAGAGGCATGTGTTGCACAAAATGGTGGTAATTTTGAACAATTTATAAAATAATTTTCCTGCATACCATCTTTGTAGTTAAAAAATACGTGCTTATTACTTGTTGAATTTTGTATTTTGTTTTTGTATCCGTTTCCAGATTTCTTACTATTCTAATAAATACTAATAATAAAAGCAGTTGTTTCCGTTTTCCATGGTAATAGCTATTTTGTTTTTTAAATAGTGGTCTTGTGCGCCTTCAAACAGTTTTTTTTGCGATTTACAACAAAATTGTCTGATATAATACCCATAAAATTTTATATTTACAGAAAGAAAAAAAATATACAGGGTGTCATTTAAAAAACAATAGCTGTGTTCGTTTCCGGTTTAACCGGAAATGAAAAAAATATTTGATAGCCCTGTTAAATGTAGCACATGGCCGTAAACAAAAAATAATTTAACTTTTTTTTTATGTATATCGTAAAATAAAGAAGTTATTGAATGGTCCCTGTACTATGGATCACACTGTATATATATGTTTCTCTTTTTTTTTAGATAAAACTTACCTTTTACGTCCCAAATACTTGAAATTTAAATTGCGAACTTCACAAAAAATGTAACATCGTTAGTCGCGTGGATTACAATAGGAATCCAGTCGTTTTTCACAGCTGTTAATTCGTATAAACAACCACTATGAAACTCAATTTTACTGAGCACATACCTGTATATGTTGTCAACAGCTACTCAAGTGGACGCCCCCACTCCCAAGCCCGATTGTATATTGTGACTTCCAAAAGAAGGCTGGATTACACTTGTTATCCATGCGCCTAACGAATGGTTCAGAAAATATTAAGCGAATTAATTAGGATTTATACATAGAGGTCTAAAGAGTAAAAAAGAAAAAAAGAAACTTTCCGGATATGAAAACTTATTAAACAAACGAAAACAAGAAGAAAATTTTTTAAAAAACCTAATGTAAAAATAACAACCATTCAAAACCAACCATTTCTCAAGAAAACGAAAACCTTCTGTCTATATCAACGGCGAAATTAGAAACTGAAGCAACCAAATGGTGTCCGATTTCTTGTTTCCTACAGTACGCTCAACTACTCATGAAGAACTGCTGGAGGAGGAATTTGAAGGCAGTGCTAATATTCAGCTACAATCAGCTTCTAGCAAAGATTGTAAACTTGATGACAGTGAAGAGAAATTTTCACCACTTTCTGAGGATCCAGTGTTATGGCCAAAAGTGATTTCCCCATCATGTTTAATTAGTAGATAATGGACCAGGTCATTATCAGATTAAAAATCAGATTTACCTTAAAGACAAATCAGGACGTAAGTTTTCTGACACGTATTTTACTAGAATTTTACATAATAATTAAAAAGTTCAAGGAGCACGGTTGTCATTCTAAAGAAAATAATACTGTATATTGTTTTTATTGCAAAATATTTAATGTTGCAAATTCTGCGAAAACTATAAAATTAAGTAACGATAATGGGTTTAATGATTGACATCATTTAAGTGAACATTTAAGTTACCACGAAAAAAGTAAGTTACATTTCCAGAATTTGAAGCAATGGACAGATCTTTTAAATCAAATGAAAAAGAATAAAACTATAGATTCTGAAGCACAAAAGATATTCTATAAAGAAACAAAATTTTGGCATGCCGTTGTTGAGCGTATTTTTTATACGGTTCAATTTTTGGCTGAACAGAACTACTAAGTACTACTAATAAATTATATGAAAAAACTAATGGCAACTTTTTGAAATGTATCGCAAAATTCGATCCTATTATGTCTGAACATGTCAACCGGTCTCAAATGAAAGTGCACAAAATCTGCCCCATTATCTTGGCGACAAAATCCAAAACGAAGTTATAACTTTATTAGGGAGTTAGATCTAAAATTTTAAGCATGACGAAAAAAGCTAAATATTTTTCTGTCATCGTCGACTGTACACCCGATGTCAGCCACCAAGAACAGATTTCAGTATGTATCAGATTCGTCAATTGAAACGATTTGAGAATTGGTATTGTTTTGTTACTGATGTTACCGGTGAAAGTTTAACAAATTTTTGTTATCGACGTAAGAAATTTATGGATTGGATGTTTTTAATTTACTCGATCAACGCTACCACAACGGGGCAAACATGCAGGGTAAGCATATTGATTTAAAAAAAAAATTAAATATGAATCCAAGAGCATTATTTGTACCCTGTTGTAGCCATAGTTTGAACCTTGTCGTTATTCGTAAATTTTTTTCTATAGTTCAAGAACATTATAACTTTTTCTCTGCTTCGATGGGCGGTTTTGAAACAACATATATCGTTAGGTATCAACTAGGCGCAATATACTATGCTGTTTTATGGTTTAATATATTAAGCAAAGTTAATATAGTGTACAAAATTTTAGAAACTCAAAATTTTAATATTTTGCAAGCGTGTGCTGCTTTGAGTAATTTAATTGATTTAAAAAAAAATCTCGTTAAGATAACAGTTTTAATGATTTATTAGAAGAAGCTAGGATAGTTGCGATTTTATTAGATATCGATCCAAAATTTAAAGGTTAATGCGTTTTAAGACCTCGAAAAGTTACAAAGCAATATAGTTACGAAGGTGAGGATGAACCAATACAAAATGAAGAATTAAAATTTAAAGTACATTGTTTTTTTAATTTGATAGATACAACAGCTTGAAATGATAGATTCGAACTGTGATCTGTCCATGCCGCAATTTTCAAATTTTTATGGAATATTAAGTGTTAAAAATCGAAATGAATTTGATACAAATGGGATAGAACTTATGCAAGAATTGTAGTTTTTGCAGAATTTTGAGAAAAGTGTTACTTATTCGCCAATTACTACCCCAAATTACATTATAACCAATAACTTAAATTATTCTTACCCAAACATTTTTGTGGCTTTTCGAAGTTTATTGACAATGCCAGTTTTGCAAACTAAAATTTACGTTCTACTATGGTACAAGAACGATTGGAAAATCTTGCCATCATTTCATTATAATTTAAGAGTTAGACATTGAAACGTTATTACTACAATTTTCAAAAAACAAAGCGCATAAGTCCAGTACCTGTCAAAATATCCTCAATGTTCCAAAAACTTTGCTTAAAATTTTTGCATTTATGAATAAAATTTTTAAATTGAAAATTACTGTATAATGTTATTTTAAAATAATTCATTGATAATACATTATCTAACATCCCATGTTAATCCATTTCTATTAACAGTTTTGATCATTTCGGTAAGTATTCGTATGATTTTAACTTGAAAAATTGTAAGCTGAATGTGTCGAAGATAGAACTTAAAACAAAAAAAATTTACTATTTTATAACAAGGTTTGTTAGTTTTTTTTTAACAATGTGTAGAGGCGCACTTATTGTTTTTGCACGACGGCGCTCCACTGGATACATTCAATAAAAAGAAATACACTCATCTATGATAGGTGTGTTAAAAATGATAAACGTTAAAGAATGGGGCAAGAAATATACGTTAATTTAGTCACGCTGACTATGACACAGAATATAATGATTAAAGCATATACTGTAGAATATTAGCGATTGCACATTGAACATATTGAAGGCTTGACATAAACCACAATTATAATTAAGACTAGGAAAGTGTTACAATGTATGAAACACGGAAAATGTCTACCTGAAGAGAATAAGATAGTTAATATTAAAAATACAATTTTTCAGCTTACTACTATGACTCAGTTTGTAATGTATTATTGGAACTGTATAATGTGTATAATGATCACATCTAGAAGCATTCTGAGAGAGTTGTTTAAAGAAACTCGGGTAGGAGCTGTAAATAAATGTTAGATGAGTAAGGTATCTTTTGATGAAATGATAAAATGTTATAGTAGATGTCATATTTATTCGATTCTTCTAGCTATTGTTCTATCTTTTATTTCAAAAAGATCCCGTTTTTTAGAGATAAATAACAGGATAAGAAAAATTCCTTTGACAGATGTGAAAAAGTGGAAGATCTGACAACATTCATTTGCACCAGATTAGAAGTATCTCAATATCTACAATTTATTTTTTACTCAAATTGATTGTCTTATTTTACTAACATTTAAATTAGTCTTGAAGTCGCCCGAAGCTTCTTGACCATAAAAAAAATGTTATAGATTTTTTTAATTCTAAATTATTAGTTCATTCAGTAAATAAGTCCATAATCGATTATGTAAAATATAGTTGAAACAAAAACATAAATTATGTAAATGTATCACATAATAAATCAAATTATGCTAGGAAATTCTAATATAAGTTGCTTCATCTTGATCAATTGACAGTATCGGAACATTATCAGAAAAAAGAAGTTGTAAAACAAGTTTCTAATTTCTGAAAGGTAATCTGAACCAGATCAAACCTAAATTAATCAAGTGTAACATCCTTATTATAATTATGCCAAGGGTATTATCTTAATGTAGTAAAGTAAAATTCACTACAATTTTTGATAGAATTAAAAATGATTCTATAGTATGATCTATGCATACAGAAGCTGTACTAATAATGTATATGTTTTAAATTAGGTGGTAATTATTTAATACTAAGGATAACTCACAATTTTTATTTAATACACAAAACGCCTGGTTAACATATGCATTGAAAATTGATCTTAATCTTTGCATAAGCAGAGATGAATGTTTGTAGTGACTCAACAAAGTAGACTCCATTATCTATTCTATTAACGTTAGATTTGTTAAAAAAATCGGCATAACGCAGATACGTAATCGGTCTGTTTTCATTTTGGTTAGTGTTTAATTTTTTTTATGCTGATACTTTGTAATAGCGTTATTATTGTTAATCTTTTAAAAATAATTAATTGGCTTATAAATATTTTTAAGTGGGTGTCTTAACTCATTCATCATAATTATATTGATAATCCAAAAATCTATAAATTAATTGCTTTCATTATTTTTTTTTTTTTGATAATATTTTATATTGCTTAAAATTTGATGTTTATGATTATTAAAACCCTTCTTAGCTAAATTAATTAAGGAAAATTATACACAGGTATATAATAAAGGTACATACTAATTAGTAGGTATAGGTTTGAGGTTTGGTATCTACAGTTTACACTTACAACAGAAATTATAGGTAATTAGTGATCATTATTAATAATAATAACTATTTTAATAACAGAGTAAAAATTTATATTTACTATAATTTCTCTTTAACTTTATTTTCCAACTTTGATACCTGCAAGATTTTTTAAGTTATATCAAAAACTGCTTAATAATACGGTATTACAGGATAATTTCTAAATGAATACAGTAGCTTACCTACTACATACAGCTTAAATAATTGCAGGAGAATTTAAGTTTTATAAAAAAAGTTCCAAAAGATAGAGAGGAAAAGATAAATTAATTAAACATAATTAAACTGATCGTGAATAATCAATTTTGAACTTAAATTTGGCTACGCATCTTTTAAGTAAAAATTTGAGCTGAGTTATGAAATATCTGCATGGGATCAACACACACCTTCCAAACCAATTTAAAGAAGTGGGATAATTATAAAAATATTAACATATTTATCTTTTTTGGGTTTTTTATGGTGCATTTGTATATTTAAGTTATACAATCTAAACGTTTCGATAACATACAGTTATCTTCGTTAGTAGTAATACTATCTTTCATTAGCAATTTTGAAAGATAGTATTACTTCTGACGAAGATAACTGTAAGTGTTATAGAAACGTTTAGATTGTATAACTTAAATATACAAATACACTATAAAACATCTGGGGTGTCTCCACGCCACATTCCCGTATGCGTATGCACACATACAGTGTGCCCGAGATTCAGCATGCATGTATTGCTATATTCGTTAATATTGAAGATAGAATGTCGGTTAAATGGGGAAAGTTTTAGAGAATTTTATGGCTATCAGTCATATTTGAAGTAACTTTTTTTGTTTTTGAAATAATTGAAGAAAACAAAAATTGTGCATTTTCTACTACTCCCTGTAGCTCTTTTATTTGAAGTCTGACAACATTTTGATTTGTACATTATTTGACACTATTAAAAGACAATTTTAAAAAAAGTACCAAAATTTATCTACAGTCATTTGGTTTTGAAATACATACACTAACTATTGTTTTTCATATGGACGTCATCTTGGATTTTTACATTATCGAATAGTATTTTTTATCACCTTTTCAGCGATGTATCACATGATACGAGAACTATCAAAAATTTAAACCCTTGCTAATTTATCTGTTTTACTTACAAAATTTAATACATTTGTAACTTTTGTTTTTGGACGCTATTTGGATTTTTACATTATCGAATAGTGGATTTTAACACCTCTTCTACACTGAATTACATGATATGAAAATGTAGAAGATGTGTGGAGTGTAGAGGGGGAAATATCGAGCATGTTTTATGATAGTTACTATTATCGGTTTTCCTTTTATTTTAGTTATTAGAAATTACAATAATTAGGAATCTAATTGTATAAATTTTTCATTTATTAATCCATGTCTTCTCAAGGCCTAGTATTTCAATTTTATACTTTTTAAATTTTTGATAGTTGGAAGTAAATTCTCGTATCACGTGATACATCGCTGAAAAGGTGATAAAAAATACTATTCGATAATGTAAAAATCCAAGATGGCGTCCATATGAAAAACAATAGTTAGTGTATGTATTTCAAAAACAAATGACTGTAATAATGTACAAATCAAAATGTTGTCAGACTTCAAATAAAAGAGCTACAGGGGGTAGTAGAAAATGCACAATTTTTGTTTTTTTCAATTATTTCAAAAACAAAAAAGTTCAAATCTGACTTTACCATGATGGTAGCCATAAAATTATCTAAAACTTTCCCCATTTAACCGATATTCTATCTTCAATATTAACGAATATAGCAATACATGCATGCTGAATCTCAGACACACTGCATATACAATAAAAGTACTAGCGAATTTATATAGTTACATAATAAAATACTAGAAACAATGCAAAGATGAAGCTGAAACTTTTTGAGTTCATGTTTTACATGTCCCTCAACACTTTTATTCTTAAGAATTTTCACTTTTTAGGTAAAGTCAAAATACATTTATAAGTAATTACTACTGTTTCACAGCTGAACAACGTTTTGAATAAGTATGCTATTTTAAAGTTTTATATATTAAAATAAAATTTAAAACAATTTTAACAAAAAAAAAAGTAATTTCCCCGATGGGGGGTTAGAGATCTCATTGCTTACTCTACCAGTCCGATAATTTGATCGCCAGACTTATAGCCTTCTATTTATGTTTAACGCTTGTTGTTAGCATATTATTAAATTATTACAGATTCTTAACTTTTACCACTTTCGTCCATTTTTAGTTTAATATTTAATCTGAGGTATATATATATATATATATATATATATATATATATATATATACGCGTTTCACAATTTATATTGATTCTGCAGCATCCCAGTCAAAAATCTTGGTTAAAAGTCTTAAGACAGCGCACGAAAAATGGTCAACATTGATTCAGATAACCTCAAAACCTAAAGATCACGAGATCTCGAATTTTTTCATGATTGCAACACCTTTCCTTGTCTATACTTCGTATAGTATGCCGGAATTCAAAACATGAAAATCCGCCACAACCTCGAGGTCGAATTTTTTCATGATCGCAATACCTCCCCTTTACTAAACTATAATATTGAATATAAGAAACCCAAACATAAGGTAAGCATTTTAATATGTGTTTACCACAAAAATAATTTTTTTAGTGTAAATGTGAAACCTGTCTTCTAATGCGTTCACAACGAAAATAGACAACCCTGAAACAACAAAGAAGTCGCAGACGCACACGCAGAAGCAAACACATACGCATACGCATACGAATAAGCATACGCATACGCATACGCATACGCATACGCATACGCATACGCATACGAATTCGCATACGCATACGCATACACATACACATACGCATACACATACGCATAGGTATACGCATATGCGTATGCATACAAATACGAATACGCATACGCATAAGCATTCGCATACGCATACGCATACGCATACGCATACGCATACGCATACACATACGCATACGCATACGCACACGCATACGCATACGCATACGCGTATGCGTACTCATACGCGTACGCATACACGTACGCATACGCATACGCATACGACACAGACACAAACGCAAACGCAGACACAGAAGCAGACTCAGACGCAGACGCATACGCTGACACGGGAGCAGAAGCAGATACAGGCGCAGACGCAGACGCAGGCGCAGACCCAGTCGCAGACGCAGACGCAGACGCAGACGCAGACGCAGACGCAGACGCAGACTCAGACGCAGACGCACACGCTGACACGAGCGCAGACGCAGATACACACGCAGACGCATACAAGGACACGGACACGGACACGGACACGAACACGGACACGGACGCGGACGCGACGCGGACGCGGACACGGACACGGACAGGGAAACGGACACGGACACTGACACGGGCACGGACACGGACACGGACACGGACACGGACACGGACACGGACACGGACACGGACACGGACACGGATACGGACACGGATACGGACACACACACACACACACACACACACACACACACACAACACAGACACAGATACAGACACAGACACAGACACAGACACTGACACAGACACAGACACAGACACAGACACAGACACAGACACAGACACAGACACAGACACAGACACAGACACAGACACAGACGCAGACACAGACACAGACACAGACACAGACACACACAGACACAGATACAGACACAAGACACAGACACAGACACAGACACAGACATAGACACATACACAGACACAGACACAGACACAGACACAGACACAGACACAGACACAGACACAGACACAGACACAGACACAGAACAGACACAGACACAGACACAGACACAGACACAGACACAGACACAGACACAGACACAGACACAGAGCCAGACGCAGACACAGACGCAGACGCAGACTCAGACGCAGACGTAGACGCAGACGCAGACGCAGACGCAGACGCAGACGCAGACGCAGATGCAGACGCAAACACAGACGCAGACGCAGACGCAGGCGCAGGCGCAGACGCAGACACAGACAGACACTGCCACAGACACAGACACCGACACCCATACCGACACAGACACAGACACAGACGCAGGCACAGACACAGACACAGACACAGACACAGACACAGACACAGACATAGACACAGATACAGCCACAGACAAGACACAGACACAGACACCCACACAGACACAGACACAGACACAGACGCAGACGCAGACGCAGACGCAGACGCAGACACAGACACAGACACAGATACAGACACAGGCACAGGCACAGGCACAGGCACAGTCACAGGCACAGGCACAGACACAGACACAGACAGACACAGACACAGACACAGACACAGACACAGACACAGACACAAGACACAGACACAGACACAGACACAGACACAGACATAGACACATACACAGGCACAGACACAGACACAGACACAGACACAAACACAGACACAGACGCAGACGCAGACGCAGACGCAGACGCAGACGCAGACGCAGACGCAGACGCAGACGCAGGCGCAGACACAGAGACAGAGACAGACACAGACACAGACACAGACACAGGCACAGTCACAGACACAGACACAGACACAGACACAGACACAGACACAGACACAGACACAGACACAGACACAGACACAGACACAGACACAGACACAGACACAGACACAGACACAGACACAGACACAGACACAGACACAGACACAGACACAGACACAGACACAGACGCAGACGCAGACGCAGGCGCAGACGCAGACGCAGACACAGACACAGACACAGACACAGACACAGGCACAGTCACAGTCACAGGCACAGACACAGACACAGACACAGACACAGACACAGACACAGACATGCGCAGGCGCAGACTCAGACACAGACACAGACACAGACACAGATACAGACACATACACATACACAGACACAGACATAGACACAGACATAGACACAAACACAGACACAGACACAGACACAGACACAGACACAGACAAACACAAACACAGACACAGATGCAGACATCTTCATAGGTGGAAGACATGTATACCCATGCCGCCCGGTGCAATATCACCACCTTTACTATGGGCTCCTTAATATTGGTGCTCCTCTTAGTTCGGTAAGGGCTACCTGTCACTTTCTCCCTTATTCCTTATGTACTCGCCCACACGCACTAGCCAAGCGTGGGGTTTTAACGGCTAAACCCTTAATATCACGAGTTCTAAAACAGATGCTATACCCCAGGTGAGTAGGGCGAGACGCCCACACTCTCACATCGATTCGTCAATCCGACCCAAGGATTATGTGTGTAAGAGGGGGGGGGGGTAAAAATTCGTCAATGCCAAAATCAATACTAAGAAGAGCAAGATCTGTCAGGAATAAAATTCTGCCCCATTCGGATGCCTGAGAGGTCAGGACTGAAGCGACCTCGGTCTTCGGATGTACCAACATTCGGATTAATTACTGCAACATACGTGGTATCATGTCGAATCTTAGTGCTGTTCACCAACACCTTGAACAAGTCCAACCGGACATTCTGTTTCTATCAGAAGCACAAGTCTCCTCTGGAAGCACTGATTTGCCTGATTTGCAATTTCCCAGCTACAACCTCCACTCTAGCTTTCGCCTTAAAGGCCGAGTATGTGTGTATACCAAGGACAACGTAGGTTGTGAGAGGATGTCCACTTTGGAAAACAACAAATTTGATTTGGTTCAAACATTCTGGGACCCGCTATGTGAAATTCTAATGTTGTTTATATAGGTCTCCAAATGATAATAACTTTCAAAATCTGTTTGATTACCTTAGTCTGAAAATAGACTACCTCTTATCACAGCTTCCATCTTGCGATATTTCAATTCCCCTGGCGTGATTATTGCCTTAAACGGTCCTCCTCTTCAAACATTGCTCTTTCAATAATTGAAGCTATCTTGATGGAGATGGAGTTATACATTCCCAAAAAACATAATCGTGTACGTCATGCCCGTTCCCAATCCTGGTCTAATAGTGCTTGCACTGATGCGTTACCGCAAAAGTATGAACCCCATACCAAATGAAAGTCAAATAAATCTAATAAATCACCCGACTATATTACCGCAAGGAATAGTTACAAAGCATCATCACCAAGACCAAAAAGATGTTTGAAGAACGTAAATGCAAAGAATTAGTATCATGTCCTTTAGGTGGTCATAAATTTTGGTCATTTGTTAAAGCCATCAGTAAAAAGTTTAGTACATCTTCCTTTCCTTCTATGACGTCTCGCGACGGACCGGTAGAAGCTGATCCTGCTGAAAAAGCTAACCTCTTTGCCGATTACTTTGCATCAAATTCATGTCTCAATGATTCTGGTAAAACTGTGCAGTCGCTCAAATGTACTCCATACGCTATTAAACCAATCCACTTTCGTTACAGGATCCGACAGCAAAGCGGGAAATTTTTAAGTACCCAATTTTGTCAGAAAATGTTTATTTTCTTTTTTTTACAGGTTTGAGTAGAGGGAAGTATCCCATTTTACGTCTTAAAAATAATTCCGCTCAAATGGAAAGCATGTCTTTGTAAACACTCTTTGACATGACTTGATTATTGTTTGACAGTTACTGACATTTAAACAGAAACATGGAGAAGCGTTCAGGCGTTCAGCGTGCGTTTTGCGTCAAATCATTTTATAAAAATGGTGAGTGTGTGAGTTCGTTACAATGATTGTTTCGTAATAATTTCAATGTACCACTACATGGAAGTGTGCCGTCCGTTCATGCAATTATACAGTGGGTAAGCGAGTTGGAAGGAACTGGCTACACATTAAACTTAAAGCATAAAGGGGCAATAAGGTCTGTAAGAACAGAGGAAAACATTGATAGAGTGTAAGTAGCATTAACATGTAGTCCACTGCGTTCTGTAGTGAAACATGCTTTTGCACTAAACATTAGCGACACATCGTTACGACGCCTTTTACATAAAGACTTACCTTTCGACCCTGACAAAATTCAAGTCATCCAAGAGTTGCAAGATGGTGATATGCAGGACGGGACTACAAGTCTACTGCTTGTGTGTCTATGACTGCTTTAAGGGAACTTTTCCCGGGCCGACTCATTTCCAAACACGGTGACATTTCGTGACCCGCAAGATCCCCCGATCTTTCAGCATGAGATTTTTTCCTTTAAATGTTTATGAAGAACAGCGTATACAGTAATAGACCACAAACCTTACCAGAATTAACAATAAACATTACACAAGAAATTGAGCGAATTCAACCTGTCCTGTGCCGCCGAGTAATGGAAAATTTTCAATCTAGATTAGAAGAGTATTTACACAAAAATGGCATTTAATAATTTGTTATTGAACGTAATTCCATAATTAGAAAGTTATTTAAAATCCCTCGATCACCCTGTACATATTAATAGTTCGGTTTTGTTGGCTAAGTCCGAGAGATTTACGTTAATAAAGTAAAGCTAAGATGATCTCATATCTTTGGGCATAACAAGAGAGCAAATGGACATTTCTGAGGAGTTAAATTTTGGATATAATAGTGTATCGACGACGACGTAGCTCTGTTGCTACTTCAAACCATCTACATTAAAAATGACAGTGGCAGAAAATCTTATGATAGAGGAAAAGGAAAATCAGCAAAAACCTTGAACAACCAGAAAGCTTGAATTTATGTTTAAAATAGGTCGAAGAAAACGACGTTGCTTTTAGAGATATGCTAACCCTTCAATCACTAAAAGAAGTGATCCACCTCTTATAAATCAGAAGCGCATCATAAGTGTGTCAGTGCATGTTTACCAGACTATGAAAATACTGTGTTTCAATAATACGAACTTTTTGACAGTCCAAATTAGCTGCATTTTTATTAATTCCTCGAAGTTATACTGCACTACTTTTAAAGACGAAACGTTTTTGGAAATTGGCGTCACGGGCACTGACATTTTTTTTATTATAAGATCACAATTACGTCATTTGAAAGCCATTATAATACACTATATATTTGAAATCGAATGATTAATAATACATGAAATCAGATTCCTTCTACGGTTGGTACCTTACCGCTATTGTTCTTTTAAATAATTATTTAACGTTTTGTCAGTACAAATAACAAACCGCCAATTCTCCAATTTCTAGTAGCTTATTGTCAGATTGTTATCGATTTCAATTACGGTTTTTGTTGGTATTAGTTCCTAGTAACTCGTCGGAGCTTAATGCAAAATTGTTTATACTGGGTTCCCCATAATCGACTACCCATTTTATTTTATTAATAAATTCCCTACGAGATACCTAAATAAGTTGTTCTCTGTGGGATTATCTTGTGTAGTCTTTGGGATTTAAGTTAATTATTAAACAGGTAGGCGCCTGTCACAAATAAGTTATAAATTAATAATTTCGTGTACGTCATTTTACTACGAGAAGTTTGTTAGTTTTCATCAATAATTATTTAATTTTTTTGCTTTGAGACATTATTTCAACATCCGTTTGAACTTTCATGGATTACTCAGTCCAACAACGTGTGTTTTGTGTAGAAACTTACATAAGAAGCAATTCGATAGAAGAAGTTAGGCGTGCATTCGGCGTCAGTTTAATAACAACAATAGGGGTCACGCGCCAAATCGTAAAACTGTTAAGTTATGGGTTCGTCATTGGCGTGAAAATGGTTCTGTACAAAATTTGAAGAAGCCTGGACGTCGAAGAACAGTTCGTACACCAGAAAACATTGAAAGAGTTAGAATTGCGTTTACGAGAAGTCCTAAAAGGTCTGCTAATCGACAAACCCTTATCCTAGGAATATCAACGGGAAGCTTAGATCCAATTCTTCAAAGGGATTTAAAATTTCATCCCTATATATACCAAATGGCACAGCACCTTAGCAATCAAGATAAAGAAGCAAGGTTAGCATTTTGTCAAGAATTTTTCATTTACATCAAGGAGCAATTCACAGTCTCCTAATGAGCGACGAAGCAAATTTTTATTTGAACGGCATGGTTAATAAGCAGAATTTTAGATACTGGTCAAATGAAAATCCTCGTGAAATCTTTACACAGAACCTCCATAATCCAAAAGTTGTAATGTGGTGTGGAGTAGGATCTTTTGGTATTATTGGTCCATATTTCTTTGAGGATGAAAATAACCGCGCTGTAACAGTAACATCCGAGCGCTACGTAAACATGCTAGAGACATTCCTGATTCCAGAATTAAATAGACGAGGATTACTAAACAATGCCTTACTATTCCAATAAGATGGAGTAACAGCTCATACCGCCAGAAACTCAATGAGTGTTCTGCGAGAAATGTTTAATGGCCGACTCATTTCTCGATTCGGAGATTTGCCTTAACCTTCGAGGTCCCCCGACTTAACGGCACCCGATTTTTTCCTGGGGGGATATTTAAAAGCCAAAGTGTTTGCGAGTCGTCCTGGTACAATCGAGGAACTCAAAGTCAAAATTCGTGAAGAAGTTGAAGGAATAGACGAAGGTTTGTCACGCCGTGTAATGAACCACTTTTTATCTAGTATTGAAAAATGTGTTGAAGTTGGTGGAGGTACATTTAGAAGACGTGATTTTTAAAAGTTAGAATTAAATTAGCCAAATATTTATAAGTTATTATAAATCCCAAAAAGTTAGCTGTAATTTAGTATAATAAATAGTTTGTTTTGTTAACTAAAAAAATTTTAATGCAAATATTAAAATGGGTAGCCTATTATTGGGAACCCTGTACATTATTGAATAAGATTTTTTAATGTCAAAATAATCTTTTGAACAGACAGAGCAAATGTTTTAACAAGAAGCATCCTGAAAATCCATCCTTAATATACAGGGTAGTCTAATAAGCACGGGTCGGTCAATAGTTAATGAACCGTTGTACTTCAGGAAAAATTTTCTTAATCAAACTTCTGTGTCATCTTTGCTAAACACAAAATTATTCCCAAGAATACGGGGTGTACCAAAAGAGGGAATACCTCAGTTTTTTATGTGGCAAATCAAGCCTCTGTAGGTTCTATATTCAACTATAAATTTGTAAGATTGTTAAATGCAGTGTTGCCGAGTTATGAATTTTTCTTTAAAAATTTAGTCAAAAACATACTCGAACTGTTATATCCCTGCCCTGAAAAATTTATCTCTAATCTAATATTGGCCTAGTTCATCTTGAACTATCTTTACCTTTGGATTCTATTATACACGGTGTCCAAAATTTTTCTTGGGACAACATTCACTTCTATTTTAATTGAATTGCTATTTAAGCAATTCAACACCCTGTATATTATTTTGCTCATTCAGAAAATACATTTAAAAATATATTTGCCGTGTCTATCTCAACCTACTTTTGAGGTATTAAGGTTTCTACGAACATTTACACAAAAAATAAGAAAAACCACAGGCGGTGTGGCACAAAACGAATTGAAACAATTGCTATTCGTTAGCATAATACTGTTACTTCTTTTTATATAACAAATAGCAGTACCCGGCGCGCTTCAAATATAAAACAACATTATCCCTCTCCCTCTGATGTCAAGAAAAAAAATTTATCCAATAAGGATATCGACAATTTGTTTTCAAATATCATTACAAAAATACTAACACAATCATGAAAACTATAGGACTACGTGTAATTGTGACGGCCCTCACCGTTGCCAAATTGAATCACGTCTTATTGTTCATTACTCATTGATTATTAAATAGCGATGACATTAGGTTTTCATAATATTTGGATTGCGTTGGCAACCGTTTGATATATAACATATGAGTACACAAATGTTCGAGATACGTTAACTGATTTAGTTCTAATTTAGTACATAATTGTAGTATTATTGAATACATATCCAAGCCGGTGTCAAGGTGAAATGTAATAGAGCCCAACTTTATCAGTACAATGTGACGAATTTTAATGATTTATGTATGATTTTACCTATTAAGCGAACGCTTTAGCGGAAGCTTATTATTTTCTTACTTGCGTCCGTTCATA
The DNA here is from genome assembly GCA_036346205.1 of Vesta saturnalis. Lineage (NCBI taxonomy): Eukaryota > Metazoa > Arthropoda > Insecta > Coleoptera > Lampyridae > Vesta > Vesta saturnalis. Next base: position 2,070,455 of record JARFJB010002176.1, on the reverse strand, counting down.
ATTTTCTTGTTACCGCTACAACTTTTGATGAAATTGAAATGCAATTTTACCAGCCAGATCCTGAGATACACACCGAAGATATTGAAAAAAACGTCACTAAGCAATATCGTTAGTATATTGGCAACACTTTCTTAGAACAAGTTGTAGAGTAGAAGCAAATAAGACACTTTTATTGAACACTCTTTTTCTTGAATAATTTCGTTTCCAGTAAAACTCCAAAAAAAAGGAAGATTCCAAAAAACATAACTTTCTTATCTGTGGAAACATTTATACACCTATGACCAAGAGCTAAATTTTGCGATGCAAGAATGGTTGTCAAAATTTGGGCTGAATGGTGGCCAAAGTCAATATTTATACACCAATTTTTTTGAATTCGCGGGAAGATAGACCCACCCAATGACAAAGAGCTAGATTTTGGATGTTTTTTAAAATTCAGGCAAAATTTTACCGAAAATTTATATTTATATACCAATTTCGTTGTGGTCCTGGCAAAATTGATTTCTTTGATGGCCAAGAGCTAAATTCTTTAGCCCATGACTGTTAGTAAGCATTAGGGCAGAACGTTGGACAAAATCAATATTTATATCCATTTCATTGGTGTCGCAGCAAAATGAATCTCCTCCATGGGAGAAAGCCAAATTTTGTGTTTCATGTGTATTGGTGAGCATTTGGGCCAAATTCTGCCCAAGATATATATTTATAGACCAACTATATTGGGGTCGCGACAAAATGGATTTACTTGATGACCAATAGTCAAATTATTTATCCCATAAGTGTTGATCAACATTTGGATTGAATGTTGCCCAAAATATATATTTACACACCAATTTCTATTAAAAGAATTAATTTTGCCAAGACTCCAACAAAATATAGATTTTACGCAACGTTCAGCCCCAAAAGTTGACCAACATTAATAGGCCACAAAATTTGGGCCATCGAGGAAATTTTGCGGCGACTTCAAAATATTGGTGTGTAAATATAGATTTTGGGCAATATTCGGTCCATTTTATATGGTGACTTCAACGTGAAAAAACTAAATATCACAATTTTGTGTGATTCGGTAGTATTTTAGGCTTGTTAATACCATAAGTTTTGTTTTTTTTATAGATTTCGTGTAATATTTAAGCTATTTTGAGGCATCCGCTTTCCCTTGATTCACTTGGTATACTCGCATTTCCAATAAGGCGTTGTTTAATAAGACAACACAGGGGCTGCTCACTCCGTTTTTAAAATCCAGAAACCATACTTAACTCAATCATGTTGGGACTATTATCGCGGCCCCGTATTAATTTGAAAAATATTTGAAATGTTTAGATACATGTTTAATACTCCATTAACAACAAAAGGATTTATAATGTACTACTGTTCTAAAAATGAAACTTACAACTTACAACCAGATATATCATGCAATTAAGTGAGGGCGGTGACCCACTCGGTGCTTTGTTGCAAAATCTTCGGCAGTCATGTAGTCGATGACATGGGAATAAACGTATATTTAATATACACAACTCTTACAGCGCCACTTTTATGTCGACGGATTCTTTCTAAATCAATAATATACGAAAATTCATAAAACCTACATTGAGTGGCTGACTTTGTATTACTTCTTATGGTACTTCTGATGCTTACGAACTGTTTTAATAAAAAAATTTATTCTATTGATAGATACACACACACGCACGCACGCACGCACGCACGCACGCACGCACGCACGCACGCACGCACGCACGCACGCACGCACGCACGCACGCACGCACGCCGCACGCACGCACGCACGCACGCACGCACGCACGCACGCACGCACGCACGCACGCACGCACGCACGCACGCACGCACGCACGCACGCACGCACCACGCACGCACGCACGCACGCACGCACGCACGCACGCACGCACGCACGCACGCACGCACGCACGCACGCACGCACGCACGCACGCACGCACCGCACGCACGCACGCACGCACGCACGCACGCACGCACGCACGCACGCACGCACGCACGCACGCACGCACGCACGCACGCACGCACGCACGCACGCACGCACGCACGCACGCACGCACGCACGCACGCACGCACGCACGCACGCACGCACGCACGCACGCACGCACGCACGCACGCACGCACGCACGCACGCACGCACGAACGCACGAACGCACGACGCACGACGCACGACGCACGCACGCACGCACGCACGCACGCACGCACGCACGCACGCACGCACGCACGCACGCACGCACGCACGCACGCACGCACCACGCACGCACGACGCACGCACGCACGCACGCACGCACGCACGCACGCACGCACGCACGCACGCACGCACGCACGCACGCACGCACGCACGCACGCACGCACGCACGCACGCACGCACGCACGCACGCACGCACGCACGCACGCACGCACGCACGCACGCACGCACGCACGCACGCACGCACGCACGCACGCACGCACGCACGCACGCACGCACGCACGCACGCACGACGCACGACGCACGACGCACGACGCACGACGCACGCAGCACGCACGCAGCACGCACGCACGCACGCACGCACGCACGACGCACGCACGCACGCACGCACGCACGCACGCACGCACGCACGCACGCAACGCACGCACGCACGCACGCAAAAAAAAAAAAAAAAAAAATAAAAAATATATATATATATATATATATATATATATATATATATATATATATATATATATATATATATATATATATATATATATATATATATATATATATATATATATATATATATATATATATATATATATATATATATATATATATATATATATATATATATATATATATATATATATATATATATATATATATATATATATATATATATATATATATATATATATATATATATATATATATATATATATATATATATATATATATATATATATATATATATATATATATATATATATATATATATATATATATATATATATATATATATATATATATATATATATATATATATATATATATATATATATATATATATATATATATATATATATATATATATATATATATATATATATATATATATATATATATATATATATATATATATATATATATATATATATATATATATATATATATATATATATATATATATATATATATATATATATATATATATATATATATATATATATATATATATATATATATATATATATATATATATATATATATATATATATATATATATATATATATATATATATATATATATATATATATATATATATATATATATATATATATATATATATATATATATATATATATATATATATATATATATATATATATATATATATATATATATATATATATATATATATATATATATATATATATATATATATATATATATATATATATATATATATATATATATATATATATATATATATATATATATATATATATATATATATATATATATATATATATATATATATATATATATATATATATATATATATATATATATATATATATATATATATATATATATATATATATATATATATATATATATATATATATATATATATATATATATATATATATATATATATATATATATATATATATATATATATATATATATATATATATATATATATATATATATATATATATATATATATATATATATATATATATATATATATATATATATATATATATATATATATATATATATATATATATATATATATATATATATATATATATATATATATATATATATATATATATATATATATATATATATATATATATATATATATATATATATATATATATATATATATATATATATATATATATATATATATATATATATATATATATATATATATATATATATATATATATATATATATATATATATATATATATATATATATATATATATATATATATATATATATATATATATATATATATATATATATATATATATATATATATATATATATATATATATATATATATATATATATATATATATATAATATATATATATATATATATATATATATATATAATATATATATATATATAAATATAAAAAATATATATATATATATATATATATATATATATATATATATATATATATATATATATATAATATATATATATATATATATATATATAATATATATATATATATATATATATATATATATATATATATATATATATATATAAAACAACACACACACACACACACACACACACACACAAACCCACACACACACACACACAACACACACACACACACACACACACACACAACACACACACACACACACACACACACACACACACACATTGGGAGTAAAGACGTGTTTTGGTTTTGATTTCAAAAGTCGGTCTTAAATACGTGTTAAATATTACCAATTTACGTTTGTGCTATAAATAAAGATGAACTGAATGTGTCGGTAGTTAATTCTGCCGTAGCTCTGAAAAGACGTTTTTAGTGCTATAATTTCATATTAACCTCCTTCGTATATATAACATAATAGGTAAATATACGTGTTTATTTCATTTCATTCATATAACATAAAGTGATATTAACTATCTCTCGTGACCTCTCACCTTTACTTTCAATTCATATATAAAATGCAATTATATACCATAATTGTATGTTTTTTTCCTTAATTCGTAATAATAATTAATTATTATGTCTCTTCCTCCTTTTCTCCTGACACTTTGACTACAGGGTGCTACAGATGTACTAAAGGTATCATCAGTTAACGCATCAAAAATAAAAGCAACAAATCGTTTTCAAATGTTGTGGCAAGATCTAACTTTCCTAAGAAAGAACAAGCCATTATATATCCTTCAATAGAAGGTTTAACTGTAAAAGATTATGTTATTTCTACAGGTAAAATTATTGGTCCAAAAATATTTTTTTGCCTCACGAATGAGCAATAACCGTATATGCTTGTATTTATCTTCAAAAGATTTAGTGAATACTTTACTGAAATTCATGGTGGTGTAAATATAAATGACTTATTTATACCCGCGCGAAAACTAATTTTACCTGCGAAACGCATCATTATATCTAATGTTCCTTGCATCCACACGACGTGATTGAGGATGAATTAAAGAGAAATAATTTACGTTTAGTGTCTCCATTATCCTTTATCGGTGCTGGTATTGACTAGAAGAATACCTTCATGTCTATAGTTTTAGAAGACAAGTTTTATAGCATCTGATGCAGAAGCAGGGCCAATATCCCTTCTTCAATTGTACTAGAATTTGAAAACGAAGAATACAGGTTTTTTCTCGACGAAAAGATTATGCTTCAAGTGCAACGAGCTTGGAACATTGCATCTAAATGCCCTCAAATTAATGTCATAACATCTAATGTTTCAGCTAATGAAAGTAAAAAAAGACCACATACAGAAAGTACCGAAGGCTCTGTACCAATTTTTCTCAAGAAACCGCCGAAGAAGTTCAATCAGAGTCAGACAAAGAAATTACACAAATGAACTATCACTTTCACGGGAACTTTTAGATAATAGCGAAGAATTTATCAAACCAAACTTTCACAAACTGTTAAATCAAACTTAAAGAAACGTAAAATCGAAAATACTCCCACAATCGAGGACCATAACGAAATTCAAATTTTTGGAAGGACAAAGACAACTTAATTATGGATTTCGTAACCTTCTCCGATTTTCTGAATAAAGTTAAAGGAGTAAATAATAGCCTTGAAGTAGCTAGGATCTATACAAGCCATAGATGATCTATTAGGGTTAATTCAAGAAGTCGCCCCTTTTTTCGCAACGGTCTATTAAAGAAAGGTGTAAAAGAATAGTGGCTCACATAAAAAGGGACCTTGATCGAGAAACACATTCAGAGTCCCCAGCCCGATCCCAATTAAGATTACCATCTCCAGATAGTGATTCCAGCACATATTAATCATTCATCATGCAGTGCGACAAATTAAGTATTTATACCCTTAACGCTAAAAGCTTAAGAACAGAGTTCAAATGGAACGAACTCGTTACCTTCATTAAAGTCAATTCACCGGATATTCTTTTAGTTCAGGAAGCAAATATAAATAAGCCGATTTCGTTGAATTGCAACACGCATTTTTTCTTTTTAAATCAGTACATTACTGATTACAGTGGAACACTAATTGCAGTTAAAAAAAACTTACGTGTTATAGAGCACTAATTATTAAGTGAATCTTACCTTCAACGGATATCCGTGTCTTTAGGCAATACTATATGGCATATTATTAACGTATACTTACAAACAATGCTCAGCTGGCTGAAGACATCTTAACCACCTTAAATTTGTTTTTGAATAATAGGAAGGCAACCACCGTGTATTTCTTGGGGAGACTTTAATTGCACGCTGAATCCATCAAGGGACAGATGTGGATCAACAGAAAGGAATGTCAGTTTATCAAACAACTTAAAGGAAATCATAGCAAGAAGCAACCTTATTGACTGTTGGGATTTTTTAATCGAGATCGAAGTGGTTACATTTTTTTACTGCCTCTGGCCCTCCAACAGCATCAAGACTTGATAGAATTTATTGTTCAAACAATATTACATCTTCATTATTATCATCATCGTTGCATGCGTCCTCTGATCACCTTTCTGTAGCACTATTCTGAAAATCTCGAACCCAGTTTCATATCCACCATACTGGAAATTTAACAACCTTCTCTTGATGACAGTTGTTTTATAAACACCATGAGGACTTTTTTAACGGCGGAACTATCGCATGACATAAACGATCGCAACATAATATCTTGGTGGGAACAACTGAAAGGTAAAATCAAGGACATAGTAATCTTGTATCAACGGCAAAATAAGCAAAAGCGATATGAGGAGTTAAACACCATTCAACGAACTCTTAAAAACCTCACGAAGGGAGCCGTAAGCGGAAATATACAACGAACGTCTAACCTTATGACGAACACTAAAGATGCTTACTTGAGAATTACCGAAAAACGATTAATTACAACAAAGCACGAGAATCTAGTCCATAAAGATCGTCCAACGCTAATTAAAAAACTAGGCTACCCCTTTAAAACCCTGTGTTCGTTAAGACACTGCAACGAAGTTGTACAAGATTTACCAACCGTGTGTTCTCTAGTCTACAAACACTTCCAGACGTCATATGATCTGAATCGCGTCATAATAAATAAGAAGAGTGATTTATATGATAACATAACTAGCCTACCTGACCAAGACAAAATCGTTTTAAACCAGGCAAAACAAGTTCTGAGGTTACTAACGCACTAACACCCTAAACAAAACAGTGCACCAGGCCTGGATGGCTTGACAACACATTTTACCAAAATTTTGGGATCTTTTAGAATCGTTACCATACAATGATAACTGCAGCCATACAGAGCGGTCAGTTACCATCAACAACGAACAAAGCAATTGTAATCTTGTTACCTAAAAGGGGACCTATTGGAGATCAATAACTGGCGACCTATTTCGTTGTTGTCAACAGACTACAAAATTATAGCAAAAGTACTTTCATTAAGACTATCTAGAGTAATAGAAAAGGTCGTAAATTCTGATCAAAGTTATTCTATACCCAAAAGATCATTATATGATACGCTGCATCTCCATAGAGAATTAATTTATTTAGCAAATCAACAAAACGTTCCATTGGCTATAATAAACTTGGATCAAAAGGCAGCTGATAATATCTCTCCAACTACTTTTTACGTCTTAGAAAAGATGAATCTAGGAACATCGTTTATTACTAGCGTGAAACTGTTGTATGCAAGTACTTCCAGTCATATAAGAGTGGGCTCATTATTATCGCGAGCTATTAACCTCCGCAAAGGTATTAGACAAGGATGCCCCTGTCAGGTCCTCTTTTTCGCTCGCAATTGAGCCTTTCCTAGCCCTAATCCGGA
>JARFJB010002176.1:2005000-2057500 GCA_036346205.1 Vesta saturnalis | reverse complement strand
ATATCAGAACAAGTACACAGATAGAGCTTTATAATGCAAAAAGAATGTCATAATTGCATACAGGGTGTTTACAATTGCCCTGCCAATCAGACATTATTCCAACTAGTAAAAGTATACACCCTGTATATTATTCCGTTTTTGTTTTCTACATATTAACCCTTATCAATTCGATATACAATTCCCTATCCATAAATATAGCCGTTTCCGAATTATTTTCAATTTTTCAAACTGTATAAGATTATTGGAACATTTTTTTAAATCCATGGCCTCGTATAAATAGAAAAAAAAACAGTGGAAAACAATTGTATTGCAAATTAAAAAACGCAACAGAAACTAATACACTATAATTATTAAAATTATTTCTAAAAATACAAAACATATAAAATAAAAAAAAAATTTGTCCGTTTTCTCGAATGCAGACCTGAAGTCGATCTTTAAAAGGTTGTTCAACTCTACGCAACAACTCAGGAGTAATGCTATCACAGTACTTTTTATGTATCCCCATAAAAAGAAATCTATTCTTGTCAGATCAGGGGACCTAGCTGGCCACCTCACAGGTCCAGTTCGCTCAATCTATTTATTTGGAAAGACTCTATTGAGATCATCTCTTACATCTGCAGAGTAGCGAGCAGGAGCGCCAACATGTTAATACCACATTGTGGCTCTAATATTAAGAGTAATATTTTCTAATAAGCCCGGTAAATCGTTACGCAAAAAGTTAAGGTACTTCTCACCATTCAAGTGTCTATCAAAAAAGAATGGACCGATGACATAATCCTCAACGATGGCACCCCAGACACTAAAAGACCACTTATGTTGATTATCAACTTGTCTTAATAAATGTGGATTTTCTGAGGAATAATAATGAAAATTATGTGTATTAACAAATCCATTCTTATGAAATGTTGATTCGTCTGTCCATAAAATATTATAAAAAAATTTGGGTTCTGAGTAATTTTTTCTCTGGCCCAGTTACAAAATCTTACTCGATGATCGAAGTCTGCATCGCTCAATTCTTGGTGTAACTGAATATGATAGGGATGTAAGCGATTCTTCTCTAAAAGACGGCCTACTGATCTCTCACTTATACCAACTATTTGACTTATGTCCTTTTGGCTTCTGTGATGATCCTGTTCGATGGGGAGAAGAACCCTCAATTCACTATCTTCATTTGCAGAAGGTTTAACATGTTCATGTTTGGAGTAATTGGCACATGAAGTTACAATAAATCTACTCATAACTTTCTGAAACGATCTTGCGTTTGGATGTCTTCTATCTGCACATCTTTCAGCATTAATTCTGCTGGCCAATAAACAGTTTCTTTCTGCAGCACCCAACACGAATATCATATCAATTAACTCATTTTGAGTAAAATTCGTTTTATAAAAATCTTGATTACTAACAATAACACTCGTAAATGGTTAACTACAGTTTTATTTATTTACGTCAAACATTCAATTTTTATAAGAAGCGCACTTGATTTTAGAATTTTACTTGAAATTGAAGTAAATATTTGTCAAATTCTTGTTAACATGCAATGCCTCCAGTACAAAAATTGCAATTAGTCTTCTATCATAATATATTAGTTTCTGTTGTGTTTTTTAATGTATAATACAATTGTTTTTGATGTTCTTTTTTATCTATACGAGGCCATCGATTTAAAAATGTCTCAATAATCTTATACATTTTGAAAAATTGAAAATAATTCGGAAACAGCTATATTTAGGATAGGAGTTGTATGGCGAACTGATAAGGGTTAATATGTAGAAACCAAAATGTAATAATATACAGGGTGTTTTATTTGAAAAGTAACTTTTACTAGTTCGAATAATGGTTGATTGGCAAGTCAATTATAAGTACCCTGTATGCAATTATGTCATTTTCTTCACACTAAAGGGAAGCTCTATTTGTGTACTTATTCTCATATAAATTAGATAACTTTATTTTTCAACAGTTAAGGAGGTACATTTTCAAAGCAAACTCTGTAATTTCAATTTTTTAGAAAATCGAAATAACTCAAAACGGCTATATTTAGGATAGGGAAATATATTGCGAATTTGTTAGAACAATGTGTAGAATTCAAAAAGTAATAATATACAGGGTGTTCATTTAAATTTTTTATAATAATTTGGTCCTCTTTAAATAAACAACCTGTATTCGCGTGAATAATTTTATAATATACACACAACTAAACTATAACTGCATTCCAAATTTTATTAATCTAGCTTGTATAAAACGGAAGAATAGAAGAAGGCGCCTTGTTGCCGATTAATGATTCATAAATAGTCAAAATTTGAGTTGATGCAGGATATGCAAACAAAAGTTGTTATCAAATTGATCGTAACGCATTACGAAGATAAGCTGTTTAGTTTCAATTTGAAGTTAATACTTATACTGTGTTTCATAAGAGCTTTCAAATTTGTGCATTATTTTGCGAATAACGATGATTTCATCAATGTATCGCAGATGATCGGCGGCATATTTTGTGGTTAAATGACGTAACTTTCTAACAGTATCAACTTTTCAAAGAACGATTGATTCTGCGATCAATATTGCATAAAAAGTTGTACCTATTAATCTATCTGTAACATTTCGACAAATCACATTTCAATTCAATTATGGTAATTACAATGTAGTCGTAGAATATTATTGAAATAAATGATTATAAACAGATTTAACAGATATATAAATACCGTAAATCATTTCAATTCTCAAAGTGTCCTCCATTTTTCTGTATACACTGCTGCAGTCTTCCCATAAGTGAAAATACTACACGATTTAGTCTTTGCTCTTGTACTATTTCAATGAAAGCATCGTATATGACTATCCGAAAATTTTCCAAATCAATGGATAGGCCGAGGCCATGAGGCTCCTTTAATTTGGCCCCTTAGGTCACCAGATCTCAATCCTATGGATTTCAATGTTTGGGCATAATTGAAAAAAGTGTATGCTCAATTGATTGAAACTGTCGAGGAACTGCGCCAGCGAATTAAAGACGAATTCAATGAAATAGTACAAGAGCAAAGACTGAATCGTGTACTATTTTCACTTATGAGAAGACTGCAACAATGTATACAGGGAAATGGAGGACACTTTGAGAATTTAAATGATATCATTATCGGTAATTTATTCATATTTTCTGTTAAATCTGTTTATAATCATTTAATTCAATAATATTCTACTGACTTCTCCGAATTGTAATAATACCAATAATTGATAATTGAAATGTGAAATTGAGTTTTATTCGGAAATGGTTACAGATAGCGAGCTCAATATGGTATACCTTTTTTATGCAATACTGATCACAGAATCCAATCGTGCCTTTGAAAAGTTGATAATTTTGGTTAGAAAAAAGTTACGTTATTTTTAACCACAAAAATATGCGGCAACTAGCGCCATCTGCACGATACATTGAAATTAGATAAATCACGTTATTCGGCATAAGAATTATAGGCAATGCTACAAATTTGAAAGCTATTTATTACAAACTAATGGAAATATTAAATAAATTAACTTATCAAATTGAAAACTAAACACCCTGTATCTCCGTAATGGTACGTTTTACGACCCAAGTTGATAGGAACTTTTTTGTTTATATTGCTATCCTGCATCAGCTCCCAAATTTTGACCACCTATTTTAGAATCACCTTGTATATCGCGCTCTAGCTTTCTGTCTTCGTTCTTTTGTAGCTGCTATGGCGTCTTTATCTGCTTTGAAAATTCTCATTTTATCGTCTTTTATAAACTGTATAAAATAGAACTCAAAAGAAAACGTAGTTGTTCATAGTTATTTTTTAGTTTTTTGGCTCTCCTGTAAATTTACTTTTTACACATTTCGATATACTTTTCCCGACAACCGTAACAGGTATCAACACAATTTTTGTTTTGTTTTGAAGGTGACAATATTGACTATCATCATGACAGAGGAAATGTTAATAAGATAATCGGAGCGTTTTTTTTTTAAATTCAAAACTATTTTTTCTCCAATTGATAGTTTTTGAACCAATACAAAATTTTTTAATTCCGCTGTTATAAATATTTATTGTGATGGTAAGAACAACTGTGTAAAATCTTGTCAAAATCGGCCCAGTAGTTTCTGAGAAAAGTGTACCTAAAAATCGCGATTTTTCAATGGAAAAAACCTCGGTAGTGACGCCTTTAAGTAACTTTTGGCCCATAATACTCGAAAAATGAAAGAAGCGTCGGAAAAAGATCCGCTTCAAGCGAAGAACACATAGAATCAAATTTAATTACCCTCTATCTAGTAATAATGCCAACTTAAGTGAAATATTGTTGGTCGCATTCGATGATAAATGTTAGGAGGCATAAGAACGGACTGTAACAATTATTATTTAATCATAAACAGTCATATGTTCTCTATGAACATTAATCCCAATATAGGTCGCTTACTGAATCAATTTGGATTTTTCTTGCACGTTCCTGTGTTAACATATTTTGAGTTAAAATTAATTCTTGTTGGATTATTATGCAAAAGCCATAAACATAATTTTTCACAAATCCTAATAGTGATTTTGATCATCTTTTATATCGTTATAAAAGAGAAGCTTCATTGACTTTGCAAATTAACGACCGATCGAAACATTTTTTTCTCTGAAACCTTAGTAAAATGAAATACGCCTACAATTATTAAGCCGAGTGGTAATTTATAAGCAAGTTTAGTGTGTTGTTAAATTATATTAACATAGAATAGATTCATCCAAAATTGTAAAAGGTTATTAACCACCAAAAGTTATAATTTTTATATATTTTGGAATAAAATGGTATAATCACTTTAAGAATATTTTAATGTGCTATATTTTTTTTACAAGGTTTAAAATCTTGCAGTTAAATAATTTATAAATAATGAAGTAGAAAGGAAGTGATTGTAAGTCCGTAGGTATTTGTATATTTTATTTTAAATGTGAAAATTTCTTCATTTAACATTAAATATGTAAGTAACGTTATATGATGTATTTAACTAAGAAAAGAAATCGTCGACAGGTGCAAAGTTTCACTTCGATATTATTCGGATGGTATTAGATGTACCAAGAATTACATCACAAAATCCATTCACAAGTAATAATACTATACCATACTACTATAAAGTAGAAAGCGGAATAATACCGATACTTATATAGTAGGTCATTTTTATCACGAATGCATCTCACGCACCTTCTACGAGTTTAATAGCAAACTGTAAAATTCGTCCCACGAATAATATATAATTTTTTTGAACTACTATACAATTTTACACGTTTTAGTTTGGTAACGAAAGTTTTTAAGCAGCCACACATCAAACCGCTAATAATTGACAAAAGTTCGATGAAACTTGTCTGACCTTAACGAACTTTAAAACCAGTTTAGGACTTTTAAATTAATTATCAGCCAGAATTTTTTTTTTAACTAAATAAAGCCAAACCTGATGCATATGGGCTTAGGATATTTTTGCAGTAATGATGATAGAAAATTATTTTAACCAACGTAGGTGTGATTGTATATGTACACGTTAAGCAAGTATTGTATTGAAGGTTATCATTTCACTATTTCTAAATCAAGGTTCAATAAAACTTTCAAAGTTATCTTATACATATACCCACAACTCTTACGTTACAACAGATATAGTAGGAATTTTAATTAAGATCGTAATCTGAGATAGGCGATAAAGTGGAGAAAAATTAATTGTAGAGCAAAAACTTGTGAATTAATCTTAAAATTGAAAATGCTTCCATATGTTGCTTTAATTAATGACTTTTAATTAAATTTTTGACTAATCCAAATTTCAACACATTCTTTATCCTACATTCTACTTACGACTCTCGATAGTTGTCTAAAGATATACTTTTAACCTATTTATAGTATTATATATTTGATATATTTCATTTTTACAAATTTTAGTGGTTTTCCTGTTAAGAAATTTGCAATATACAACCGGAACTACATAATCTAGAAACAACTTTCATAAAAGCAGTGTTCCTTTTAATAAAACATCTTACATTTTTTCAGGCAAATTAAACTTTTCCCTTTCCATACAACTTGGATATTTTTAATTAATTACCAGCGTTTTATTTAAATTTTATTTTACCGCATTTTTTTGTAATACCTTTGGTTCGGTTATATTGGGTCCAGATTACCATTGTCTTAAAAAACTGTTAGTGTCAGCCGAGGTCTCTGGAAAAAGCCGTAAAACACTCATGTATCTCAGAACTTGGCTCTCGATCATCCAGAAAATCAATTTAGTCGCAACCCCAATTGGTGTGCAAATATAGATGTTGAGCAAGATTGAATCCAAAATTTTAGAAACGACCGTGAGGCGCAAAATTTAGCGCTTGGTCGAGTAAACCAATTTCGTTGTCTTTCAATTTGAAAATTCGGGTCGTTGAAATTGAGGTAAATATTGTTTATTTTAAAAGGTAGTTTTAAAATTATCTCATTAAGGTTGTTTATTAGAACATCGCAGAAGAAATGGCAACAAAATGGAAAATGATTACGAAAAAATTGTTATTGGGTGATATCTGGGAATTCTTGACTAAGTACAAGATCTATTGCTGTAGTACAAGTTTCATTAACATCAGGAACTATTGCCGTCTGATGCACCTTTGTGAAATTATTCAAGAACGTGCTAATGCGGATCGCAATTTTCTCTCGTCCATTTGATTTACGGATCAATGTACCTTTACCTTAAATAACGAACCAAACATTCAAAACGACAGATATTAAGCACATGCCATTCTTCATCTGAAGCTAAATGTTAGAATGCAATATCTTCAAAAAATTAATATTTGGGCAGGTATTTTTAATTATTATATTGTAGGTCCTTTCGAAATGATAGGAAATTTAAATGCAGAAAATTATTTAAATTTTTTAATTACTCAAGTTGGCCCTGCAATTGAAGCAGTAGGACGCCAACACCCGGAGATAGCCAACAGCTCATTTCGGAATAAACGTTAGAGAATATATCCAAATCGGTGGATTGGACGAGGAGGTGAAATCAATTGGTCTACTAGATCTCCTCATTTGGCATCGTGCAATTTTCTTCTTGTGGGGTCAGTTGAAAGGCTAAATTTATAAAACCCGTCACCCAAACACTAGACCTTTGAGGAGTGCAGTATTTGTAGAGTGCAGATCGATAACGAATAGGCAGTTGACATACGTCAGAAATTCGTTCTACAATACAATGGGGAATTGTTTAATAAAAAATGGAGATTTATTTGAACACTTTCTTTAATTGCATAGTTAATTTTTAACTATTAATAACTATTGTCAATATTTATTAATAGTGGAATACAGTTTTCAAGTTCTTTTTTCTAACTATTGATACGTAGCACAAGCAATTAAAAAAAATTATTTAATCGAATTCATTTCTCATTTGCAATAAAATAGTAAAGAAATACAACTGAAAATTAACTAATTCGGATGTTATTAGACGTGGAAAAAATCTTCTTTCGATTGGTGTTGGAAACGTTAAAATACAGAGCAGCAATTTACGAGAACCATTTACAATGTTAATTGCCTAAGTTCGGTTTCAAAGCATTCACCCGATATATATATATATATATATATATATATATATATATATATATATATATATATACAGGGTGATCCGAACTCAATAGTCAAAACGAAAACAGCCGATTCCTCTGACTAAATGAAACTAGAAATTGTTAATAACTTTAGGGTCTATCGTTACTGGTTTTCAAAATACACAGTGTTTTTTAATTTTTTCGATTTCGCAGAATTACCATAAAAATGATCCTGTATGTTCCAAACTAGAGGAGTTACAGAAATATGCCCAAGGTAAAATTTGGAGAGTACAAAATTTCCTTCCGGAATCGATTCGAAACAAATTCATTATTGACCATTTTTAAGACCTGAATTAGTTTCAAAATAAGATTTTTTCAAACTTTATGACGAATTTCCAACAGCAATAGTCTTTTATGGGGACCTACTTGATGTGGTCATGATAATCAAATCCACCCGAAATGTTCAAATCACTGGTATGAAGGAAATTGATCTAATATTTGTTTCTTCACTACAGTTTAGCCACATTTCGAAAAAAAAATGCTTTGGGCTGCCGGAATTCGAACCCACAACTTCACAAATGCCAACCATCAGACCTAACCACTCAGCTACCTTACGAATGTTGTTACTTTCCTGTACATGGATTGTTTTGTTTAAATCCATGGAAATGAATTGTTGAAAACACAAGGATTGTCATAACTCATCTTTAATTTTAATTTTACTTTGGAACATACCTGGTAATTTTTATGGTAACTCTGAGAAATCGAAAAAATTAAAAAACACTGTATATTGAAAACCGGTAACAGTAGACCCTACATTTATCAACAATTTTTTGTTTCATTTGGTCATAGGAATCGTTTTTTGACCATCGAGTTCGGGTCATCCTATATATATATATATATATATATATATATATATATATATATATATATATATATATATATATATGCCGGGTGTCTAGAATCTACCCACATTCTATTACTATCTTTGTTATTATAAGAGATACAGAGTCGGTTAAATTAGCAAAGTTGCGCTGAATTACATGATAATTCAAATACCGATAAGAAAATTCAATATTATTACCAACTTTCTAAGATATCTGAAAATAACTAAAAATCGTCCAAATTTTGAATCGGCTTTATCTTTTTTAATATTCAAAATACGAAAAAGTGACAAGAGAGACTTTTGATAGCTATTTTTACGCAAAATGGGAAAATGCAAATAAAAAATTTTTTTAGTAATTATCTTTCGAGTTATAACCCAAACATACATTTTTTATAGGTGGCTATGAACTCATTCGATGGCTTATTTTTTTTCTGATTAAAAAAATGTATAGCTTTGTATGTTTAATATTATTAGTTAACTCACAATTTTTTAAAAAAAAAGGAAATTATAATATTTATTAAATAAATTAAAGTTTGCCGTGAACATTTAAATAACAAAATAAGCTCATATTCTACTATTAAATTTGTGGAAACAACAAAAAATAATGTACTACATTATCAAAATAAATAAATTTAACAACGAAAAGTAACAGCAAAAAATATAAACATATAACTCAATCATAGAAGTGCTTCAAAATGACCTCCATTTTTTTGAACACACATTTGACATCGTTTTAAAATTTCGTGTTGAACTTTTAATAAACTTTGGGATCTAACTTGTTCTATAGCAACACGAATTTTATTTTTTAAATCGTCTAGATTACCAGGTTTTACTCGATACACTTTGTCTTTAATTGCACACCACAAGAAAAAGTCCAGGGGGGTTAAGTCTGGAGATCGCGGCGGCCAAGGTATAGGACCTCGATTTCTTATCCAACTATTAAAACGTTCCTGTACACACAAGTAATCCATTGAATTTTTTAAATTCGCATTTTCCCATTTTGCCTAAAAATAGCTATTAAAAGTCTCTCTTAGAACTTTTTCGTATTTTGAATATTAAAAAAGATATAGTCGATTGAAAATTTGGACGATTTTTAGTTATTTTTAGATATCTTAGAAAGTTGGCAACAATGTTGAATTTTCTTATCGGTATTTGAATTATCATGTAATTCTGCCCAACTTTGCTAATTTAACCGACTCTGCATCTCTTATAATAACAATGATAGCCACTGAATGTGGGTAGATTCTAGACACCCTGTATATATATATATATATATATATATATATAGCAAGATTTGCAATTCTTAATTATGATGCTGATCAACGATCATGGACCTCAAAATCTGGCTCTTGTCCATTAAGAGAATCAATTTGTCGTGACCCCAACAAAATTGGTGTATAAATATAGATTTTCGGCAATACTCAGTGCAAACATCCAATACTCATGGGTTACAGAACTTATTTCTTGACTATCGGGGAAATAAATTTTGCCGCAACTACAACGAAATTGGTGTGTAAATATAGGTTTTGGGGAAATATTTGGCCAAACTGCTGACTAATAACACTCTTGCAGCATAAAATTGAGTTCATGGACATCAAGTGGATTCATTTGGCAGCAACCTCAACGATATTGGTGTATCTCCACACATAACAAGGGTATGTTGGAGTTTTATAAAAAAACGGTAGTTTTAAAGAGAAAGAGTCTTCATTAAAAGTTGCTTATTTCATTCTACTCTACAACTTTTTCTAATAAAGTTTTTTCGTATATCGTATTGTTACCAAGACGAGCTTGTTTACTGTTTTTTTTTGCCCATCTTCGACGTTCATGAGGACATCTGACTAGTTAACGATCCCAAATTTTATTTTGTAATAAAGAATATACTGTGAAAATTTCAGCCTCGTGTTTCAATTCTACCAAAGGTTAGAGCGCCAACTAGAAAATGATGGACGGAGGAGCGAGTGAGCGAGCGAGTAAGAAATCCAGTGACGAAAATAATCTTCCACTATAGCGTACTCGTAAAAAAACAGCTACTTTGTTTAAATAGTGTAAGCCAGACGAAGAAGAAATTACATGTACTTAAACTCTGTTGACGTATACAACCTGACTAAAATTCACTAACAAGTAGTGAAGCCCCTTAACGTGCTAATATAGGATTATACTTAGTTCTAATACGAACGGTTGAGTGGTGCATCAAGCAAGAGAGTTATTTTGAAGAACTATTGTGAAATTCACAAGCAGGGTACATATCTGTAGGTAAGTGTTATCGGTGAGTTACCTAATAATTATATATTTATTGCTTTAATTACTTATTATATATTTGAAATACTCTTGGTGAAAATACAAAGTTGAGATTAGGCATTTTCCCATTTTTTTCTGCTACGCCAATAACTATAAAGTCAATTAACAAGACGGCAATGGGAAGTTTCAGAGTTCAAATAGTTGCGCCTGATTATATTAAACTTGCACCAAATTACAGCAATGCTGCGCCAAACTATGAAACAAAATTAAAAAAAAAACATACGTGGTGCCAAGTTAAAGCTGCACTGCAAGTTGCATTTACAAACTCATAAAATTGCACTCAGTTCATCATAGTTTGTGCTCACTTAAACAATAATTTTTAAAACTTGCGCTAGTAGCCCATTCTCAAGTTATTCTTACAAAATCCATTAGGGGTTAACATGACAAACCTCCACCACGTTTTTACAGTAAATTAGCTTTTAGGACAGTCGTTGATAATTTGAAGTATTTGTTCACATCTCAAGCATACTTAAGTAAAATTTGTTTCCATTTTTCTATTAACGCTACAACTACAAGTTATAATACGTTATAGTTAAGTGGTACCCACAATTGCGTTACAACAGATATAGTAGGAATTTTAAATAAGATCGTAATCTAAGATAGTCGATAAAGTGGAGAAAAATTAATTGTAGTGTAAAAACTTTTGAATTAATTTTAAAATTGAAAATGCTTCCATATGTTGCTTTAATTAATGACATTTAATTAAATTTTTGACTAATGTAAATTTCAATACATTCTTTATCCTACATTCTACATAGGTTTCTCGATGTCTAAAGATACACTTTTAACGTATTTATAGCATTATTTATCAAATATATTTCATTTTTACCAATTTTAGTGATTTTCCCTAAGAAATTTGCATTTTACAACCGGAACTCCAAAATTTATAAACAACTTTCATGAAAACAGTGTACCTTTTAATAAAACATCTTACATTTTTTGTGGAAAATTAAACTTTTCCCTTTAAATACAACGTGGATATTCTTAATTAATTCCTTACACGATATTTAACTATTACCAGCGTATTATTTTAATTTTATTTTGCCGCATTTTTTTTGTGTAGCATTAAACGCAATGTTACTTGATTCGCTGGTACCTATTAGTTCGGTTATATTGGGTCAAGATTACCCCATTGTCTTAAAAAAGTGTTGGTGTCAACCAAGATATCAGAAAGAAGCCGTCAAAAACACTTTTTCAGCAACTTCTCTTATTGTTTAAATCCACGTGTCTTATGCGTACCTTATAAATTAGAGGAAATCGATCTGAAAAATGTTAAATCATTTGTCTCGTAACGTGGACACAGACGATGGCCTATGACCTCTATTTATGAGAAATAGGTCATGTGTTGAGGTCGATGAAATACATGGTCAAAACCTCAACATTATATGCTTTCGAAAGACATCTATATTGCGATAGCTTATCAATTCCTATCGAGACCAAAACGGGAGGTACACATTTTTGATTGGTATACATCGAAAAAAATTGAGCCGTTTATCCCGTAAGCGTAGACAAGGACAGACCTTTGATCTCAGTTTGTTGAAAACACGTCAAGTCTTATAGTCACTGAAATGCGTATTTGAAATTTCCACGAAACATTTTTTTGATATTGTTGCAGCTATGACCCAGTATGGCTCCCCGATCGTAAAAAAATAGAAAGTGCACATCTTTGGTTAATATACCATCGGTTAGTAAAAACAGATATGAAAAAAATGATGTAACTTTTTCTGTAATTGAGGACATGGGTGAAGAGACAGATGAATAGGGTGGACGGACGGACCTAACAAAATGATAAGGATAAGCTACATTTAATCAAATACTCTGGTTCCTTATTCCATGATCACATTCGGAAACTGGAAATAGTTCAATGTGTGATGTTGTTTTGGTTCAGAGCGATGATAGCCGCAATAGTCGGTTAGTAAAGTAACGTTGAGACATAATAACTAACGTATGTGTAGCGTAACTAACGTATTGCGCACGGATTTTTTTTACTATAATTTGCGAAGTAGTGTAAATGTTTCGCTACTTAACTGCGTTAAGATATTGTTTAACGTAAGAAAATAGTAGTATATGTATTTAGGATGGACATCTGAGTGGTTAGAGAATTTTTGTTTCGAATTTTCGATGTAAATGTAGGCCCATAAGTACGGCACTGGATCATCCATCCACGCATTAGAACATTGAAATTTACTATTTTCTGCGGAAGATTATCACAGAAAGTTAATAATAGTTACAAACATATTGCTGGGTGAATTTGGATATCAAATTTGTATATTTTAAGAAGTTATTACGTTTCTCTTAAAAAATTCAATATGCCGTAGATGTAGAAGTAGCGCTTACGTTAGGCTCGTTTCATGCTTTCTACGGCAATGTCATGTGACAATTAACCCCATTAAGAGTAGTTGATTTTGACTTGGAGGGATAATAGTATTGTGGCATTGGACAAGATGGCGTGTTTATCTATAAAATAGCTGGGGCATTCTGTATTTAGAGAGGTCAGAATGATTAGGTCGTGCGGATTTAAAAAAAATGCATAACGATCTGTGGCATTTATGTTGAAAAATTCAGTATGTCTCTTGAAAAATGGTTTGTATACTGGCATATCCCATTTTGGGGTTGGAACATTAAAACCGTTTATAAGTCGATTTGGTAGTTGAAAATTAGTGTTATGAAACTTCAAAAAATTTAGATAGTGTTTATACATATTTGAGATAAACAGTTAACCTTTGTGCTAACTGAATGCTACGTATAAAAACCCCCGCGATAATAAAAGAAACTTTTAATGTAACAATTTCTAACTAGATGGACATTGTAAATTAAAATTAAGACTTAAATATTGTTAATGCTGTTAATATATGTGCGTTCGTCAAAGAAATAAAACAAACGAGTGTATAGACAATTAAAAATCTCGTCAGTACTTGAATTAAAGTTCCATTGTAAACATTAGAGACATTCAAAAATTGATTAATTATTAGAAACGTTAAAAGATGCATGTTAGCGCCGAGTGCACAACGTTAAAGAATTGTTAGGGTTGGGATTGCTCACAACTCCAAGGGTTAATTACAGGAGCTCAACCATGTTAAGTAAGATACTTCGACGAAAGGAAAAGGAAATCAATAAGTAAGACCAATTTGTATATTGTAGTGAATGATTTATTCTCCTAAAAAGGGGCCATTGCTAATGTTTTATTTTAAACAAGTCATAAGGTCAATCATTTCTAATTACAACCTTTTTTTGTTGCTTCGATGGTCAGTGTACATTTATTATATTAATATACATTAATTATTTCAAGCTCTTTTATCCATCCAGTGCACAACTACATTAATAAATCTTAAAAATATTTAAATATTTTTTTATTGTAAATAATACAAAACTGACCGTAAAAAATGGTCCAAAAATATTCCATACGCCAGGACAATATAGTTGTTTGCATATAACGGGTGGTACAACAAGAGCGCAACTTTTAAATTTCCCCTCAATTTTTTAAAATGTAGTATGCTGCACTCAAATTACCTTAAGTGTCAAACAGACACATCCCGATTATTAGAAGTGGAGGGTTACACAATTCAACAACACTTTTTAGTTGTGAAAACTTACATCAAATATGGGGAAAGTTTTGCGGAAACAGTTCGCAGATTACGCGCCAGGAAACTAGTTCAGTTGTCGTCGGCCAGGATGATCTATCAAAAATATTGCCACAGTGACTGAAAGTGTTGGCGAGAATCCAAAAACTTCCACTCGTCTGCGTTCACAGGAGTTGGGAATTTCAAAAACCACTTTAGTTCGAGTTTTCAAAAAAGATCTTCATTTTCATCCTTATAAGGTCCAGCTAACTCAAGTTATTAAGCGACAGATCATACGCATCGCCGTGTATTCGTCAACTGGATATTACAAAACCAAGAAGTGGACGTTGAGTATTGGAAGAAAATCATGTTTAGCGATGAAGCGCACTTCCACTTAGACGGGTATGTGAACACACAGAACTGTCGCATCAGGGCTGTTGAGAATCCTCAGCTAGTTCATGAGAAAAAAAATTCACCCACAAAAAGTCACTATTTGGTGTAGATTTTGGGCTGGAGCAGTAATTGAGCCATATTTCTTTGGGAACGAAGCCGGCAATGCAGTTACAGTGAATGGCAACCGTTATCGAAACATGATAAGAGTTTCTGTGGCCTCCATTGGTCGGTGTGGATCTGGACAACATGTGATTCCAGAGGGACGGAGCAACCTGTCACACTGCACAAAAAATCTAGTTGTTGCAAGACATATTTCCGGACCGTATTATATTACGCAATAGCAACCAGAATTGGCCACCGAAATCGTGTGATCTCACGCTATACGATTTTTGGTTGTGGTGTTTTGTGAAGTCTCGTGCATATTCCGACCAACCGACAACAATAAATGAGCTTAAAGATGGAATTCGACGCGTCATTGGAGAAATTGATCAGCAAAAGTGCGAAATTGTTCTCGGAAATTTCATCCAAAGAGCAAGAATGTGCCAGAAAATTCGTGGCGGTCATTTAATGGATATTTTGTTCCATACTTAATCGAAACCTATGTAACATAAGTTGAAATAAAAATTTTTACAATTCTTTAAAAAACATGTATTTTATTAAGGAATCAAATGTTGCAGTTTTGTTGGACCACGCGTTATATTTGGATTTTCTTTTACGTATGGTCGAAACACATCCTTTGTCTCCTTGGTCAGAGCCCGATCTCATATTTCCTGGCTTCAACTGTATGCTGAACGTCTGTTTCTTTCTGGTAATGTTGCAGATCACAGTTACCGTCTTGTGTTTAGTTCTATATTCTCTGCTTATCAAAGCTCAACTTTGAACAGCAAAAGAAGGTCTTTCCGTTCATTTAAATGCAATCCATGCATTTAACAAAGTAAATATATGGAGGGCTTTTAGAAACCATCCATTACTTTGCCATCGGATTGAATACCCATATTTGTTATTACAATACAACTAGCGAAATAGTGAAAATACGTTGTCAAAGAAAATTTTTTGGTTTTCATACTATTATCATCGCATAATCAAAACATCGGCACATACATCAAAGTCACAGATATGATTTCGATCAAGGCGGGGAAGATACCCTCAAAAAGGTCAAAACGAGGATCATTGCTGCACGTACTCCGAATTTTACCTTCTTTGCTAACTATTGCTTCCTACCTAACCGCATAAGGGAAGAACTTGTCGTCCATTGCTTGGTACTCTTGTGGTTCTGCCAAAAATCAAAAATCAAAAATTTTGGAGATTGTCTAAAAAGGAGTAATTTTCTTAACTTTTCAGGATTGCTTGCATCTAACTTTGCATTCTTTGTCAGGCTTGTTTTATTTATTCATTGGCATCGAGCAAGCAATAAGGTCTATTCCTATACCTGCATAACTACTTCAATACAAACGCGTCCTTGGGTATTTTGTGTAAGAAATTGTCAAGAATACATATTACTCACGATCTGTCAAATTTGGAGATTAATTTTTACATTTCCGTATACTATGCTAAAGGGAAGGTATTGCGATCATGAAAAAATCGATCTTGAGATTTTAACGAATCTTCACCTTTTGAGTGTCTCTGATCATTTTTGGTAAGTCGTCGCTCTCTCTCTGTCTGTGTGCGTGTGTGCGTATGGGGGTGCGTGTGCGTGTGCACATGTGTGTGCGTGTGCGTGTGCGTGCATGTGTGTGTTATGTAAACACGAAAGCGTTAGATCGTTTAAACTGGAGTGATGAAATTTGGCATACCGCAAAATCATAGAGCTGTGCCAACTTTTCGGACGTACAGGAGCACCTACACAGTTTTAAATTTTTTTCTAATCATCTAGTCGTTTAAATAGAGCTATTAAGCTGACATTCTTTATACTATTAGGTATGAAATCTTAAGCTGATCGAGGCACCAAAAATAGCATTTAAATAAAATACTAATCTTATATGAATTGAAGGGGAATCAACCATCCTCATCCACATATCGTTAGGCGTTCATATCGCCTCGGATGAATACCAAACGAGACCTACTAGTTATATCACCCCATATTATAGTCTCTACAGTTTGGTGCACATGACTTGCAACAGCAAATTCAACATTTCGGCGTTCCGCACGCGTTTGTATTGAATTAATTATGCAGTTATACGAATAGACCTTATTGCGTGCTCGATGCCAATGAATAGATAAAACAAGCCTCACAAAGAATGCAAAGTTAATAAAATCACTCCTTTTTAGACAAACTCCAAATTTTTTATTTTTTATTTTTGGCTGAACCACAAGAGTACCAAGCAATGGACGACAAGTTGTTCTCTTATGCGGTTAGGTAGGAAGCAATAGTTACCAAAAAAGGTAAAATTCGGGGCACGTGCAGCAATGATACTCGTTTTGACTTTTTTAAAGGTATCTTCCCCGCCTCGATCGTAATCATGTCTGTGACTTTGATGTATGTGCCGATATTTCTACATTGGCGCACTTTAGGCATGATCACACCCTCAAAGCAAACAATCACAAGCGAAAACACTAAAGAACTGAACACAATCTCGCACAATATACACCTTACAAAATTATTCCAAAAAACTGAACGAACTGTCAGATAATCCATTACCACTTGATTCATATGAATGAAATTTTAATCAATTGCTACCTTTTAGTAGTTAAACGTTTCTGTCAAATTTGGTCAAAAAATTCCTACCCCTTCCTTGGTGTCGTGTGTGTGTGTGTGTGTATATATATATATATATATATATATATATATATATATATATATATATATATATATATATATACAGGGTGGCCCACTTAAGCGGGATTGCTCCATAACTCCCTTACTATTACAAATACGAAAAAATGTCTTACATAAAAGTTGCCCACAGTCATAAACTACACGTTTTAAAATTATTTTCAGAAATGGTGGACTTCCGGTTATACCGGAAACTCATGCCGACTTCGTTATTATAAACAGAACAACCTATATATTATTACATTTTTGAATTCCTCGTTGAATTTAAAGGTCATAACCATACTATGGGTCTACGTCGCATTGCTTCTGAGTTATTTGACATTTTTTGGAAAAAATGACGTTTGCAGTGCCTCCGAAAACTTTTCAATATCTCGAAGACGAATACCGGTAGAGAGATCTGGATTTCGTTTTTTACTTCCGAAAAGGGTACCGCATCATTATCATTCATTGCCAAAAATCTTGCTTTTAGAATTTAATAATTTCTATCGCTCCGAAAATAATTTTTTTCAAACATGAATAACTTGATTTTTTTAAATGGAATCACCCATATTTTCTTACATCAGCGGATAGGAAATTAAATGTAACATTGATGTAACATTATCGATATTTTGGAGTGATAGTTTTCGAGATATTCACATTTTTATCTAATTTCAGTTTTTATTGCGCATTGCCGCGGTGCTTTGGAAAGCGTTTGTCAATTGTTTTAAACAACTGATAAGAAACGTCAGTTTCTCGAGCTTCTGTTGTGCTTTGCTGTCTTGTGTATCAGTTTAAGTGTTTCTACAAGACATTTCCATTAAAATGTTGTTGTCAGACGCAGAGTTGGTCGACGTGACCTTCAT
This sequence comes from Vesta saturnalis, assembly GCA_036346205.1. Taxonomy (NCBI): domain Eukaryota; kingdom Metazoa; phylum Arthropoda; class Insecta; order Coleoptera; family Lampyridae; genus Vesta; species Vesta saturnalis. The sequence continues at coordinate 2,039,231 of JARFJB010002176.1, read as the reverse complement.
ACTTGGAGAATGCCAAAGAAATGCGTTACTGGCGTCAAGGATTTATGCGGTGCGGTATCCTGAACGAAGACTTCCCCGAGAAACAGCCTTTCAACGTCTTGCAACGTCTTGCTTTTTTTTATAATTCAATCATTTCTATCGCTCCGAAAATAACTTTTGTCAAACATGGATAACTTGATTTTTTTAATGCACAAGAAATAAACAATAAATACTCAAGAATTAAGAACACAAAACTCAATAGAAATACATAAGGAATGAACAATAAATACATAAGGATTGCACAAGTAATAAAAAATAATTACTTAAGGCTTACACAAGAAATAGAGAAGAAATGCACAAGAAATACACAATAAATACATAAGGAGCGATTAATAAATACATAAGGACAATTATTTAACGATTACAGAAGATATACAAAAGGAATGCACAAGAAATACAGGTTATCCTGTTGACACGTTCCCTTGTTTGATACTGCACGCGTCCGGTGTTTGTAAAACGTTGTAACAACCTTTGAAAGGCTGTTTCTAGGGGAAGTCTTCGTTCAGGATACCGTACCGCATAAATCCTTGACGCCAGTAACGCACTTCTTTGGCGTTCTCCAAGAATGAAAGTCATGTCGATCAACTCTGCGTCGGACAACAACATCTTAATGGAAATGTCTTGTAGAAACACTTAAACTGATACACAAGACAGCAAAGCACAACAAAAGCTCGAGAAACTGACGTTTCTTGTCAGTTGTTTAAAACAATTGACAAACGTTTTCCAAAGCACCGCGGCAATGCGCAATAAAAACTGAAATTAGATAAAAATGTGAATATCTCGAAAACTATCACTCCAAACTATCGATAATGTTACATCAATGGAAAGGAAATTTAATTTCCTATCCGCTGATGTAAGAAAATATGGGTGGTTCCATTTATAAAAATCAAGTTATCCATGTTCGAAGAAAATTATCTTCGGAGCGATAGAAATTATTGAATTCTAAAAGCAAGATTTTTAGCACATCTCTCTACCGGTATCCGTCTTCGAGATATTGAAAGTTTTCGGAGGCACTGCAAACGTCATTTTTTCTACAAAATGTCAAATAACTCAGAAGTAATGCGACGTAGACCCGTAGTATGTTATTAAACTGACCTTTAAATTCAACGAGGAATTCAAAAATGTAATAATATATAGGTTGTTCTATTTAAAATAACGAAGTTGGCATGAGTTTCTGGTATAACCGGAAGTCCGCCATTTCTGAAAATAATTTTCAAACGTGCAGCTTATGACTGTGGACAACTTCTATATAAGACAGTTTTTCGTATTTGTAATAGTAAGGGAGTTATGGAGCAATCCTGCTTAAGTGGGCCACCTTGTATATATATACACGTATCGCTCAGAGCAATTGGGTGAGAAGTGATAAAGATAAGGATAAGGATAAAGATAAGGATAAGGTCTTTGCTGAATACCTAGCAACAATTTTCCAACCTCACCTCCCAGAAAGCGATCCTCAAGGAGAAGATAACCTTATCCAAGCATTGATCCTACCGTATCAACTTGAACCGCCTGAGAAAAGATTTAAAACCAGTGATGTTCGCAATCCTCCGAGCTACGATCTAATTAACGTAAAAGTTCTCAAGCAACTACCTGGTACTGGTATACAATATCTAATTCAGTTATTCAACGCAGTCTTACAAAATGGTTACTTTCCACCCAATGGAGGGTTGCTCAGATCAGACTCATCATAAAACCAGGTAAGCCTCTTACCTATTCTAGCCAAAGTTTTTGAAAAACTGTTACTACAAAAATTTATTTCAATCATTGACGAGAAGGAATTAATACCAGCTCACCTCGGACCACTGCTTTATCTATTATATACTACAGACATACCTATGCTACCAGAAATTACAACAGCTACCTTCGCGGATGACAGTGCAGCTCTAGCCTCGTGTAGTGACCCAACCATATCTTCACAAAAACTACATGCCAACCTAACCGCTATCGAAAAACGGTTATCATTGTAGAATTAAAACAAACGAGCCCTCTGGTACAGATGAAGAACATCCCTTTACCCTGAAAGAAGAAATAAAGTACCTTGAACTATACCTTGACACTCACGTGGCGTAAACACATCTTTACAAAACGCAAACTGCTAGGGCTACTATCCAAGGACTGGATGCTCTCAACATACAAAGTTCTGATATATAAAGTAATACTTAAACCTGTATGGAGTTCATCCCAAAGTTTTACGTATAATAGTGAACGTGTCGAAGGCGGCTATCCGCCTTGACCATGACAGTGAAAGAAGGGATCAATTGCTATATAGTGCTAAATACAGTGACCACCTCAGAGATCATCCCAACACTCTAGCCAAGGACCTTATGGTTCCTCTAAACCAGAATAGGAGACTCCAAAATACGTGCCAAAGAATTTATCGACTGTCTACTGTTACTGAAGCATACTGTTGAGTATACTCCTACATTTCCATATTTACTTAGTTCAAACAATTTACTAAATGTACATGTACAGATTGTAACTAAACTGGGATATTATTAAAAAAAAAACTTTTATCGACGCTAACACACTATCAGTTTCGCAAAAGCTGATCGGCTATCGACAAAGTCACCTCAGAAGCTTGAGATATAAAAAAAGGAAAACATTTATTCGACTTTAACACCCATACCTATATTGCAAAGAAGTAATTCTCTGGTAAACAGGATGGGTCCAGTAGCTTTATTGTAAACTTATATTTCATTCTCTCCCAATGTAAATGAGTTGCCCTGTATATCAGTATATGCCATGTTTACACCAATAAAATCTTAATTCCCTAATCAAATTAGAGCATACCTATGTTTAAAGTAGCCGTTAATTAACCGACAAACTTAGGAATGTTATCTTTAATTCTAATCTCTCAGTGAGAAAAGAACAGAAATAGTGTTAAACTAGTTATTACATAATTGTATAAAAGTAGAGCAATAATTTAATTTTCCTCTGAATTCCACTAATTCTGAAGTACTATAAGAGTAGACACCCAAAAATTAATTGTGTAAAAACAAAAATTAAAAATTTACAGTAAATATTAAGCACTTCGATTGATTAAATGGTAAATTTTATGTAATCGATCTAAAAAAAAGTTTTTGTGTATTTTACAACTAATAAACAGCAAAGATTATATCTCCTTGCAGCGTGTTTGGTGATCACGTTTACCCTTGCAATTGCATATTACACGGTCGGGCAATATAATTGGTAAGACGTTGGTCGGCGTGCACAACCAATTATAGTGATAAAGGCGCTTGATCTCTCAATGAAATAATTGTATATGAAACCAAGAGATACATACTTTACAGTAGCTGACTCTTAAACACATATTAATTTCGTTGATAAGATATATTATTGCTCGGTGATGTCACACATACACCCACGTAGTCACACACGTGCTAACGTCTACCATAAAGAAGCGTCACTGAATCATACTTAATTATATTGTAAAGAAGTTAGTCACTTTACTTAATAAGCATTGTTTTTCTGTACTTAAGCAACGCAATAAAAAAATTAATTTTCTTACGTTCTTCCTCCCTATTAGATTGTACATAATTAATGATTTACTTCGTTAAATTTAATTAAGTCTAAATTAGGCATCAGTAATTTAATTTCAGGTGTGACTATTTAGCAATTTAAATGCATGCAAACTTAACCATTTCAGTTTTGAGCATGTTAACATGTATTTAATTCCAAAATGTACTTGTTATTGAGAAAATAAGCTAGAGATAATGATCGTATCTTGGTATTAAAACGCTGCAATATTATAATTTATTAGTAGGATTTTAATCTTCCTCCAATTTAAAGTGGAGTTAATTTTCAATAGCTATAAATGCAAAAAACATAATATAATTTGTGGGCACTTAAAGGAGTTTATAGATCAATCAAAACAAAAAAAAATGTAACAAATAAAATAAATATGCGTTATATACGAGTTTTTTAAAACTAATAAATCCGTCTTCAATTAAAATGTGAATTGGTTAGTCTCAAAGGTTTTTAATTTTAAATTTGCGTAAAGTAAATACGTACTCAAGTATTTCATTTGTAAACGTAACTATGATCATCTGAAATTGCATCGATTTCAATGCATATTTATAGATAATTATAGAAGTTGCTGTCATATTCCAAAATCTTTTACTATAATTGCAGTATATTATTTTAATTAACAGTTTAATTTTTTTGATTAAGTAAATCTTGTCTTTTGCAAATTTACTGCAAAATGAAAAATAAATTTATGAGAAACTTGGACTATAACATCGTAAAGGCCAATGGAGTAATTTAATAATTACTAAATGCAATCGTGTTAGGCATAAAGACACTCGACGGAATCCCAAAATTTACACAGGAGTAAGTGTAATAATTTAATGTGGAATAATCCAAATACTTATATGATTTCCGCATTTGTTAAAGATTTGGTGGACAAGAACGTGTCAAAAAGTTCTTCAGTGAAAAGCTGTTGGTTTGCTTTCACTTTGATATAAATAAATATAATAAAAAAATTTACATAAACGTGCAAAACGGCTCGATTTTTTACAATCATTTGACATAATTATATAAATACAGGGCCCGCCAGTGAAGCGGGAAACTTTGAAGTACACAATTTTTTCAGAAAACGTTTTTTTACATGTTTGGAGTAGAGGAAAGTATGCCATTTTATGTCTTAAAAATTATTCCGCTCACATGGAAACCATGTCTTTGTAAACACTTCTAACTTAGATTAAAAATTTTCGGTTATTCGAAAGAGCAGGACAGGTTGAATTCGCTCAATTTCTTGTTTGATGTTCGATGCTAATTCCACTAAGGCTTGTGGTCTAGTATGTATTCTATACCCCGCTCTTCAGAAACCCGAAAAAAAAATCGCATGCCGAAAGATCAAGAGATTTTGCGGCCAAATTTATTTTGCCAGAAGTCAATGTCTCCTTGACTTGATTATTGTTTGACAGTTACTGACATTTAAAGAGAAACATGCAGAAGTGGTCAGGCGTTCAGCGTGCGTTTTGCGTAAAATCGTTTTATAAAAATGGTGAATGTGTAACTTCGGTGCAACGATTGTTTCGTAATAATACCAATGTTCTATGACATTGGAAGTGTGCCGTCCGCTCATGCAATTATACAGTGGGTAAGAAAGTTTGAAGAAACTGGCTCCACATTAAACTTGAAGCATAAGGTCTGTAACAACGGAGGAAAACATTGATAGAGTGCGAGTACCATTAACGTGTAGTCTACGTGCTTCTGCACTAAACATTATCGATTCATCGTTATGACGAATTTTACATAAAGACTTATCTTTCCAACCTTACAAAATTCTAAGAGTTGAAAGATGTTGATATGCTTTTTATCGCAGGATTTTCAGCGAAGAAATATTGCGACGTGTACATGATGATGAAAACTTTATTTACCACATGCTTATGTCAGATGAAGCACATTTCCATTTAAACGGATATTTAACCCGGGAATGTCACACATGGGTCTTATTGACCCAAACACAATTTTAAATGGGCTCCTAAAGCAACAGCGGCGACAAGTTCCTTTCCACCACCCATGTAAATTCAGTTCGACGCATGTTTTCAATCAGTGCGGAGTGCTCTGATAGTATTTTTTATATTTGCGGTTTATATCTTGAGGTATGTATACAGAAACACTGGATTGGGTCCAAATGACCCACTATGACTTTTTTGTTATAAAATTTGTAGCTGTAGGTTTTTGTTTTTTTATTTGTGTTATGTTTGTATTTTCAAGTTGAACGGTTCTTTTCAACAATAATTCTTATTTTTTCATTGTCTTTAGAGATTATGGCTTCTACAAGGGCCCTTCCGCAAAAATAATTGGAAGAAATTGTCAAACATTTATGGGATGAAAGTGACATTGAAGATATTTTTGGTGACTGCTCTGATGAAGACGAAGAGTATGTGGAAGAACAAGACTCTAGTGATTCCGTATCTCATGGTGAAATCGATAATTACCCTGAAAATATTCGAGAAGATGAAGCCGATAATGATATTATTTATGGTAAATGTGGATATGAGTGGAAAACATCTGTTCCCTCCAGACGAGGTAGACCCCAAGCCCATAATATTATAACACATTTGCCAGGACCAAAAGGTGCAGCAAAGAATGCAAAAACGTTATTTGGGGCTTGGGAATTGTTTCTAAGCCATGATATCTTGGATATCATAGTAAAGCACACCAATGAGGAAATAAAAAGGAACAATCAAGATAAAATCGCCCAAAGTTACACCAAAGAAACGGATATGATAGAAATGAATGCCTTTATAGGTTTACTCTATATTGCCGGTGCTCTAAGAGTCTCTAATGTAAATGTAGACGAATTATGGTGTTCTATATACGGTAATGGAATTTTTAGAGCTGCTATGTCAAAACAGAGATTTAAATTTTTAGCAAGGGTTCTCAGGTTTGATGATAAAACCGATAGGCACATAAGAAGAGTGGGCGACAAATTTGCCCCGGTTAGAGAAATTTGGGACCTATTTATACAAAATTGTAAGCAGTACTACTCTCCACATCAGTACTGTACCATAGATGAACAATTAGTCAGTTTTAGGGGAAGGTGTCCCTTTAAAATATATATGTCAAGCAAGCCAGATAAATATGGAATGAAAATAATCATGATGAACGATGCTCGCACAAGCTATATGATTAACGCCATTCCTTACGTAGGAAAAATTCAGACGACAAATAATGAAGCCGTTCCTTCTTACTATGTCCGTGAACTTTCGAAAACTATCCATGGAACAAATCGGAACATAACAGTAGACAATTGGTTTTGCCCCATTCCATTAGCTGATAGACTGTTTAAATAACATAAACTTACTATTTTGGGTACACTTCATAAAAAGAAATGAGAAATTCCGCCTGTCTTGGTAGCAAATAAAGAAATAGGGAAATCTCTCTTCGGTTTCAACGATGAGAAAACCATAGTTTCCTTCTGTCCCAAGAAAAATAAAAATGTTATACTGCTGTCAACCATGCACCACGATAACTCTGTGCATGAGGAATCGGGCAAACCGGATATAATTCTCACGTATAATTTAACAAAAGGTGGTACTGGTACGTTCGACCAGCTGTGCCATTCCTATACAACCTATAGAAAAACTAACCGATGGCCAATGAGAATATTTTTTAACATGCTGGATGCAGCAGCTATAAACGCCAAAGTAATTTGCACATTCACCAATCCAGATGCACAGGAAACGCGACGAGCTCTTCTAAAGCAATTGGGATTTTTGCTTATAGAACCTCTGCTTAGACACTGAAAATCAAAATCCGTGAAGTCCTAGGCATACATGAGGCACCAGAACAAGACGAAAATTTCAGTAGGATTTTGCCTAAAAGAGTTCGTTGTAGTTTTTGCACAAAAGACCGTAAAACAAATATAGCATGTACTAGGTGCAGAAGAGCAATGTGCCAAGAAGACAGATCAAAACATTGCAGACTTTGTAATTAGAAATTAAGAACATTTGTTTTGTATTAAGAGTTCATATTGTTTCTGTTTTTATTTTTTTAATTTAGGGGCCGAATATTGCAATAAATTATGTTTTCTTGAGCTTTTTCTATTGTTTGGGTCTATATGACCCTGTGTGACCTCTATGTTGGTAAAGGTAACTGTGACTTTCCAGAGTTAAACAAGCAGAATAGTCGCTATTGGAATTACGAAAACCCAGGACAGATACATCAAAAGCCATTACATAGTCTGAAACTTACAGTGTGGTGTGCGATGTCATCATCTGGTATTAATGGGTCATACTGCTCTCGTGTTTATGACTACTTTATGGGAACTTTTCCCGGGCTGACTCATTTCCAAATATGGTGACATTTCGTGACTCGCAAGATCCCCTGATCTTTCAGCATGTGATTTTTTGCTTTGGGGATTTCCGAAGAGCAGGGTATACGGTAATGGACCACAAACCTTACCGGAATTAGCAATAAACATTACACAAGAAATTGAGTGAATTCAACCTGTCCTGCTCCACCGAATAATGGAAAATTTTCAATCTAGATTTGAAAAATGGCTCTTACTTGAGCAGAATTATTTTTAAGACATAAAATGGTATACTTTCCCCTGCCTGTAAAAAAAGTTTTGATAATAAACATTTTCTGAAAAAATTGGGTAGGTATATATTGGGACATTCTTTTTCCATTCGCCTCTGTACTCGGTGGTATTTGTTCTACAGTGTTGCGACTGGAATATATAATAGAAAACCTCATATTCTCCATTTTTAAACAGATTTGTAAACAAAAATATAAGAAGGCTAGAAATAATGGCGACCGTCCCAGAATATACCATGTGTCCCGGTATAGACCACCCCGTGGTTCTTTGTGGGGCGGAGGAAAATAAGGCCATTATTTATTAGCATCAATCGTTTTTCCAATCATTCAAATACAATAGTTAATAAAGTCAAAAGCAAATTTTAACATGGTAGCTCTTTTCGTGCCACCTTGCATTGCTGGTTTAGGTAACTTGACAATGATATGTTCTTTCGTGCAAATATCCCCATCTTTATTCTCTGGGAAGCAAAATGTATTTCCCTTTAGTGTGCAAAATTTATGAAGTAAGAGTCATCTTCTACTTTCTCAATTTGTCCTACAAAATGTTTAATATTTTTTTTTTTTGATAAACAACAATTAAAAAATCTGTAATATTAAGTTCATCACAATTGTTCACTGTTTCTTCATCAACTTTTTCAAAACTTAAGTCTTGGTCACTCGAATCATCACAGAAGGTCACTGTCGACATCACTGTTACTACTAGATGAATTAGAAACCTTATTTTTCATTTTTTTGCCACCACTGTTGCTGTTAACCGGATACAAAACTATCTTCCTTACTTGCTCAACTTTGTCTTTTTTATTTTATCATGTTTCTTTATTTTCATTGCTTCTTAATTTTTCCTCTCTTCCATATTTGGCGATTCTGTCAGAATACTTGACACTTTTCTCTTTCTTACTTTCCTGGTTTAAGTTCTTGCTTTTGCCTTTAGGCGAGGTCGTACTATTTCAGGAGATACAAACTGGCTAGTGCTGGCTTGTGGTTCCTGATTGCCTGGTAGTTCTTCATTAATAGATGTCGCTAGGTTAATTGTGCTGTCCTTATTTGTCGATGTATCTGCTTCATCCTCTATTGGTCTATCAGTAACATACGAGGATAAAAAATCAGACCCATCAAACACATTAGGATTAAAAGGAGTTCTGCCAGTTCTCCCCAATCCCTTTACTATATTAGCAGCTGTAAATGCTTGGTGAAAAGAATTGCCAACTATTACTGCAATATTATATATAGTTACCGGAATCCCGGGATGATTTAGTAACCATTTGTACATTTCACAATTGTAATAAGTTTTAAACGGTCCAAAGCAGGTCGCGTCGAGAGGCTGAAGCCTGTGACTACAGTAGGGAGGCAATGTTAGGAATTCTACACCGTTTTCTTTACAATACTTTAAAACGTTGTAGTCACAGTGGCTTTCGTGATTATCTAAAATCAATAAGACTTTGTTTTCTTTGCTGTACCTCACTAACACTCTAAATTCATCATATTTGCTTTAACATTCTCCGCGGTCATCCAGGCACTTTGGTCTGCCGCTCCTTTAGAGCCTGGGGGTGATCCATTCAACATGTGGCTAAAAATTTTTCCGGGGAAAAATAAAAAACGGGGATATAGTAGTGCCATTGGTACAAATTGCTACACACATTGTTACTAGTACTCCTCTTTCTGCACTGGTTATTTTTCCTACTTGTTTAAGGCCGCAGGGGGAAAGAATTTTTGGTGGCCTATGGATGGTAGTCACGCCGCTTTCGTCACCGTTCTAGATATTGTTAACGTTAAATTGATGCTTTTGCATCATGTATTCTAAGTTGTCAAAAAAAAGTTTCACATTGTGTTTATTGAAACTAGCAACCCTGCTTAAACTAGTTGCTTCCGGTGTTTGTAAAGTCAAACAGGGCCATCTTTTTCTAAGGAGGCTCATCCATTCCAAACCAGCCTTTCTATTTACTTGCCAGGACGGAGGAACACTTTTATTATTTGCAATAACAAACTGGTAAACAAATTCACAAGTTGTTTTCAGTGATAAGACGTAACACATTTTAGCAGCAGTAGTATGATAGTTCACCAATGCATCTTCCTCTTTTGGGGTAAATATTTCTTTCTCTTAAGATTTCTTGTATTTAGCAACCATTCTGTGTAATGCTGATCTGGTAACAGAAAACTCAGCAGCAGCAGCTCTTATCGCCATTTGACCAGAAAAAATGCTCTCAACCGCCAACTTCATTTTGTCTTTGTATTCCGAATGGAAAGCCTTGCTTTTTTGCATAGACGCCGCCTTCTCTTTTCTACTTACTTTGGGCATCTGTAACAAAAGTACTTTCAATTAGATTTTGATTTTAAACCTAAATAACATTTGCATACAAAGGATGGTATATTGTAGGACAGGTCCCACTATATTACCATAGTAATGCTGTCCCACCATACACCATCCGACACTTTTTTTCTAATATTTTTTTTATCAATACTATGTTATGATTAAACAAAAATTAATTACACATACCTTTCAAAAGATTCTATAGATCCACTGAACAAACTTCTATTAATTATTTATGAACTTTACTATGACTTTACTATCTATTTTTAACGGACTAAAAGTTACTTATGGTTGACCGAAGCCAGTAACCTTCAAAACTGTCATGTGTGAAGGTTGGTAATAAAGATTTCTATATTTTGGAAGATCGTGCATTGAAGTAGAAATGTAACGAGTATAAACAGCTTACTCTATAAATACCTTGTCCCACAATATACCGTGTCCCAATATTACCACTTTCCCCTACTTCCAAATTTCCCGTTTCACTGGCGGACCCTGTAATTTGAGAAAAACGCTATCTTCTTCCATCTTTAATCCTAATGTAAGAACATCCAAATTTATTCAAGCCATAAGCAATTCACGACAAAAATTTGAAAACAAGAAACTTTTTATGGGAAGGCTAATAATTTTTTTGCACTCTTGGGACTAAAGCAACATATTTCCAGTTTAATCTTCCGCGGGTCGCTCCAATTTATCTAACTTCTTTGGTCGCCCCGGTGTCCGAGACCGGGTTTGAAAAAAAGTCTTCCAACAGTTTTTTTTAATATTGTCATTGTAAGATCTAATTAGTTTATATTGCACTAGTTCAAACAACTTCAAATAAACTATATATTTTGAGCACTGCATTTGAAACATGAAAACCTGGTTTTTCGAATTTTCTTTCCTGTTGCATCAACCATGAGGAACATTTTTGAAAGTCGTTTGAAGTACAATACCACAGATTTCGATCAGTCTACATTGAAGAGTTCGTGGCGCGTAGCGTAATATGGGGGCGAATTAGCTGATCTGCTATTTCTCTCACAAAATTTCTTCTAAGTAACGCAGTGGAGGGATTGCTGACTCAATAAATCACTTGCGAATTACCACATGGGTCATTAAGACCCCAGACTAACCAGCACAAACACATTGTTTTTCAAAATTCGACTTTATTCATTAACATAGTCACCTTCTATAGCGATACAATCAATCCAACGTTTTTCTAAACTTTCGATGTCTTTCTTATAGAATGATTTGTCTTTGGCCTGAAAATAGGCTTCAGTTGCGGCTATAACCTCAGCATCAGAGCCAAATCTCTTTCCCTGGAGCATCTTTCTGAGATTTGCGAATAGGAAGAAGTCAGACGGAGCGAGATTATGTGAATATGGGGGTGTGGAAGCAATTCGAATCATCGTTTTCATCGACTTATGGATCGGTGAAACAGCGGTTTTTTCTTTGCCATGTGAGACCATTTCTGCTTGATTTAGCAAAAGATAAAGGATCACAGTGGGCCACCTTGTGGTGTTTCTCGCGAAGTTTTAGCTTGCATTTAATTTGTTCACTACATCCACGCCCCCTTTGCTGTCATCATTAGAGGCTTCTGTGTATCTCGTGTTGCACAATCAATGTCATCATGATGATGAAAACTGGATACTGAAGTCAGGTTTTTTCCTTTCTTTGGTATATAAAAAACAATGGTGTAATCATTGGTGAACTGGAACATGTTGGTGCGTTCTGGTCGATTAGCAGGCTTGGTGAATTCTAGAGGAAGGCATTTTTTATTTTTTTTATAGTTGCAAGAGGTGTAAGCTTGTGCTCGTGGAGCAGATTCTTGACAAGAGCAATTGACGTAAGCGAATTATCCATAGTTACGTTTCGACGAGAACCAAAAATATGTTTACAGAGTCTAATAACTACTATTTAAAAGTTCAACTCGTCCATCAGGTTGAGTTGCTGCGTATATCTCCATTTTATCCGTGTAAAACATTTTAGCGCCACACAGAGTTAATACTTTTAACTCGTATGTATTGTGTTTGGAAGGAAGATATTACCTAAAAAAGGCAGCAAGCATTTCATCTATAGTAACAAAGGCTGAAACATGGTAGCCATTTTGGGAATTGCTGTTGAAAAATTAAAAAATCGTGCGAATAAGTGCAAGCTTATCGATTTTCATTCGCTCTAAGCGTGTTTCTTTATCGTCGAATCGGATGCATCGCATCAGAAATTTAAACTGCTGTAGAGACATACTCAGATGGAACATTTTGAAGAATTTTTTAACATTTTAAAATTTTCCTGCATTGCTCGTACCGTTTTCAGTTTTGGTGAGTGTCGCTTCCAGTAACTGATTCCGTCTTTATCTACGTATGTAAAAAAATATTGAAATAGGATAATTACGTATGTAAATACCTTTAAACGATAAAAAAGTACTCGTGGTTGATCAGCTCCTCATGATCAGATTGTTCTTGGTCAGATACATCATCATAAGCAATTTGAATCTTTTCGTCACTCCGAACGTCTTCTAATAACCATCTGAAGCGTTCTTGCTCTTTCTCATAGTTTGCCATTGCTAAATTATGAACAGTGATTTATTTATTTAACAAATACTCGCAGTAATTCTTAAAAAAACGTTCCTATTGGTAAAAGCATCTGTAGAAACAATATTGGTCACCCCGGTCTGATACACCGAATTAGGTTGCAGTGTACACGACGTTCATCCACTGAAGTTACAAGTGGTACTGTATCCTAATTTAGCCAATGTGGAAAGGTATATTAGAGGGGCAGTCATGGTTCCTCCCAATTTAACAGATACCATTGGTCAGAGATTGACACGGTTCCTGAGACCGTGGTGCAATCAATGGAGGGTTATTATTAATAATAATAATAATAATAACAATAATAATAATAATAATAATAATGTTTATTACTGTAGTATATATCAATAAGTAAACATTTACAGAGGTCAAACAGGATAGTGGAGGAAAGTCGCCTAATATGAGGATAGCTTCTAATATGGGGTAGCACAATATTAACCCATACGATATAACTGCCATCTATAGCGATAATCGTGACTCAATTATGGAATGCGCATGTGGTAATTCGCACAGTTTACAGTGAAGATTTATGCGCCTTTTCGACACCAGACGCTATAAATATTTTAAACGAATCGTGTCTTGGGTTTCTAAACTGCTTAAAGTATTTTAAGTACTATATTCGCAGTGATAATAGATGGTGAACAGTTATGGTGTTTATGGTGACCACTTCTTTATAGAAACCTTGTCACATGTGGTTGAAATTTGCCCTAGATGATTTTTTTTTCAAATATTAGGATGTTTAAAATATTATATGTAGAATTTGCATTAAAACGTTGTTACCTAGAGTCATCATTTTAAAATTATGGTCACAGTTTTGAAAGGAATTAAATTTCATGGTGGCCGAAAAGAGCTTTTAGCATGATATGTTTGGGAATAAATTTGTTTCTGCTACCGTGGTTGATCAGGAAAGGTTCAGTCGCATTTAAATATTTCTACATTTGGGACACAGTGTCTCTGATTAAAAAACAGGATGTGTGCGTCTCGTTTCTAGACATCAAGTCTGTTTCTTTTCACTACGCAATTTGGGTATGGAACAGTTTTAGGCAACGATTAAGAAGGCTAACGTGATCTTGTGGGGAAAGGGGAATTTTGTTTTTCGTTAGCCAGTCTAAGTAGGAACAAGAGGGTGAGCGTGGATCGCGTGATGTTATCTTGGAGTGTACTGTACATTCTTCCGGGGCATTTGAAGCTATCGTGAGGAAAGCTTTCCCATGTACCTTTGCGTGGATTTTAAAGAGTATTCAACCATCTTAGGTACCTTTTTGTGTTGGGTTTCGATAGTCAGAAGTAACATTTTCGGATCCATCGAAGATGATTAGTGTTTAATTTTAGTGCTATGATATTTGGGTTAAATCGCGCTTTTTACGGATTCTTATATCGTAAGTCCAGTATAATTATTTGTGCATCGCGAAGATACATCCGCAACCACAGCTCATTAAACAAATAAAATAAATTGCTGGAAATATAATAAATTTTGTCTATAAAGGACAAAGAACGTTTTGTAAATAAATTAATGCGTATAGTTGACACAAACCACCTGGTTTTGGTTTAAATGTTTCTACTACTAAATTGGTGTAAATATAATTCAAAAATAGTCGGATGGTTGAAATTTAACGACCGTAAGGTTATCGTATTGGAAGACTGTATCAAGGAGATTGAAAAGTTATTGGTATCGGATCAATTACCAAAAGGGTCAATTGCACAAGTTTTGCCTTATCGCTGTGGTGAGGAAACGAAAGAATTCATTTTGTGCGGGTTAATAATTACTTTCCTACGTTTAATTCTTTTTGTTGGTGATTTTAATAAAGTTGTATTATTTGTATTTGTTAGTCGGATGAATATGCTTTCTTTTGTATGTAGTTTTGCATAAAAGCCCTTACACAAGTGTATTCACCCGCGTATTGCACCATTTCATACTGTGCGTTATTTTTATCTTGTTATGAATACTGTATACAAATTTACATATTGTGAAAATTTGTCCAATTTACGTTTTCGACGATATTATACCTTTTGGTGTTAATTAAAATTTAAGGTATTTACGGCAGATGATTTTGGTAATTTGAACCCTGCAAGGGTCATCCTGATTTAACTATTAGATTTTAATTTCTTTAGGAAGTAAATTGAATGTGTCAGTACCCTGATTGTTTATTGTATGACCGTTATTATCACAATATATGACTAGCATTAATGAATTTGAGAGTATTACTTCGTTGCTGAGTGTAATATTATTTGTGACCTCATTCCTTTCACAGCGTTATTACTTGCATGGTATTCAATTTCAAAGATAAAATGTTTTGATTGCGTTCGAGTTACTGAGTAGTTTATTTTTTGTTTATCATTACATTGAAAGTCTTTCTTGACGTAATAATTCTTTTTTTATATAATTTTATTTTTTTTGTTTGTTTGGGACTTAGCTGTGAATTGCTCGCATATCCACCCCTATATTGATGTTTATAAACAGTCTGACGCCCATATTCGGTCATATTGTGGAATATATATATATATATATATATATATATATATATATATATATATATATATATATATATATATATATATATATATATATATATATTCCACTGATTTACCGGCCCCTTCACCTGTTATTTCGATCTACTGCCATTTTCGCCAGTAACAACCTAAACTAACCAAACTCAAATTTACTCCAATTCCTAATTTGGGGTATACCATATTAACTGATTATTTCGTAACCACTAAATTTAATGTATCCTAATTTTTTTTATATAGGAGCTAAATAGTAGATAAGGGAACTAAATACCTATATAAATGTTTTAAAGATGCCTAACGATAAACGGATATAATGGGATATCTGTAATAATTGCTTTCAGCTAAAAAATAATAGGCTATCTAAAGAGTGCGCGAGCTGAAAACGTCCCACAAAACACGTTGGAAAGGTTTGTAAAAATTCCAGGAGATCCTGAAGACATTGTTAATTCCAATTCAGGCCGAACAGTAGTGTTTTCGAAAGAAGTGGAATCTATGCTTGCAGAGCATTGTTTGTAGATGAAAAAAATGTATTTTGGTATAACAAAAAAGATGTATGCAGATTAGTGTTCAGTCTTTCAGGCGCATAATATAAAAAAATCCATTTAATGTGGTCAAAGAGTGTACTGACAAAAAATAGCTTTCTGGATTTTTTCAAGACATAAAGAGCTATCGTTAAGAATGCATCAATGAATATCTTACGCCCGAATTAAACCATTCACAAGTGATAATCTAAATGAATTATTTGATGTATATGAGCCTCAGCCATCACATCGGCCGACCGTGGATAACTATTAACCACAGCAATGTGCTTCAGTGGATCAGGTCACTATGGGCTTCCTTTTATCATTTTTCTACGCAAAAACACGAAAGTGGAGTTAATAAATGGCACGTCATTAGGATGGCAATATGCATGTCATATCTCTGGCTGAATTCAACAAGAGATATTTGTTGATTGGCTTCACTATTTTATTAACTACACGAAACCTAGTCGTGAAGACCCTGTAGTTTTAATTCTAAATGGCCATTATTCCCATACCAGAAATTTACAAGTTATAACTACCGCACGTGAAAACTTTGTTCACTAGTATGTCTGCCTCCACATTCGATACATAGATTGCAATGGCATTTATGTCACCATTAAAACATATTATGCCCAGGAAATATAAAATTGGCTCGAATCACGTAGGAGAGCTTTTTGGGGAGCGTACGTAAAAGCTGCCACCATGGAAACAGATATTGATGGTTTTTAAAAAAAACTGGTATGTTTCCACCAAACCGAAATATATTTAAACATTATGATTTCACAGGAGAAATGGGCGAAACGGTCGAATAGGAAAGGGTGGAAAGAAAAGGAGATGTAGACCAAAGAGGAAGAGTACTGCAAGAACTAGATCGAGAAGCAAAAACACCAAAGAGAGATATAACGCCTGTAAACATAATGCCTGTTCCGTCAATAACAAAAAATATTCTGCAAAAAAAGAATTTCCGAACTGGAAAAGCTGCTGGTGTTACTAGCACACCATACACAGACGAATAGGAAGCTATTATTGAAAAGAAATTTGCCTTCTACCTCAGCTGTTAAAACAGTTAAAAGAAAAATAAAGAATTCAAATGAAAGTGGGCAAAAGGAAAACTAAAGGAAACTAAGGAAGTAGACTGGAGTTCTTCCTCTTTAGATCCAGAGTCTGAACCAGCCTATCAAGATTCAGATGAGAATTCAGAAAATGTTTAAGAGGATGCCATCTGTATCTTCTGGGAACTACCTCTCTCTAAACATGTGACGAGTGAAGAATGGGGAAGTGTCAAAGGTGTCTTAAATGAGCCCACACACAATGTGCCGGTTGTCAAAGGCTTCCCCATATTTGCGACTTTTGTGTTAAATATTAACAAGCTTTGTTGTATTTTAATACCACTCTTAAGTTATGTGTTAGAATTGTTTTGTATCGGTTTATAAATAGATTGGTACCTATAGTGTAATAAAACATAGATACATTTATGGTATGTTTTGTTAATCTTGATAGTAAATATATCACTTTTCATTTATTTGTTATCATTTAAATCAAGTTTTAAAATATTAAAATACTAATGTAGGTTTCCCCATATTACATACATGCGGTGCCCCATATTAGAAACACCAATGAAAATACTTGGAATAGTTAAAATATTGAATTGAGTAAAGAAACTTCTACAGCCTTCTCTGTAACCAACGCCGTACAGAATGCGTACAGCTCGACGTTGCAGCGCAAAAATGCGAGAAGGGTTTGAGAAATTCCCCAAGCTATAGTGCAGTAGGAGAGATGGGTATGAATTAAAGAGAAATAAACTAATTTTAACGTAGCAAATGATACGTTTGTCAGCTAAACGACGTAACAAGTGAATATCACTTGAAATTACTTTAGCTAAGGATAATATGTGGGTCTCAAAGTTTAACTTGGGGTCTATTTGCAAAGGTCAATTGCCTTATTATCAATATAAACTTTACATTAAAATCTCCAATCAGGACAACACTTTTACTATTTATAAGAGTATTTAGTAAATTATTAATATTATTCAAAAACAAATTCAGGTCACCTTCTGGTGAGCGATACTATATCAAAACACTTCATAGCTGCAAATTCGCATTGAGCTTCAACGATGGTTAATATTGATAATGTCTTTGAATGGAGTTTCTTCACGGACCAGTATCATAACGCCACCGTGCACGTTAGTAGGTCGAGAGTAGTAAGACACTATAGTTCGATTTGTCTAATTTGAAGCCGCTTTTAAGTTCTTCGGAAAGCATTCAATATTCGGTAAAACAAGTTATCTTGTGATAAACTTCACTTAAATATGCTTCAACCTCTAATGTTTTGTTTCTAAGACATTGAATATTTGTATGTAAAATAGACACACTTTTATTTAAGTGTTTGTCATTCCGTAGATAACAAGAGACTTTAAAATATCAATATTATAATATCGTGCCTTAATAGCTCGCTTACATGTACAGGCATGAGCTTGGCTATATAAACCGTAAATGTACCTTTTTCAGAACAGCGATATCTACCGAAATTAAGTTTTTGAGCTTAATCGGTTTAATCATTTCTGAGTCTATTGATTGTATACATCACACACTCATTCTTAGATATAAAGATTATATAAATTAAAACAACACTGGACTTATTTCTATCTTTATATACCAAACAGGGTTGCAAGTATTATACAGAAACTTCATACTTTGTTATTTCTGTACCTACTAATAATTGAGCTACTAATGAAAATGTATGCGTTACAGGAGAGCTACATTCGAGGGTCTATAGTTAGCCTTGGTAGTTTTCATAACACGAAACAAGTTTTCGTTACCATAGCGATAAACAACAACTTAGTAGAAACACATTGGAAAATTTTCACTACGAAATGTTAAGGAATTGCTGTATAATAAAACGTTGCGACTTGCTTAATTTGATTTCGCTTATTTCAGTACACATTCACAACTCCTTTGTAAATTTTGTGCAAAATATATATATATATATATATATATATATATATATATATATATATATATATATATATATATATATAGTAATATAATGGTTTTCTAAGTTACGTGGTATCTAAATTAACTACAAGGAAGGATTTTGAACAAGGTTTTAAATAGAATAGAAATTGATATTTTCCATAAGAACCATTTCGTTAAATTGGGCAACACTAAATACTGTCAAGGCCGCCTTATAATATATCAACTACTGCAGTATTTATTCAGTAACTTTTTAGTTATTGAAAAAATATTATCACGTTCACATTTTTGAAAAGCAGAATAAACAAACTTTTAATGACGAAAAATAATATATGATTCCTTCTAAAAAAAACATGGGTTTATGCCATAAGTCAAAAACCATGCACATTTTTGAGCAAATCGTCGTAATCTACGCTAAAAATTACATAAATAGTATTTTAGTATTTTTTCTCTATCTTGTCAAATAAGCGAGTTATAACAATCTTTAGAAATAGGCAAGAATTGACAGTGAAGGATAGCGAACAAATGAAAAGAGATAGAAAACAATTGATAAGTCACAGAAAGTATCCCTTCAAATCCGACCCATCACATATCAGTTTTTCCGCATCTCCACCTGCATATAGTTTACCTGCAGTTCGCACGAAATCTGGTCATCCCGTACAATGAAATTTATCAAATACCGCTTATTTTATCTTTTAATGAAGAACTAAAATTAGTACCATTTGTTGTTGTAGTAGAAAACTACTGCCCATGACTCGATATACTCAGGAGTATATCGTGTAGTGTAGAATCACGCAGAAAGAATATACCCTATTCCTTACTCATTCTAAGGTATTCTACTATACACTGTCAATATTTGAAACCTCTCATGTAACATCAGAATAGTAGCGACCGTGGAGGGTGGAGAGGCTGGGGGGTGAATTATTGTTCATTTTTTATAGGTACTTTATTTGTTGAGGACCATCCTCCAAAATGGGCGCTAAAGGTGGGTATCAAAAAATATCCACCACTCGAGAGAGTGGCAGCTTTCCCTCGCTCCCTATGGTAAACAGCGGAAAGGTGTAGAACTATACCCAGTTCCTGTTCATCGAGACAAAAGAAAGAGATTTCTCCAAAGTCAGTCCATTTGTAATTTTTAAGGTTTAATTGGCAAGTAAAAGAAGTAAAAAAAGTTAAAGGAATGACACTAGTCAAAACGGTTAGTAATAAACAATCGAGAAGGATGATGCAAATGACACGTTTCTGTGATTTTGAAGTGCAAACAAAACCACATGAGACATTAAATATTTCTAAAAGTGTGGTATATTATCATGACCTTTTGAACTGCAGCGAATAGGATATCCCCGAAGGGCTGCAAGAAGAAAACGTAGTAGCTCTAACAAGAATAAAAAAACAAAGTGGAAATCTTGTCGATACCCCCAATCTCATGCTCACGTTCACCTCCGTACAGCTTCCAAAATGAGTAGTCGCACACGCACACACACGGACATGCACACGAACACGCACACGCACACCCACACGCACACGCACACGCACACGCACACGCACACGCACACGCACACGCACACGCACACGCACACGCACACGCAAAAACGCAAATGCAAACGCCACCACACGCAAAACACACCACGCACACGCAACACCACCGCGCGCGCCACACACACACACACACACACACACACACACACACACACCACAACACACAACACGCTCGCACGCTCCCCCCACGCTCCCCGCACACGCCGCGCACACGCACCCGCGCACCGCACCACACGCGCACGCGCACGCGCACGCGCACGCACACGCACCGCACACCACACGCCACCACGCGCACCCCCCCCACCACCACCACCACGCACCCACCCCGCACACCCACGCACACCCACGCACACCCCCACACCCACGCACACCCACGCACACCCACGCACACCCCCACACCCACGCACACCCACGCCACCCACGCCACCCACGCACACCCACGCACACCCACACCCACCACACGCACACCACCACCACCACCACCACCACCACCACCACCACCACGCACGCACCACGCACGCACGCACGCACGCACGCACGCACCACCACGCACGCACGCACGCACGCACCACGCACGCACGCACGCACCACGCACCACCACGCACGCACCACCACGCACGCACGCACGCACGCACCAACACACCACACACCACACACACACACACACACACACACACACACACACACCACCACCACCACCCACCACACACCACCACACACACACACACACACACACACACACACCACACACACACACACACACACACACACACACACACACACACACACACACACACACACACACACACACACACACACACACACACACACACACACACACACACACACACACACACACACACACACACACACACACACACACACACACACACACACACACACACACACACACACACACACACACACACACACACACACACACACACACACACACACACACACACACACACACACACACACACCACACACACACACACACACACACACACACACACACACACACACACACACACACACACCACACAACTTGGCCGATCTTGGCCCAAAAAGTTGTAAAATACAATAAGTCGGTTTACAAGAAAATAAGTCGATTGCATAACCCTTTATACCTACATATATACATATTGTTTGAGGGTAAAAATGAAAGTTACTGGTTTACGTGCCTTATTTCTTTTTTACACTCATAATCCTTTCCTAGAGTTCCATAATTTTTCATAGACTTTTTAAACCCTGTTTTTAATTTTTCTGCAGAACTATTTTAGAGCAGTCATCAAATGCGTTTTGTTATTGCCCACAACTTTTCCATTTATCGTTTTTCTCTCAAATTAACGGTGACGATATTATCACTACTTTTCTGATTTTACATGACAATTCCCTATGTTCCAAATTTTGATTTACACAGTGTATATATTAATGAACAATTTAGTATGTTGTTAAAGTAAAGAAGGAGGGCATTATAAAGATATCACTATTGTTTCAACATAAAGCATTATATCCTTTTTCCGTTACTTACTTGTCAAGTCGATTGTTTTTAAGAAATGTTCCTTAGAATGAGATCATTAAAAACAGCTCTCTTTCAGCATTGATTTACTACGATTTAATTTTAGAGGAATAAATTATACGAACAACTTGGTGTCGAAATGGGTAGTCCTCTTAGTCCTGTTACAGCTAATTTTTCTGTAGATATATGTGAGACATTAGCGTTACAAAATGCACCTTAAGAACCTTTAGTTTAGTGTAGATATGTATATGTGATTTGGAGGAATGGAGATGAAGAACTTCAATTAATTTTTATAAATGGTATACATCTTAGTATCCAGTTTACTACAGACAAGGAAGCTAATGAAAGTTTACCATTTGTTGACATTATAACAAACAAAAAAATGATTACTTAGTATTGTGTTGTTACAAAGGTAAATTACACCACGGTCTAGCTCAGTGAGGTACAAACTTATAAAACTTACTGAAATTGAGAACTCGTTCATCAGGTGTGAGGAAAGCAGAGATTTTTTCATAGATGTCATCAGTATTAGCATTTGTTTTATTGGGCACCACTCAATTTCTAGGTTTAATAATTAAAATACAACAAAATTGAAAAAGATTGTATCTCAAAACATAACAGGTATTCTGAATAAGCACTAAACAACTGTATTTATACGTATATTTAATAAAGCAAAATGTCTGATTAATATCTGAATAAGATAACTAAAACGATACTTCTTGTACGGCCTTACAATCTTAAAATTACTAAATTAAACACTGTGGATAAGCTTACAATCTATGTTTACTTAAAATTCAAAATGCTATCTATTCAACATGTATTCAATAATGAAACGTGTATTGACCTATGTCAACCAATTACAGTTATGATAGGTTATGAACTCAAATGTTGTTATTTCAGGAGCAGGACTCAGCTGTTCGTTTTTTTAACCGTATCAAAATAACTCCTACTGATTTGTTATTTACTTAACTACACTAAAAGGATAAGTACTTACTTGTATAAAATGAATATTTTAATCTCGTCTTAAAGGAACTGTAGCTTGAAAACTTTCATTTCCAATTCCAAGACAAATATACGATAATGTAAAGGTAATTTCCATTTGTAATTAACGTACAAATAAACGAAACAGAGACGTATAGGTAAGCACTATAAGTTTCATCTGTCTTCAACATAAAAATTTGATGCACGGCAGCATATGGTAACATTCGATAATTGGCACAAAATGTTGACCCTTCAATAATGGAAAGATATAACGACGAACGCAGAATATGTATAACAGCATGTGTGATTTACGCAAAACAAAGGTATCTCCATTTATGTTCATAAAGATAACGTCATACAAGGCTCCTCAACGATACGTGACATTACAAAAATAAAAGCTTTTTCTTAAGATAAGCGGTTTTCTTGTTCCTTCCTTATTCCCTATTCTTATTCCCTATTAAATACAATATATAGAAAATGTAATTAGACGCCTTTACATACCTCATAAAAGGGAAGCAAAACTTAAAAAAGATAACGTCTGAACTGCACGGTATAATAAACGGAAATGCATAAGCGTGTTCAATTCACGTTGCGCATAGAAGTAAAATTGGATGCCTAAAATATACACAGGGGCGTTCGTAATTATGTAGACTGAAGAGAAAATATTGGGATATTAAAAATTTAATTATTGAACGAAAAAAGAAATGCTTAAAAATACTAATGTAATGTAAATATTCTTATCAATAATAATGCAAATTTCGAAACTTAAATTAAGGTAACGACAGACAAGAATTGGCACGTTACACATGCCACTCAGTCACAAAAGAAAACAAAGAAAATGAATAAGACCTGGAGGAATCCTAAACTAAGCCACAAGTTGTTCGAAGAGTTACGATCCAGATTGTGTTACTATCATCACCCATACATACAACAACCTTACTACATTTGCTTAACACAGACACACTCACTATCAAACTGTAACAATATTAACCAAAAGAGTACTAAACACGACGAGACAATTGAAACTGAACTAAACTAAAATGAACAATTAACTATAACTAAAAATGTATAACCTAACCTACCTATAATAAACCATATTTGCTTATATACAAACTTATTTAAAACTGGAAAAATTGGGTTTCAAATATTTGACATGGAACTGACAAATATTCTTTCCATTCAAATCTTGGAGTTCATAAACGAGAGGAGATAGTTTCTGAATAACCTTACAAGCGACATATTTCGAAGCAAGCTTCTTAGAATACTGAGCACCCGCATCAGATAAGGTAAAATTTTTATCAATAAGACAAGGTAACGAATGACTAAAAATTTTAACAGTAAGATAAAGTCTATTATCAAACGGAAGGGAGACACATACTGGAGCAACTGTAGTTGTACATGAATACATGAAAGAATTAACTGTTAAAAGCCAATTATTCCACTCATCAACAGGAACTGAAAATTGAAACTTATTTATGGAATGTACGATATTTTTAAATTTGTCTCGTTTGGGTTTAAGTAAGGTCTTCACCGAGGAAATTATTTGTCGGTGGTTGGGAGTTGTTCGTCTAAATCGGTAGGTTTTCGATTTGTTCTCATAGTTGGGAGATTGGTTTTCGGTACCGCCCCAGTTGGGTTTGGAGCTGGACAAGAAATAGACGGAATGGTAGTTTTTTGAATTGCAACTAACACAAGAATTACTGTAACTACCTTTTCTACCACACTTAAAAAAAAAGTTTGCCGAGGCTCAGAACATTCACGATCGGAGTGTCCTTTCCTTTCACAATTCCAACATGTACTGGACGAAATAACTTGAACTTCACTAACTGTATTAGAGGTAGATGGTTGACTCAGAGATAAACAAGCTAAATCAGGTTCTAAAAGACCAACACATTTTCTAGGAGGTGACTGATACCTTGCTGTACGAAATTTTAAATCTTGAACTGCTCTACATACTTCATTTAATTCATTAATGGACGAGAATTTCTTAATACCAATATGGGATGCAAAATTTGGGTTTAAATTTCTTTGAATTTGTGAAACTATTTCTTGTTTCTGACTTAGGGGTAGGAAATCTTTTAAAAAGTGCCTGAACTGCAATAATATACGTTATGACATTCTCTTCTATACCTTGAGTACGTTACTGGATTTCTAACAAAAGATCATGCTCATAATCGAACGGTAAAAAATCTCTTTTTTCAACTAAATCTGACCAAGTACTAACTGTATGTTTTGTATTTCTAAACCACTGTAAAGCTATACCGGAAAATAAATCTTGTGCTGACACAAATAAATCTGAATGAGTAACATGACGAGATTCACATAAGTCTTCGACTTTCTCTAAAAATGACATAACACTTTCCTGAAACAATTTCATACTTCTTTAAATGTTGAGCATTCATTTTGAATTATAGGTACGTAAAATTCACAAAAATACAATAGTATAAACCCACCATAAATGTAAACATGAGGTATAACACAACTTAGATAAATATAAATCCTGTAAATGAAAACATACAATACACAAAATCAAAATTCGATATAAAAACATACATTGTAAATGTAAACTGCACGGCATAATAAACGGAAATGCATAAGCGTGTTCAATTCACGTTGCGCATAGAACTAAAATTGGATGCCTAAAATATACACAAGGACGTTCGTAATTATGTAGACTGAAGAGAAAATATTGGGATATAAAACATTTAATTATTGAACGAAAAAAGAAATGCTTAAAAATACTAATATACTAATATACTTATCAATAATAATGCAAATTTCGAAACTTAAATTAAAGTAATGACAGACAAGAATTGGCACGTTACAACATACTAATATCTAAAACTAATAATTCACTATCTTCTAAGGTTTAGAGAAAGCCGACACACACTGATAGATACCTTCATAAATTATCAGACCACCATTCACGTCCCACATTGGTGTAATTAAATCTTAAGTGGATCGAGTAAAACGAATTTGCGATCCTGAATTTTTCAAAGATGAATATAGGCATTGAAGAATATTTTTACAAGCCAATTGTTATTCACTTAATAACGTTACTACACCTGCTACTGCTAGACATAACCATAAAGAAAAATCAGTAACGTTTTTAAATTATAAGATGCCAAAAACCTATTTAAACGGAAATTTTCTTCTTGCTTATTGACTGACGCACATCCAAAGACAGGGGGTAAAGGACAACAATTGAAAATGTTTTGCCATAATTTTTTTTCTACAGCGTGGCGCTTCGTTTGAGTGCTGCAGTGTGGTAAAGGGTCTTTTGCGAAATTATTTTTTTTAGGTTTTTACAGAAATGGTATGTGATTGCTAGAAACTAATGACACTATTACGTTTTGGGGAATGGAGTTTTAGTGACAGTTAAACAAAAAATTTAAAAATTGCATATCTTGTAGCGCAGAAAAAATTGGTTGCATTTAGCTGAAATTTTGTGTACAATTAATCCTAATTATCTTTAGCAATAGTACCAAGTTTCAGCTTAAAATATTTAAAACTGTAGAAATGGCAGAACTTTAATGTTTAATTCGGAAAAATAATTAATCGAGTCGTTTGTTTTTTGATGACTTTATGGACCCATAGCAAAAATTACCAGTGGACAAAATTTTTCGGTGCAACTTCCAGTAGCTGAATTAATCTGTAATATTGTAATAAACAAAACTATCAATGTTTATGTTCTCAAAGTGCCCACCGCCTTGAGCATTTAGCTGAAATTTGGTGGATAATTAATCCTAATTATCGTTAGCAATAATAAATTCATTAATAAATTTCAGCTTAAAATAATTAAAACTGTAGAAAGGGCAGAATTTTGATGTTTTATTTCGTAAAAAAAAATTAATCGTGTTTAATATTGATTTAATCAGAACATTTCTCTAAAGAAGAGTACGTAGACATACATTTTGTTTGTGGGTTGGCAGATGGAAATTGTCGACAAGCTGCCACATTGTATGCAATTAGGTAGACAAAGTTACTGTATAGCTAGACTTCATTATAAAAATACTTAGCTTTTGGGTTTAAATGGTGTATTTTTTAATTTATAGATATGTATATAAATTTAAATGTTTTAATGACAAGTACAGTTATCATCCTTAATAAGTGGTAAAATCTTTAAGAAATTACTTTAGATGTCATAACAAATTTATGAAATATGAAGACGCGTTTTCATATTTTTCATATTTCATAAATTTTGTATAGTATCTCAAGTCATTTCTTAAAAAAATTTACCACTTACTAAGGACGATGATAACTAGAATTGATATCGAAACATTTAAATTTATATAAAATATAAATAAAAAAATACACCATTTAAACACGAAAGCTAAACGTTGTTATATTGTGTAATAATGGTGAAAGTTTACATTTTCATATGCCAGACTTCAATTTCCCAATTTTATTTGTTTTACTCGTTGCAGATTTCATTGCGTTATGCTACTTTACAGTTTTACTTCATTAGATATCCACACTGAAGGCACCCTAGTGGGAGGGTTTTCAGCGGAGTCCATCAATGCCTTCTTCGAACTGTGTCGGTGATGCTAGAACAGCGGTATAATGGGGCTGGAGGCGCCTTTAGCTTTCACCGAATCCGTACTTCACAAGATCGAAGAGAACTCGAATACGAGTAATCGCGCTATTGCCAAAGCAATAAACTGTTATAAAACAGCCGTTTGGAATGTTTTAGAAGAGCAATTGTTGTACCCTTATCATTTACAAAAGACTTAACTACCGCATGCCTAGGACGAAGCTCACCGAATCACATTCGGTAACTTCATGAGGGTTCGGCGGTGTGGAGTAAGCGATTTTCAACAAAGAATCCCATGGACGGATGAAGCCACATTCCACAAAGATGGCTTTGCGAACTTTAGAAACCAGCACGAATGGGCAGAAGAAAATCCCTAATCAATGATCCATCAAGATGCTCAACAGCGCTTTTTGGTAAACTTATGGGCTGGTCTAGTCGACGAATACCAGATAGGCCCGTACATACTCCGAGCTGGGCGGAATGGGCAGTGTATTTGGCATTCCTGCAGCATCAGTTTCCAGTTTATTTAGATAATTTACCTTTGGCTTTGCGGGGCCGCCTTGTGGTTCCAGCACGATGGAGCGCCATCACACTTTAGTGGCCGTCAGAACCTACTTAGATGCGACTTTCCCAAATCGGTGACCAACATTTCATTGTCTCAAGAAAGTTTAGATTTAAGCAGCTTTTTGGAAACGAATTGACAATTAAAAAGTTGATACATTTCAATTGTTTCAGGTGGATTAGGAGAGGTGGACCAGTGCAATGGCCACCATGTTCTGCTGACCTTGTTTATTTTTCGGTTTAACTATAACTGAAACTCCATTCCCCAAAACGTAAAAGTGTCGTTAGTTACCAGTTATCACGTACGGTTTCTGTAAAAACCTAAAAAAAAAAGATTTCGCAAAAGAACCTTTACTACACTGCAGCTCTCTAACGAAGCTTCGTAGAAAAAAAGATTATAAGTCAAAGCATGAGTTTGTATTGACAAATTGAATGTCATAATTTAAATTATTTAAGGCATGGAGATTTCTCTGGTTGACCTAATCTATAAAATCTCATATGCTTTTTGCGTCAGGTATCAAAGCTACGTTTCGTGGTGCCCATTTATACTTTTCTACATGAACAAGTTAACTCGTACACTCCGGAAGATGAGAATGGGTTTGAAATATCTTTAGGTGACCTCAAATGCTCTTAAAAAACAGTCTTAATACCGTGATTAATTAGGATTTGTTCAGCTCTATCTGTAATTAAAACTTTAGTGGATCGCGCAAAACGAATTTGTGATCCTGAATTTTTTAAAGATCAATGTAAATAATAAACAAAATGCTTACAAACTAATGGATATCCACTTAATAATATTAACCCCAGAATCACACCGTGTGGTTGCCGACGACCCGTCGCTACAAAGAAGTTGTATTACGCAGACGCCAGGGTATGAATGGGGGTTACGAGTTTATTTACCTTTAGTCCAGTGTATGTAGCATTAGTGTGTACACGTGTCGTTTAGTTGAGTTGAATATTTATTTTTATAAGTTGAGTTTTGTGTGACAGGGTTGTATACAATCCCACGGTGTGATTCGTGCGACAGAAAATTCTCTTAAGTAATTTTTTATATTTGTGTTAATTTTTAGACACTTTATGAATGTTTTTTGTTTTAAGCTGTAATAATGTCATACAATTCCAAACGACCTCTGACTGTTGCAGAATTGGCCCGTTATTGGGGAGAAGAACATGTTAGTGAAGATGGAAATGATTCAATTTTTGAAGACGAAGAGAGCGAGGAGGAGGACTGCATTTTAACGGACGATAGAGAGGAAGATGAACTGGACGCAGAATCCGAAACGGCAGATGATGTGCCTCAAAGGAAAGTAGTATATGGTAAAAATGGATATAAATGGTATAAAACATCGAGTAGTTCGAAGAATTCAAGAACGCCTAAGAAAAATCTTGTGATTCGTCTACCTGGTCCTAAAGGTGATGCTAAAAATGTAAATACCATAAAACAGACTTGGAAATTATTCATAACAGATGAAATGGTGGACAAAGTTGTCTTGCATACAACCAAAAAATCGAACGACAAAAAATAAAATATAAAAATGCATGTCCGAGTTATTTAGTTTCTACCCACGCAACAGAATTACGTGCTTTATTTGGTCTGCTATATCTAAGCGGAGTTTTGAAAGATGCCCATCTTACAACTATTGATATGTGGTCCAAAGTGCTAGGACCACCACAGTTTAGGTCCACAATGAGCAAAAATCGTTTTGATTTCTTAATTAACTGCCTTAGATTTGACGCCAAGACTACTCGCCCTGAACGAATCGTTAATGATAAGTTCTCAGCAATTAGAGAAATTTGGGGTACTTTCATCAGTAATTGCAAATCTAATTATGTTCCTTCGGAATACGTAACAATTGATGAGCAACTGTTAAGTTTTAGAGGAAGATGCCCCTTCAAGACGTATCTGCCCAGTGAACCAGAGAAATACGGGATAAAAATTGTAATGATGTGTGACGCCAAAACTGCATATATGTCTGCTGCAATTCCATGCTTAGGAAAAGAAGAGAGAGATTTTGATAAACCTATTCCAACCCAATATATTTTACAGTTGTTAGAAGGTATTCAAGGAAGCAACCGAAATATATCCATGGACAACTGGTTTACATCATACTCACTGGCCAATGAATTAGCTAGTAAAAAACTTACTATGGTTGGAACAATGCGGAAGAATAAACCAGATATTCCAATGCAGTTACTTGAAACTAAAGGCAAACCGGTTTCTTCTTGCCAGTTCGTATTTGATGAAATACCAACGTTAGTTTCGTTTGTTCCTAGAAAGAACAACAACGTAGTGCTGCTGTCGACAATGCACGATCAAGGATTAATCGACGCTGAGTCAAACAAGCCTGAAATTATCCTATTTTATAATAGCACCAAAGGTGGTGTTGACACCTTTGACCAGCTGTGACATTCTGCAACGGTCACAAGAAAAACTCGTAGGTGGCCATTACGAACATGTTATGGGATACTTGACGCCGCAGGAATTAACTCATTGGTAGTTCACAAGTTCAACGAGTTGGATCAAAGACCCAAAAGAAGCGACTACTTGAAGAAGCTTGCTTGCTTTTGCAATAGTGGAGGAGCACCTCACGACAAGAGTTAACTCTCAACGACTTCCTAAAGAATTACGTATGTCCATAAGAGGAATCCTTCGAATTGAAGAAGAAATTCCAGCTAGGGCAGCTTCTTCCAAACCAGGACGATGTGCTTATTGTCCCAGAAAAAAATATCGATAGGGACAGACGTTGTGTACCTTTGTTCAAGAAGTCTTTGTGCGGAACATAGGCTTAGTATTTGCCAAGACTGCGAAAGAAACAAAATAAATTTTTTAAGTTTTTTATTTAAACTTTAAAGTTACAATTTACTTTCCTTAAATTTTATAGAGTTTTTGTAAGTTTATAAGTTACCAAGAAGATAGAATACGATTTTTGTATGTTTTTTTACATGCTTTCTATTTTTCCAATTTTTTATTGACTTATAGTTTTAAGAGTGCAATATATTTTTTTTTGTTTTGATAGAGTCCATTATATGTACAATATAAACTACAAGTGTTTTATTGGTCGCATAAAGCCAAAAACGATTTTTTAAGTATGGGTTGCCGACAACCCCACGGTGTGATTCATGCCCGAATCCTTCACGGTGTGATTCTAGGGTTAATAATGTAATTACACGTGCTACACATAACCATAAAGAAAAACCAATGCTTAATGTTGGTGTTGGTACTGCTTTTCTTCCTTTTATAAAAAGAATTTAAAAATCCTAATTAATCATGGTATTAAAACTGTTTCTACACCTGCAAGAAAAATGAAAAAACATTTAAGGTTACCTAAAGATGTTTTAAACCAATTATAATCTTCCCGAGTGTATAAGTTATCTTGTGGCAAGGTCTACATGGGAACCACAAAACGTAGCTTTGATACAAGACGTAAAGAACATATGAGATTTTGTAGAATACGCCAACCAGAGAAGTCTGCGGTAGCTGACCATGCCTTAGATAATTTAAATCATGACATTAAATTTGATCATATGGAAATATTGTCAAGGCAAACTCATTATTATGTTCGTTTACAACATGAAGCTATTGACACATATAAAAGTCCTGATAAGTTCAATAGGCAAGAAGAGAATCTCCGTTTAAATAGGGTTTAGCATATTCTAATTAAAAAAAAAAGGTACAAGGATACGTCTTAATTTTAATTTTAATTTTAGCTACTGGTATGTCTAAGTTTTTACTATTCTTTTTCCTAGACCTTGAAGTAAATGCTATACCAATTATATGTTAAATTACCACAGCACTATAATTTAACATATGTAGTTGAAATCACACTTAAAATTAAAAATTATATAAAACGTACTACGTTGTGTTTTCACTGTAAAATAACGTTTACATTTATTAACAAAGCTATTTCTCTGTTAGTTTTGACTGGATTATTTTAATTCATGTCGAGGTTCCATTTGTGGATGCTTTTATCAAGTTGAATTTAAAGTTTTTCACAACTTTACACTTACATCATAATTTGATTAAATTTTGTTCTGATTTGCCATCTTCAAGGTAGTTTAATAATATTTAATTTTATTAAGGATCTAGTCATTCTTTACTAAAATTACATTCCATAGTCGGGTTTATACGTTTATCAAAATGTTATATTAGTAGTAAGCTGATGTTTCAAAAATTTGTTTAAAAATCTAAACATTTCTAAACGATTTTATTAGTGCTGTGTTATCGAAATGTTTAGATTTGTGGAAATATAAATACAATAATACACCACTAAAAAGCTAAGTATTTTAAATATGTGTAATAATGGTGAAAGTTTCCATTTTCATATTTAAAGTTTATTCATTCCTACACGAATTTATTTATGACACGTACGCCATTCTTGTCGTGATAGTGACAAAGTATTTGATACACTTACTAACATTTGTCTTTCAGTAACTTAGAAATGACAGATATTTGCACTGTTTGGATGTAATTAATATCTGTATTTACGTAGAATTTCTGCTAGAATTGACTTGTTGCGTGGGGGTACGTATGCAACTTCGTCAAATACTTAGGGTCTCTGGGTTGATTTATTTGTTTTTATTACAATATGTTAAATGTACTAATAAATGAAATTGACCTTGAAATTGTGATTTAGCTAAAATTCTAACAAAAACTGCTTCTTTTTTAATTCTTATATTTATCTCACTGTAAAATGTAAATACATACTTCTAAAAATCAAAATCGAACATATATGACAGAGGCTAAAAGGCTTAGTATGTTTTATTTTTTATAGTGGACATTAGAGTGATACACAAATGACATATACAATGTTATCACATAAATAATAAATTCCAGTTATTCACATTAAAGATGTCAATAACCACTTCCCTATGTGCTTAGGTACATAAGCCACACCTGACCAATTATCGCATGTGATAACCATTTAAAAGTAGTGGGTCTTTAAACACCTCAGGGCCTAAGTATTTATCTTCCCACGGCCAACTTCTTTGCATATTAGTACTTGAATCGAATTCTATGAAACCAAATGAAATGAAACTAAAAGGGTTTAAATCGTAGACTAAATTTTTTTTGTATGAAATTCAGAGTGAGAGATTATTTTGCATATTCGAGTCTGTGGTGATATTGAAATGCATTCTCGTTTACAATATCGTGGTGAGAAAGGGTTGTGTGCTCGCAGTAAGGGGTGTCCGCTACCCTCTACTACTTTAAGAATATATTTCTTCCCAACAGTTTGATATGCAAATCTAGCATGGAATTGAACACGAATCTGTATGATTGTGAGAATCTGTAAATGATTTAGCCTACCATTGTTTTAATAATACATTTTTAGAATGTTGGTACTAATAATATTTATTAATTAAAATTAATTAACTTATACGCTTGTAGATAACTAAAATAGCAATAATGTTAATGTAGTGCTAAGGAATTTATATAAATAATGATTTATCGCAAATACAATCCAACGTTAATTAACGTTAACAATTTTTAATTCTTATGCATATTTTTTACCAGCATGATCTCAATTAACTCTAAGAATTCATGTCTCTTAAGAATATTAATTAGTGAAATAAAAGAAAAGTTTTGTAAAACATTTAAAAATTGTTAAAGGAATTTTAAGACTCGAAGGAAATTATTAACCAACTTATGGTTTAATAAGATACACTTAAGCAACAGAATTTCTAATTTACCGAAGACAAGTTAGTGTCTACAATAAAAAGTTAATGAATATTATTTATATATGATGGCTTTGTAAATTTTAAATGTAATGAGCCTATTTATGATCAACATGTTTTTTAATTCATTTAAAATATTGTTTTAATTATGATGTTAGTGAGCCGAAATGGTTACGGATTTCTGGACCTTATATAAAAGCGGAATTTTTTACCAATATCACTAAAATACTAGTAATTAAATTGAATTATATAAATTAATATATATATATATATATATATATATATATATATATATATATATATATATATATATATATATATATATATAGTACAGTGTATTTAATATATTGGAAGTGCATGATGCTTAACAAAAAAATAGTTGTTAAACTTGTAGAAAGTTTGATGTAGTAATTAATTGTTGAAATTGTTTAGCATTTGCCTTTATTGACATCAAGTATTT